>JASUUH010000190.1:0-600000 GCA_030449925.1 Citropsis articulata | reverse complement strand
AAATCAATATTTACAGCCATATAAGCTAACAATCTCCCCCTTTTTCATGATGACAAAACATATTATAGAAAATTGATTTAGTTATGAAAAGCTCCCACTACAAGAAAACTGCCAATAGATGACTGCAAAAATCTATCATAAAGGGGGGTGGATGACAGTAAAATTTTCTATCGTCTATGTACCTGTCACTCTTTTATGATAGGAAAAAAATATGTCATTAACCTATGATAGCGTTTAAATGTCATATATCAGTCATGGAAAAAAATGAATAAATTATTATATTTTTTGGCGGGAAATGTGGTTTTTTTTATTTTGAAATTTTGGCGGGAAAATTGATTTTCACGCGTGAATTATGGTCTGGACAATTTTGGCGGGTAAAATATTAATTTGTGATGGAATTTGTGATTGATAATTTATGTCATTAAATTTTTTTATGACTTATTTTATGATTAATATTTTCTGTCATAAATTTTAAAATTATATTCAACGTAATTATGAAATATTTCATTTATATTTATGCATTTCATTTTAATTTATGCATTCCTGTACAATAAAATTCAGGCATAAATTCATATAAACTAAAAATTAAATTATACATTATATTAAATCGGAAAACAGATTATATTAATAATGATATCCGAAAATAATTTTAGCCAACAATTATATCCAACACTATCAAAATCCAGTAACTAAGAACAAATGTATCAAGTTTTTCAAGCAAAAAGCATCCAGTGGCAGAACTTAATCCATAATTTCAGTAAACATCCAGTACATATACCATAATTCCAGTAAACATCCAGTACATATATAAACTACCATGTTGAAAAATACCCAGCGAAACTCTCAAGTCCAAAAATTAATTACAACCCTGTATGCGTAACTAAGAACAAAATCCAAGACTAACAACAAAATCCAAAGAACTAAGAACAAATGTATCAAGTTTAACAAGAGAAAAGGCATCCAGGTGGTCGCATCCAAAGACATATACCATAATTTCAGTAAACATCCAATACATATATAAACTGCCATGTTGAAAAATACCCAGCCAAACTCTGAAGCCCAGCAGCCTCAATTCTGTCAACCTATATGTCCAGAACTAACAACAAAATCCAGTAACTATATGTCCAGAACTAACAACAAAATCCAGTAACTAAGAACAAATGTATCAAGTTTTACAAGCTCAAAAGGCATCCAGTGGCTGTAGTGCAGAACTTAATCCATAATTTCAATAAACATCCAGTACATATACCATAATTTCAGTAAACATCCAGTACATATACAAACTGCCATGTTGAAAAAAACCCAGCCAAACTCTTAAGCCCAACAGCTTCAATTCTGTCAACCTGTATGTGCAACATCAAATGAATATAGCTAGCACTATTGTTATAAAGAATTAATTAACTACTACAATAAAACCATTGAGTTTTGGCGTTTTAGATACAACAAATTCATTACAAATTCAAACTGAATTTGCATGTGCAGCACCAGTGATAATAGCCAACATATCATTATAAAGATTTATCTATTAAACTACAACCATGTGTTTCAGATGCAACTTAATTCCTTGCTGCAATAAAACATGGAACCAAATATTACCCACAAAAGATAAAAATACTTTCCTCCAAGTATGAAAATAAAGAGCAAACTATGGTTTGAACATAAAGTACACAAATTCACTGCCAAATGCACAGTACAGACTACATGTTCACATGATATATCAATTAACCAAAGGAATAATTCAATTCCATTTCTTCTCTTACAATTACAAGAACCGATGAAATTAACCAATTATAATAGATAAGTAATAAAAATGCTTGTGCATTGTTTTCGATTTATACTAACCATTTTTTGCTGCGTTAATGATTTCAGAACAGTGGTTAGCCCACTCCAAACGAACTTCATCAATCTCAGCCTGAGTGTATGTGACCTTCCCATGAAACTAAAAACCATAAAATTAGTTGGTATCAAATTTCTATACTAATGCAAAGGCATGTATGATATAAACCAATCCTATGATTTTATTCATTATCGACTCACATCATTTATTAGCAACTAAGGTCCGCTTATAATGTCCTTCATAAACCTCAAGACATAATAGCCACATTCCACGCCTCGGTCTTTGAGGGTCTATTCATTATAAACAAAAAAAAATTATAAATATATTCCATTTTAGGCTTAAAGTGGTAGATACACAAAATTTTAGTTTAGATAATTAGTTTACCTTCACAAATCTCATCTTAGAGCCATAATTCCATCTTTCTTTACAATCCTCAGCTGAGAACAGTGTCATAGAACTGTATGAATAAAGCACATTGGTTAAAAGTATCGAAAATATATTAAGGAAAGTAAGAATATTAGGATTATGAGATGGAAAGGATTACATACGATTTAATCAAATTGCTCTAAATCAGATCGTGAGCATCGCACTTAGGATCTAAATAAAACACTTCTTTTTTTGCCACATCAATCACAACCAAAACCCAATGGAAGCTGAAATACAAAAACAGCAAAGAAAACAAAGCAACAGTTATGAAAGGATAACGTGAATAAATAATTATTAGAACACTTGCTTAAAGTTTGAAATTTGCACCGGATTGTATGGCATGAACAAGAATTGTCCTTTGCGAGCTTTTCTCAAGCGCTTGCACACACCTTCTGCTCTGCTGGGACGGGAAATGTCTGGAATTTGTCCAGGATGGGGTGACACAAAACCTGGACATACGAATCCAAATGGTCTTGCTCCTTTTTTATTTGGGATAATGGAGTCATATAGCAACCTGAAACAGTGAATGCAAAAAACCAAAACTTGTCATTAGACAAGTATTGCAACATCATATAAATTAATTAAAGTGGAAAGCGAAAAAAAAATCTCTTACGCAATATATACTTCAATAGCATTAACTCCTATTGCTTGCATCGTCATCATCGCATCACACTCCATTTTCCCAACATGGGCTACAATACCTTGTAGCTGAAATACATCATCATCAATCCAATATGGAATCCAACCGGATGAAGGCAAGTACATGTCACATAATCTGCCAAAGAGTTGCAGCATTGGATGTCTGTTTTTGTGCATTGCCGCCGCGTGCCTAGTGTTTCTCGGCACATGCTGCACTGCACCTTTTTTCCTTTTGTTTCTGTCCAGATTTGCAGCTCTTGTTCTTGGGCTATCAGGTGGAACTTGCCATAGACCATCAGCTAATTCCACCTTCTCTTGAAATAAGGACTTTCTAGAACTACCAAGCTTTGGTTTTTCTCTATCATTTGCATCACCCATTGGCAAGTTGGCGTTGAGTCTTAGACTTTTCCTTGGTATGATAGTAATGTTTCTTGTTGTTCCTCTTTTCTTCTTTGGTGTACTCTCATCCTTTTCATTGGCTTCCTCTTGCTTTTCTACCATTTTTTTGGGTGAGGATTTTCTCTCCTGGCCAGCTGAGTTTTCTAAGTTACGAGGCTCCTGAAAATTACAAAGGCAAAAATCTATACTCAATAAACCTATTAGCAATCGTAATACTCTTAAGGCTGGAAAAAAAAACAACTAACCTTCTGTTCAACTACATCCACCTTGTCATTATCATTTTCCTCCAAACAATCAACAACACCATGGTTAGAACGCTGGAAGGTGCAACTTCCCACATCCGAGTGTCGAGGTGTCTTTAAATGTTTAGTGATTTCTAACTGGCTTTCAATTGCTTTCTTCCGTGCATGCAGTCAGCCTCAAAGATGCTTATTATGCACATGAACTGTGAAAGTACTTGGTAGGTGTTACAATTTACCAAGACCTCATATGGCCGCTCGAGGAAGCTTTCCCAATGACTGCAAGTATGTCATTTCGCCATCCGACTTCAAAGGCCCTTTCTCGGCCCTTTTGAGCTTTTCCTATCATCATAAATAAATTAGAAATAGCATACAATTGGAATATAATAAGCCTGTGCTAATTAAAGAATATTTATCTTTACTGAAGCTCCTCACCATTTTCATTATAATCTTCTCAGTTTCAGGGTCGTAACCCCCACTTTTCATTTTCCGGGCTCTCTTCCAAAGTTCACTTCTGTCCACTAAGTCTTCTGAAAGACCAGTTTCTGAGCACTAGTTAATAAAAGAAACATATTATTTAAGTCCACTCAAAATCTATACTGAATTTAAACAAATTACCTTAATAAAAATTGAGAACCATATACTTACCATATCTTGCATCAGTCCAACATATCCTCTTCGACTAAGTCGATGATTCAGCTTGTTGGAGGCTCTTTTCTCCTTATTAGCACAACTGACTTTCTGAATAATTTCATATGAATCCAAAGGTGTTTATTTGTATATGTCCAACAAATATTAACAAGTAAGAAAACCTAAGTCAAACATATAGCGTATGTCAAAGATACTAACTTGAAAGGCATCCGATAAACGCTGATCGACAAACTTTATCCAAACAGGTTTCTTGATTTGGGGATAATTAATCGAGGTCTCAGATAGTCTCTTCCGTCTCGCAAATGGCACAATGTATTTTCTTGCCAACATGTACTTGAAGTTACGAAATGCATGCCCAATCGATCAAAGAATCGCTTCTACTTGTGATGAACGATGAAGCATTCCTAATACCATATATGATGTTACAATAATTATCAAGTCCAGAACAATTGATTAAAGATAAATAGATTAAAGAATTTAGAAATTTACCTGAATGGATTCCCATAAACGCTTCTTCGTCTCTGCTGGAACTTTACGCCAATCAGAAAATAAAATCGAAATTGAAGTACGAGCTAAGACTCCAAGATGGAAGTTAGCCTGGCTTTCATCACCGCTAGAACACCCAAGACATTATATTGTACAACAATCTTCCTTTTCTTGTCTTCGCTTTTTTGTTCTCGCCTAACACCCATATTCACACCCCTCGTTGCATTACTACTGAGCATCTATATCACAACCTTCAACATGCTCGCAAGACCTCCATCACCAACCATTGCATCAAGAATACCTACCATGTCCTCTTCATCTTCTTCAAAGTCGAGCTCATAGCATTTCGAGGAACATTAAGATTACGGCCATCATCTAAAAGATCATCGAATCGCCATCCATACCATTATCGCTATCATCAAGCACAATATCCTTATCAATACTCATTCCTTTATCCATTAAAGATAACCTGTAATACAAAAATTAAAATTAACACTAATTAACAAAAAATTACGGCTTAAAAACACAATAAATAACATAAAAGATTAAGGCCACAACACAAAATGTATATGAAATTAACACATGCAAACGCTATATTTTATACAATGATAAATTTCAAAGCTTATTTACTATGAAATTATTATTAATAATTTGACTTTCGTGCATAGATACTTTCATCGTCAACTCGTAGGGTACATCACCGTTAATCCAAATTCCTCATTAGAATTTCGTGCATAGATTACATTTTCACCCAAGCAGATTCTAATAACTCATTAGTTGGTAATTCGGTGGTGAATGGAGGGTGTTCAGTTGAATATTGCACATCATGATCATTTGTAAGGCTGGGATCGCCTCTAGTAGGCATATGACACACTACTGACCACCTTTTTTCAACCTGGTCAGGTACATAAAAAACTTGTTTGGCTTGTGAAGCCAATATAAATGGATCTGATTTATACCCTAACCGATTTAGGTCCACTAAGATGAATCCATGTTCATCCTTCTTCACACCACCACTATTTCGAACCCAATCACACTTCAGCAGAGGAATTTTTAACAAATGGTAATCAACAACCCATATTTCATCTATAACTCCATAAAATGTCATGTCACATGTTATAGGATTTTTATCTTTGCACTAGCAACATGCATAGCTTCAACTAGTGTCACCCATCTGTTTGAGTAACACGAGGTAGTCTCGATCTCGTGTTACAAAGTGGAAACCATTAATGTCGTATCCTGAGTGTTTAGCCACAAAAGGAAGTGGCCCCTGTGATATCCAACGCAGGGTATCTGATATAGCAACACCATTTTCTATCTCTGTATACACCTACCAAGCAAGAAACATATGTAAAACTTACTGTTTATTTAACAAAAAGGAATTGATAGGTTATGACTAGTGAAATGTAATAACAAACTGGGAATGCACCTTATCTGATAGCCAATCAGCAAAGGTACGATTATGTTCATCTTGCAACCATTCGCCATTTTGACGTTGATAACTAGTTTTAAGACATTGCATGTGCTCACTAAAGCATAAAAAAATACAGATTATTACATTTAAAAAATCTAATTCAATTGAATAAATATTAAAATTTATTAGTAAGGTGGATGAATATTTTACCTAATGTATGGTTCAACTTCTCCTGTGTTGTGTAATACATACAAATGTGCTTGATCTAGCAAATTTGGATTAACTTGCACCCGTTTTCCACCAGATAAGGGCTTGTCAATTGACAAGTTTTGCATATGTCCACATGGCAGCCCAACAGTGCACATATTTGACATATATTCTGCACAAAATTCTAATGCTTCTTCTGCAACATAACTCTCCGCTATGCAGCCCTCAGGACGGTTACGATTCCGAACATAACTTTTAAGAATTTTCATGTATCTCTCAAATGGATACATCCACCGTAGATAGACTGGGCCACATTGTCTAACTTCGTTCACCAAATGCACAGTAAGATGAACCATAACATCAAAAAAAGACGGGGGGAAACATTTTTCTAATAAGCACAAAGTCACGATAAGGTCCATCTGTAATTTATCCAATATTGTTACATCAACTACAATTGTGCATAAGGAATTAAAGAAAAAACACAACCTGATGATAGCATCTTTAACATGTTTTGGTAAGATACACCTAAGAGCGACGGGTAGAAGTTGTTGCATGAGAACATGACAATCATGAGACTTCAGGCCTTGAAGTTTAAAGTCCTTCATTGACACAAGATTTTTTATGTTTGAAGAATACCCATCTGGAACCTTCATACTTTTCAGAGCTTCACAGAATCTGATTTTTTCCTCTCTAGTTAAAGTATAACAAGCTGGAAGTAGAAATGTTCGCTTGTCATTTTTTTTGTCTGGTGCTAATTCAGCCCTAATTTCCAATGCCACAAGATCCATCCTCGACTTAAGGCCATCTTTGGTCTTCCCCGGAATGTTCAATAATGTTCCATATATGCTCTCACAAACATTTTTTTCAATGTGCATTACATCTAATTGATTACGCACCAACAAGTACTTCCAATAATCTAAATTATAGAAAATGGATTTTTTCTTCCACCACACACTATCACTGTTGTCAAAACTTTTATGCTTTTTACTTTTTAGTCTTTCCCCATTGATTTTCAATAGACTCAACCAACTGAAAATCTCCTCACCATTCAATGGTTTTGGGGTGGATCTCTCTATTTTATTATTAAACGCTTTCTGGTTTCGAATTCATGGTTACTAGGAAGCCAACGACGATGGCCTATATATGCATTTTTCCCACTATGTTTCAACAGATTTAGTGTATCTAAGCCACAATATGGACATGCATTATATCCTTTAACAAAGGTAACCCGCTAAATTCCCATATCTTTGGAAAGTCATTTATAGTCCATAGCAAAACAGCCCTTAGTTAAAGAATTCCTTCTTACTAGCATCATAAGCCTCCACCCCATTATCCCATAAAAGTTGCAAGTCTTCAATCAACGGAGCCAAGTATACATCAATGTCATTTCCGGTTGTTGAGGGCCGTAAATCAATAATGACAACATCATAAACTTCGTTTACACATAGCCATGGATTGTATGTTATAAGAATAACCGGCCAACAACTATATGTGCTACTAAGAGAGCTATGTGGGTTGATTCCATCAGCCGATAGCGCAAGACGAAGATTTCTAGGATCAGATGCAAATGTAGGCCATTTCTTATCTATTAACTTCCATGATGGTGAGTCAGCAGGATGTCGGAGCTTACCATCAACTACCCTCTCTGTTGCATGCCAAGTTAAATCCTTGGCAGTTTGCGATGAATGAAACATACGCCTAAATCTAGGAATGGGAGGAAAGTACCATAAAACCTTTGCTGGAATACCTATCCTATGCTTATCAAAACTACCATCCTTTTTTTTCCATCTAGACAACCCACAAGTAGGGCATTCAGAAAGCCCTTCATACTCTTTTCTGTAGAGTATGCAATCATTTGGACAAGCATGCATTTTCACATATTCTAAGCCTAAAGCAGACATTGTTTTTTTGGCTTCATACATAGATGCTGGAATTTCATTTTTTTCAGGCAATAATTCTTTTTAAAAACTCAACAGTGCTGTAAAACTTCTGTCGGACCACCCAAATTTACCCTTTACATTGAATAACTTCACCAAAGTGCCTAACTTGGTGAATTTTGTACAGCCTGGATACACATATTTCTCAGCCTCTTCCAATAATTTTCTAAATGTCTTAGGATCTCCCTCACAATCATAAGCATCATTGACCATATCCATCGTATTATCATAGTTGAAGTCCATTGAGTGAAATGAAATATCTATATTAGAAGCTGGCGTCGCACGACTATCTTCCCCATGCCACTTCCAAATTTTATAAGGCTTTACAAAACCGTGCCAATAAAGATGTTCGGTTACAATCGTGGGTGTGCGAAATGCCAAATTCCTACATTTATAACACGGACATCTAATGACACTAGCATCTTCAACATTTTTAATAGCAAAATTCACAAATTCGACGACCCCTTTTTCATACTCAGGAGACATTCTACTACAATCAATCCAAGACTTATCCATCTTAGTTTCAACAAGTTTTGATCCTGACACATAAAAGAGGGTAAAGATGAAACAAGAATATTGGCCTTTCAAATTACTTATTTCATATAAAAAAATAACAAAATAACATTGACTTACACACATGTACAACAAAAAATAAGAAAAGATCAAAACATGTTGGCCTCACATATTAATGAATATTTGCATATTAAAAAAGCAATCAACATACAATAAAAAAACAATTGGAACGTCCATACAAGCCAAAGTTAAATATTAAAAACAGTAGACAAAAATATTCAATAAAGAAAGTTCGTTAATTTATTAAGCATGTGAAATGTATTTAATTTACTCAATCCAAAAAGCAAAAGCATATTAACCATTAATGGGGCAACTATGTTTTCCATTAAAAAATGAAAAAATAAAAACCGTGAGAAAAAATACCTCTAAATTCTCCAATTTTCACTGCTCACAAAACCTTTGACCGACGTTGACCAAGGTTTGTTAGTGGAATGGCCAATTGCCGATCGATGATGCTCAACCACTGTCGGAATCTCCTCCACAAGCCGGCGGTCAACAATCTAATAGCTAAACCCCAAAAAATGCCACTTACAAATTAAAAAACTTAAACAAACTCACGGCTTGCTCCCACTCTCCTACCAACAACCAGCCGGAAATTGCCACCACTTTCACCATATCCAAAACCACTTTCAAGTCTCAGTTACCATCCCTTCCTCATCTTGACAAAAATCGACAACTAAAAACAATAAAAATTCAATTAACAAAAAAACCCAGCTCACGGCTTTTATCTCCCAACAAAATCGTTGTTCCAACCCTTTCTTTGATCACCCTGACGCTCTAAATAGCAACCATCATTATCTGCAAACCAACCCAGCCACATCGCAAGTCAACACCACCGGATCGAGCAACACAGGCTCACAGTCAACAAATCTGCGATCTGTCACGAGGCTAATCTAGCAAAGAAATCCAGTTATTCTTTGCCCAGGAACTTGTGAGACGATCCGAGTAGCCACGCAACCTCCAAAGAACCGATAATGTGCCAAGGATGTTAGCTAGCTAGGGGGTGAGTATAGTGAGAGTGAATACAGAAGGAATGTCCCTTAGGTTTCAATTGCCTTTGCGCACGCATGTAAGAGTGAATTGATTTGTGTAGTGAATGTTTAGGACTTAGGTTTTTTTTTGGGCTTACACTTTCGTTAAACGCATCGTTTTGTTTGTTTTTTTTTCTTAATAATCATTTCATATGTTAAACGCTACGTTTAACTTTTTCAAAAACTTAAAATAATACTTTTAAATTTCATCAAATGCGGTCAACATTAGATTTCTATCATAATGTGTGTGACTGAGTAAATTTCTATCATACAGGTATCATAACGTATTGATATATAATAATTATATCATAAGTACGTCATTAATTGTTTGACAGACCTTAATTCTATCACACATCCATCATTCTTCTATGATAAAGTCATTTCTATCATAAAGTGGATGTCATCTATTGGCAGTTTTCTTGTAGTGTCCCCCTTAATCAATGTAAGGTTAAAAACTAATTTCAAAAAGATTTTACTCCCCCTGCATAAATGCATATCAATATTTTTCATAACAAATAAATTTCTCATATTTCCCCCTTGCATATTATATCTCCCCCTTCATCATAAAAAATGATAAAAGCTCCCCCTATCAATCATCAAAAACTCAACACAAGCACATGGTTCAAAAATATCTAAAGCATAAGGAAATAACATAACAAAACAATCAAAGCAAATCTATATCATCCAAAATCCAGAAGCATAACAACCATTCAGATAATCAAAAATAAAAGAACATAAAGCAGTAAATGAAATGTTGGTGTGTCCAAATACAAGCATAAGAGATTACTGAGGTGGTGAGGATGGTGGTGATGGAGGTGGATACGGATACGGAATGTCGAAATGCTAAAAAAGGAGGCGATGTCCATGAATAAGCTGCTACTGCTACTGAAACTCAGTCTGTTGCACAGAGAATGTCCTCACTTAATCCATAAGCTGCTGAAGAGGTAGCAGGAGCAGAAGTGGACATTGGACGGTCTCGACGTCTACGTTGACCCCGAAATAAAAGAGAAAAATCAGGTGGTTGATCAGCGGGAACGACATCATTGAGTGGCCGATCATCACTTGGAGCAAGAAAAGTATGCTTATTGTCAGAAATTTCTACCCAAGCTACATTATCCCACTCAAAACCGAGGGCACTAATATCTTCATTTCCGATGCCCTCAGATGGCCTACATGATGGTTCACGGATAGGAACCTTAAAGTGTTTAAGGATCCGGGTGATAAAATTACCATAAGGAAGAGAACGGGTGATCAATTTAGAAATAAAAAGCATAGTTCGGACAATGGAGTAACCTAGGTCAACTGGACAACGTCTAAGAATACAATCAATCAAGGCAACGTCCATATGAGAAACCTCATCCAAATGGCCTGATCTAGGAAGCACATTAGTCTGAATAAAATGGAGTAATATATGAGTTTAAATACAAAGACATTTTGTGCGGAAATAGATAGTACAATCATCATTGGAAAGGTCAATACGATGACTATATTCTTAACGACGTCAATATGAATATAGTCATCAATATCGGGAGATTTCCTAGGTGAGAAAATATCTAGGCCAAAATCAGAGGTTCCTAGGATAGAATTCAAATCCGAATCATCAAATTCAATCGAAACTCCTCCAACTTTAGTGATTACTCGATTCTTTTTCTCCGCAGAAGTATCCATGTTCGAATAAAATACTTTCACCAAGTCGAGATATATATTTTCTTCAATCACAAGAGCATTTATCCAACCAACATCTTCTAATAATTGAAATAGATTTCTATTAGTAATACTAAGAGTATGTAGCCAATTCGGTAAAACAAAAAACGTAGGGAGTACCTCACGAGTCATAAACTGGTGATGAAATCGTTTCACTAAATGTTTGGCCAAAAAATACGTGGACTCAAAGGTGGATTGGCTTGAGGAGCCACCGGCTTGCCGTGGCCGTTTGGTGGGTTGAACTAGTTCTTTGCCTTTTACTCGAACCGGTTATGAGCTTGACATGATGATTTTGAGTGATTTAAAGTGAAATAAAGTGATGAGAAGGAAGATAATGAAGATTGGAAGAGGTTTTGAGAAGCAGTTTGGTTCAAAAACGGCTTAAGAAGAAGAAATATAGAGAGAGAAAAATCGTTAGAAACCCTAGGTTTGATTTCGGATCTAGAGATTTTGAGTTTGAAAATGAATTTTAAAGATGATTTTGGACACAAGATTGGATAGGGAACAAGTTGTATGGTTCAATTTGCATCAAAAAACGAATGAAAAATGATGGATTTTGAAGTGAAAATGAGAGAGGAAGAAACGATTTTGAAGTGATAGGGAGAACTGGATTTCCGAAAAAGAAGAAGATAATAAGCATCATATAACCAAGCGAATTCGGCATTCCGGATGTGCATAACTGGTAATCCGGTTGTTGACAGTGAATAATAAAAAAACAAATAGATTTCCGGAAGCCATAACCGGATATCCGATTGAGGGCAACATATATCATACCTGGTTCGGTGTTCCGGATTGCATTAACCGGATATCCGGTTCGTTCCAGTAAGTACCAAACACCAAACACCAAACACCAATTCTATTTTTTAGATTTTATAACCGGTTGTCCGTTTAACTCCAGCAAAAATCAAATTTAATCCGGGTTTCTGGATTTCATAACTGGTTGACCGGTTGATTCCAGCAATCAATAAAACTGAGTCCAGTTTTCTGAATTTCTTAACCGATTAAGCTTTGAAAGATATTTTTGAAATTTGGTAAGCTCTTAGACTTGTATTCTACACACCAATTTATTTTTGGCTTAAAAATTGATCAATTTCAAATCATTTTAAGATTAAAAACTTTTCAATAAGTCATTTAATACATGAAATATACATCCATACAATGACAAACATATCAACTTAATCAACAAATCATAATTTACTATACAACATTCATCATTCCAAGCTCATATCTTATCTTTACAAAATGCTCTTCAGTGAGAGGTTTTGTAAAGATATCCGCAAGTTGTTTTCAGTAGAAACAAATTCAATCACAACATCTCTTTTTTTAACATGATCTTTAGGAAAATGATGTCTAATTTCTATATGCTTAGTTCTAGAATACTGAATAGGATTTTTGGATAATTAATGGCACTAGTATTGTCACACAAGATAGGTATTTGATCAAGATTAATACTATAGTCTTTAAGGGTTTGTTTCGTCTAAAGAATTTGTGCACAACAACTACCAGCGGCAATATATTCTGTCTCGATGGTTGAAAGTACAACCGAGTTTTGCTTCTTACTAAACCAAGAGACAAGTGAATGACCTAAGAAGTGACATGTTCCACTAGTACTTTTTCTATCAACCTTATCTCCGGCAAAGTCGACATCCGAATAACAAGTTAAGTCAATATGAGTTCCCGTTAGATACCAAAGGCCAAGATTGATGGTGCCAATCAAATATCAAAAAATTCATTTGACAGCAAGTAAATGTGACTTTTTAGGACAAGATTGAAATCTAGCACACAAGCATACACTAAACATAGTATCAGGCCTACTAGCAGTCAAGTAGAGTATGGATCCGATCATACCTCGATAAGTCTTGATGTCAACTTCCTTACCATTCTCATCCTTGTCCAGCTTGATAGTAGTACTCATTGGAGTGCTTTTTGCCATTCCATTATCGTACCCAAATCTTTTAAGAAGGTATCTCACATACTTGGCTTGATTTATGAAAATTTCCTCCTCGTTTTGTTTGATTTGGCATCTAAAAAAGTACGTCAACTCTCCCACCATACTCATCTCAAATTCTTTGCTCATTCAAGATGAAAAATCTTTACACAACAATTCATTAGTAGAACAAAAAATAATGTCATCAATATAAATTTAAACTACATGTATATCTTAGTTCTTATATTTAACAAAGAGAGTAGTATTCACTTTTCCCATTGAAAAACCGTTATCCAATAAGAAATTCTTAAGTCTATCATACCATGCTCTAGGTACTTGTTTAAATCCATACAATGCCTTAAACAACTTATACACATGATTTGAAAATTTTTAATTTTCAAAACCAGGAGGTTGTTTTACATAGACTTCCTCCATAATGCAACCGTTTAAGAAAGCACTTTTGACATCCATTTGAAATAAAATAAAATCCTTATGATATGCATAAGGTAACAACATCCTAATGGATTCTAATCTAGCTACAGGTACAAAAGTTTCATTAAAATCAATTCCTTCTTCTTGGTTGTAAACTTGAGCCACTAATCTAGCTTTATTTCTTACAACTACATTGCATTCATCCATTTTGTTTTTAAATACTCATTTAGTACCTATGATGGATTGATATTCCGATTTAGAAACTAATTCCCACTCATTATTTCTCTCAAATTGAATTAACTCCTCTTGTATTGCCATAATCCAAGATTCATCATTTTCCGCATCCGCAAAGGATTTTGGTTCAATTTGAGAGACAAATGCAGCATGCTCACATGTGTTCCTAAATGATGACCTAGTTGTAACACCTCTTGATGGATCACCTAAAATGACATCTTTAGGGTGAGAAGAAACATACCTCCACTCCTTAAGGAGTGTTTGAGAAGTACTTTCATTTTGCTCTGCATTTGTTTCTTCATATTGCTCATCTTGATTTTCAGGTTGCGCATCCTTTTGGCTATCTCTTGATGAATCTTCTTGTAGTTTTTCATCTGCATCATCATTAACAACTACTTTCTCAGCAGAGAATGGGTTAGACTCATCAAATGTAACATGCATAGACTCTTCCACAGCTAAAGTTATTTTATTATACGCTCTATAAGCTTTGCTTGAGTTTGAATAACCAAGAAAAATACCAATATTAGATTTTGGATCAAATTTACCTAGATTATCTTTTGTGTTAAAAAAAAAACATTTGCATTAAAAAATTTTAAAATAATCAATGTTAGATTTTCTATCTTTCCAAAGTTCATATAGAGTTTTATTAAGATTAGCTCTAATCAACACACGATTCAAAACATAACAAGCGATGTTGAAGGCTTCGGCCCAAAAATATTTAGGTAAAGAATTGTCATTCAACATGGTCCTAGCCAATTCTTGAATAGACCTATTCTTTCTCTCTATAACTCCATTTTGTTGAGGAATCCTAGGTAATGAAAATTGATGCTTAATACCAAAATCATTACAAAAGTTCTCAAAAGCATAAGTTTCAAATTCTCTACAATGATCACTTCTAATATAAGAAATATTACAACCCTTTTCATTTTGAACCTTTTTGCAGAAAATTCTAAATGCATTAAAGGCATCATCCTTATTAGCTAAGAATAATACTCATGTGAATCTAGAATAATCATCCACAATTACAAAAGCATAATATTTTCCATTTAAACTAGCATATCTAGAAGGTCCAAACAAATCTATGTGAAGTAATTGAAGAGGTTTTGAAGTAGAGATATTTTTCTTGCTTTTGAAAGAAGTTTTGATTTGTTTTCCAAATTGGCAAGCTTCACAAATTTTATCTTTTTGAAAATTGATTTTTGGAAGACCTTTAACCAAATCATTTTTCACGACTTTTGAAATCAAATCTATGCTTGCATGACCTAATCTTCTATGCCACAACCAACCATCATCATGCATTGTGGAAAAACATTTATCATTTGAGGATGCACAATCTATATTAATGGTATAGACATTAACACATCTATTTTCTACAAAAATAATCTTGCTATCACATGCATTTTCAATAATACATTTTGATTCATCAAAGATAACTCTATATCCTTTATCACACAATTGACTAATGCTAAGCAAGCTGTGTTTTAAATTTTCAACCAAACACTAATTTTCAATAAGGGTAGAGGATACATTACCGACATTGCCAATACCAATAATCTTTCCTTTTGAATTATCTCCAAAGGATACATCTCCACTATTTTCAATCTTGGTAAAGCTTGAAAATGAAGAATAATTCCATGTCATGTGTCTTGAACAACCACTATCCAAGTACCATTTATTCTTCTTCTTCTTCAAGCCCTGTAGAGAAAATCTCAAGTCTTAGGTACCCAAACCTTTTTAGGTCCTTGAGTGTTAGCAATAGTTCCCTTTGGAACCCAAATACATTTCACACCATAACATGCATGTTTTTTCACTGGACATCTATTTTTCATATGACTATCTTGATTACAATAATGACATACAACTTGATTGTTAATTGATGTACTCTTCACAAAGTAGTTCTTATAATATTTTTGTTTCAAATTAGGCTTGTAACCAAGTCTTCCTTTATCAAACATATATTTTTGTGAATTAAGCAAATTATCCAACATCTTTTGCCCATTTGTAAATTTTAGCACAATTTCATTTTGTTCATTACTCTTCTTTCTAAGCATTTCATTTTCATTTTTTAAGTCATTCACATGTGATTCTAAATGCTCATGTGAAGTGCTAGAATTCTCAAATAATACAACTCTATCATGCAATGTTTTATTTTCTAATTCTAGGCATGTAATCTTTACACTAAATGATTCATTTTCATTTTTAAGCACTACTATTTTCTTTTTAAGGCATACATTCTTTTTACCAATCTTTATCCACTCATCATGCAATTCTTTAAAGGCATCATGTAATTCATCATATGTAGGAAGATCACTTACCTCATCAAGTCCATCACATGATTCTTTCCCAAAGGCCATGAGAGCTAAATTTGTCATCTCTTGTTGCTCTTCATCATCACTTGTTTCCTCGTCGCTATCATCCCACGTGGCCACCATAGCTTTCTTCTTGAGTTTGTTGAGGAGAGGACATTCCGATCGTATGTGTCCGAGCTTCTTGCATTCACAACAAGTGATTGGCTCTTTTTTCTGCTTTTTATTCTTGTAACCTTTGAACTTTCTCAACTCATTAGTCTTCATGTAAAACTTTCTGAATCTTCTAGCCATCATTGTCAACTCCTCGTCATCCATCTCGCTTTCCTCATCACTCTCACGTTTAGAGACTTTGAGAGCAATGTTTTTCTTTCTTCCTCATACCCTTTTTTTGCTACCAAATCTTCTTCATATGAAATGAGAGAGCCAATTAAATCATCTACAGGTAAGACATTTAAATCTTTGGCTTCCTCAATGACAGTCTTTTTTTGTCTCCATTTCTTAAGAAGCGACGAAAAGATTTTCTTAACTTTCTCGCAATTTAAAAAAGTTTTTCCTAGGGCTCCTAAAGTGTTTACTAAGTCCGTAAATCTAGTATATATAGAATATACACTCTCATTTTTTTCCATTTGAAACAATTCATATTGTCGAGTATACCTACTAATTTTCGACTCTTTTACTTGATTCGTCCCTTCATAAACAACTTCAAGTTTGTGCCAAATTTCATTAGCACTTTCACAACTAGACACTCTATGAAATTCTTTCTTATCTAGTGCACAAAATAAGGCATTTATAGCTTTAGAATTTAGAGAAGCCTTTCTCTTTTCAAGTTCATTCCATTCCCGTGAAAGTTTTGGAATATCTTCCCTGACTTCATTTTTAGTCAAAGGCATGAAAGGATCATTATTAATGATTTCCCAAATTTCGTAATCTAAAGCCTGCAAGTAAATTCTCATCCTAGTTTTCCAATACGGGTAATCGTTTCCATCAAAATATAGTGGTCTAGTGGTGGATTATCTTTCCCTAAATGTAGAATCATTATGAGTGGCCATTAATCTTTAGCCCTAGACCGTTAAGTCTAAACAAAAGCACATTGCTCCGATACCAAATGAAATACAAGTGTGCAACCCAAAGAGGGGGTGAATTGGTACTTTGAAAATTACCCTAACAAAACCACATAACAATCCAATCTAACACCTTAATAAATTCGAAAGCAACAAGTTCAATAAAAGCACAATAATAAATGAGTAAGAGAGAAAAGAAATAAACACAAGAATTTTTACATGGTTCGACGTCGTTCGGTAATCCCCGCCTAAGTCCACGCCTCCAAACGATCCAAGCTTGAGGATTTCAAATGCTTACAATTGACTTCAAGGTGTCAATGAACCTTTACAACATAGTGATTATCTCCCAATCTTGTCACTCAAGTGTCTCACACACTTTAAAAACTCATAATTAAAATGAAGAAATGAAAATTACAACAAAAACTCTCTTTAAGAGTAGATGAACAAATTGAAGAACAAAGATGATTCAAAGAATAATGATTTGCGAATTTGAGAGCTCAAGATATGTTGTGTGCATTTGTTTTTGCTTGCTAGAGAGCTTGAAAATGAATTAGATTTGAGTTTTTATAGTTGGAACTCAAAAACTAGCTGTTATGAGCATTTTGGTGATAACCGGCATTCCACTTATGTGAATCCGGTTTGCCGCTTCAAGTTACCGTTACAGCAAATATTTAAATTTTTGAACATCAGGTATGCCGCTTTTAAAATCTGGAATTCTGCTCTTTTTTCAGTAACTTACTACCTAAATCCGATCTTCCGCTCAAAGCAATCCGGATTGCCGCTTGCTACAGTAACCGGTACAGTGAACTTATTCCTAAAATTATAGTTCGACCCTAAAACTTTATAAAACTCAATTATGGCCCAAAACGTTATAAATTTTACAATTAAGTCCAAATTCAGAATTTCTAAATAATACTATATGAATCCAAAAAATTTTTAAAATTATAATATCGCCCAAACTATGTAAAATTGTAGAATGACCTAAAATATTTAAATATTTCCAAATAGGTCCAAATCGGAAATTTAAAAAATATATATTAAAATCAAAGATTGTAAAATTCTTTCATATTAGTTCACAACTTGAGAAACAACATAATTCCATAAAATCATTTTCTCATTTAAAAAGCATAATATATATAAATATTTGTTTAATTACTCTCAATTTTCTTTAACCAAAACATGCGGTTTGTTATCATCAAAATCAATAATTATAGCCATATAGGCTAACAATTGCTAGCACTCAAGGACCCAAAAAGGATTGGGTACCTAAGACTTAAGATTTTCTTTGTATGGCTTGAAGAAGAAGAAAAATAAATGGTACTTGGACAGCGGTTGTTCTAGGCATATGACTGAAAGCTATACGTGGTTCTCAAGTTTCACCAAAATCGAAAATGGTGGAGATATATCCTTTGGAGACAACTCAAAAGGAAAAATTCTCAGAATTGGTAATGTCGATAAAGTTTCCTCAACCCTAATTGAAAATGTATGTTTGGTTGAAAATTTGAAACACAATTTAATTAGTATTAGTCAATTATGTGACAAAGGTTATAAAGTTGTTTTTTATAAATCTAGATATGTTATTGAGAATGCATGTGATGGCAAGATTTCATTTGTTGGAAATAGATGTGGTAATGTCTATACCATTGACACAGAATATGCATCTACTTATGATAAATGTTTTTCGGCATTACATGATGATGGTTGACTATGGCATAGAATGCTAGGTCATGCAAGCATGGATTTGATTTCAAAAATTTTGAAAATGATTTAGTTAAAGGTATTCCAAAAATCGGTTTTCAAAAGGATAGAATTTTTTAAGCTTGCCAATTTGGAAAATAAATCAAAATTTCTTTCAAAAACAAGAATCATGTCCCTTTTAAAAGACCACTTCAATTACTTCATATGGATTTGTTTGGACCTTCTAGATATGCTAGTTTAAGTGGCAAGTATTATGCATTTGTAATTGTGGATGATTATTCTAGATACACATGAGTATTATTCTTAGCTAATAAGGATGATGTCTTTGATATATTTAGAATTTTTTTAAAAAAGGTTCAAAATGAAAAGGTTATTCTATTACTTGTATTAGAAGTGATCATAGTGGAGAATTTGAAAATCATACATTTGAGAGTTTTTGTAAAATTTTGGCATGGAGCATCAATATTCATCACTTAGTACTCCATAGCAAAATAAAGTTATTGAGAGAAAGAATAGGTCTATTCAAGAAATGATTAGAACCATGTTGAATGAAAATGCTTTACTAAAATATTTTTGCGCCGAAGCCGTTAACACCGCTTGTTATGTTTTAAATCAGATGTTATTAGACTTCATCTCAATAAAACTCCCTATGAGCTTTGGAAAGATAGAAGACCCAATTGATTATTTCAAAGTTTTTGGATACAAATATTTTATTTTGAACACAAAAGATAATCTTGATAAATTTGATCCAAAATCTGATGTTGGTATTTTTCTTGGTTATTCAAACACAAGCAAAGCTTATAGAGTGTATAATAAAAGAACTTTGGTTGTGGAAGAGTCTATACATGTTACATTTGATAAGTCTAACCTCTCCGCTTGTTAATGATGATGCAGATGAAAAAAAATACAAGATAATTCATCAAGGGATAGCCAAAAGGATGCACAACCTAAAAATCAAGATGAGCAACATGAAGAAACAAATGTAGAGCAAAATGAAAGTACTTCTCAAACACTCCCCAAGCAATTAAGGTATGTTTCTTCTCACCCTAAAGACTTAATTTTAAGAGATCCATCAAGAGGTATTACAATTAGATCATCACTTAGGAACATATGTGAGCATACTGTATTTAATTCTCAAATTGAACTGAAATCCTTTGCGAATGCGGAAAATGATGAATCTTGGATTATGGCAATGCAAGAGGAGTTGAATTAATTTGAGAGAAATAATGTGTGAGAGTTAGTTCCTAAATTGGAACACCAATTCTTTATAGGTACTAAATAGGTATTTAAAATTAAGATGGATGAATCTGGTGTGGTTGTAAGGAATAAAGCTAGATTAGTGGCTCAAGGTTACAACCAAGAAGAAGGAATTGATTTTGATAAAACATTTCCACCTGTAGCTAGATTAAAATCTATTAAGATGTTGTTAGCATTTGCATGTCATAAAGATTTCATTTTATTTCAAATGGATGTCAAAAGGCTTTCTTAAATGGTTATATTATGGAGGAAGTTTATGTGAAACAATCCCCTAGATTTGAAAATAAAAAATTTCCAAATCATATTTATAAGTTATCAAAAGCATTGTATGGATTAAAACAAACACTTAGAGCATGGTATGATAGGCTTAAAAATTTCTTGTTGGATAATAGTTTTTCTATGGGAAAAGCGGATACTACTCTCTTTGTTAAGCATAAGAACCAAGATATACTTGTTGTTCAAATTTATATTGATGATATTATTTTTAGTTCTACTAATGAGTCTTTGTGCAAGGAGTTTTCATCTTGCATGAGTAAAGAATTTGAAATGAGCCAAGATATACTACTCTCTTTGTTAAGCATAAGAACCAAGATATACTTGTTGTTCAAATTTATATTGATGATATTATTTTTAGTTCTACTAATGAGTCTTTGTGCAAAGAGTTTTCATCTTGCATGAGTAAAGAATTTGAAATGAGCATGATGGGAGAATTGAAGTATTTCCTTGGATTTCAAATCAAGCAAAACAATGAGGGAATCTTCATCAACCAAGCTAAATATATCAAAGATTTGCTCAAGAGATTTGGCATTGATGACTCAAACACCAAGAGCACTCCAATGGGCACAACAATCAAGCTTGATAAAGATGAAAAAGGTAAAGAGTTTGATATTAAAAAGTATCGATGTATGATCGGCTCTTTACTTTACTTAACTGTAAGTAGAACCGATATCATGTTTAGTGCATGTTTGTGTGCAAGATTTCAATCATGTCCCAAGGAATCTCATTTACTTGCTATTAAAAGAATTTTCTTTTATTTAAATGGAACTATAAATCTTGGGCTTTGGTATCTTAGAGGAACTCATATAGATTTAACTTGTTATTTGGATGCTGATTTTTCCGGTTACAAGGTCGATAGGAAAAGTACTAGTGGAACTTGTCATTTTCTAGGTCATTTACTTGTTTCATGGTTTAGTAAGAAATAAAATTCGGTTACACTCTCAACTATCAAGGCAGAATATATTGCCGCAAGTATTTGTTGTGCACAAGTGCTTTGGATAAAACAAACACTTAGAAATTATGGCATTAATCTTGAACAAATTCCTACTAATGTGATAATACTAATGCTATAAATCTTTCAAAAAATCTCATTCAGCACTCTAGAACCAAGGATACAAAGATTAGACATGATTTCTTGAGAGATCATATTCAAAAGGGTGATATTGCATTAGAATTTATCTCTACGAAAAATCAACTTGCCGATATTTTTACCAAACCCCTTTGCGAAGATCAATTTTCAAAAATTCGGCATAAGCTTAGGATAATGAAATTGTCGCATTAACATCTCTAATCATGTTATCAAGTTTATTGAAATTGGTTGATTGGTGATTTTTGGTGTTTATGAAGTGTTTAAGCATAGCAAATAAGTTATGTGTTTGATTTATTAATTTTTGAGTGCTTATATGTTTCATGATTATGTAAAATATATGCATGATGGTTGAATTATATGTTTGAATTAATCATCTTTTGAATATTTAAAATCATGATTCATGCATTAAAATGGCTCTTGAAATGTTTCGAGATCACAAAATAGTCTCGGGATTGCTCAAATTTTAGCCGAAAATCAAATTAGTGCAGAAGGGCAGAAACCAGGCGGCTAGCCGCCTGCCTTAAGCGGCTAGCTGCTTAAATCTATGCTAAACCCCGAGAGCAAGCAGCTAGCCACTTGAAATCTATTCTAAACCCGAGAGCAAGCAGCTAGCCGCCTGCCTCAAGCGGCTAGCCTCTTGAAATCTATCCTAAACTTGAGAGCAAGCAGCTAGCAGCTTGGTCACGGGTTCTCCCTTTTTCTTCTTTGTTTGTCTTTCTTCTTTACATGTTATTTCTCTCTCCAAAACCGTGAGTAGTTCTCCTCCATTTCCATTCAATTTTTCTTCATTTCTCACCCATTTTTATGCCAAAATTAATCATTCAAACCAGTACCTATGTATTTCACTCTCATTAAACACTTCCCAATCATCATTTCTTTACTTGTTCTTCATCATCTCATCATCATCTCTCATGCGTGAATAGTTCTTCTCCATTTCTCTCTCAAATTTATTCATCTTTCACTGATTCTCTTGCTAAAATCAGTCATTTAAATCATTATTCATCCATTACTCCTTCAATTTTCACTCACAAAACATCATTTCATCATCTCTCTACAAAAATCCCAAAATGAAAACACCTAGCTTAACCATTTCTCTCTCTTCATTTTTAAGCTCTCTTCAACTCAATTTTGATTCAATCAACATCATTTATAGCCTTCAATCATCTCTAGAATTGATTTTCTTGGCTCAAACACATCCATTTCACTCAATTTTTTAGAAACCTGAAATTGCATATTCAAGCTTGTTCTTGCTTTTTCAAAAATGGTGGATGGTACAAAATCCAAGAGCAAACAAGTGGCTAAGAGATGCAATGAAGATTAAGCCGATAATTAAGAGTTCATCTCAACCCATTTTCCGCAACTTCAGCTTTAGAAACAATTTCTTGATAATTTCATGTCAAGGTCGGTCATTCCTTTATTTTTTGTCAATCTTCGTAATTTAAAGAATTTAGAAATTTATGACCAATCTATTAGTGATTTTCTTATTACTATGGGTTGGAAGAATATTTTGATTATTAAAGAGCATTATTATGAAAATTTAGTTAAGGTATTTTATTCGAATATGGACATTTCCTCACAATCTTCAAATAGAATTGTTACAATTTTTGGAAGAATCCATATTGAATTTGAAGTGGTGGGCTGCTGCCCTCACAAGCGTGAGGGCAGCAGTTCAAGCCCCCACAAAAGCATTGTGGGGGCTAAAACACTTATAAATCCTTCTCTCTTGCGAAATGCAAGTGGAGTAGGGACATCCCTCTCCTGTGAGGGGTTATTTGTCTGGGCATGTACTTCATAGAATTTAATGTAATAATGTAAGTTCCAGTTATGTATATCTGATTGTAAATATCAGTGTATGTAATGTCTGCTATAATAGCAGTTGTAAATATATCTGTGAAATGCAGTAATCTGATGTGTAATCAGTATTCAAAAAAAAGATCATAAATTCAGGGGGAGTTTGTTTTTGAATTTGATTTATATGTTGAATTATATATGCCATGTATTAAGGGCGAGTATAAATATCAAAATACATGAAATGTTTGTCATCATAAAAAAAGGGGAGATTGTTAGCCTAAAGGGCTATACATCATATAATTTTAATGATAACAAACATGTGTCTTAAGTGATTTAATAAATATTATATTTTACAAATTCACTAGTTTTTTAACAATAATATTTATGCAAGTGAACCAAGTGAAATCAAGCTCAAGACACTCAACGGACAACAGTGAAATCAAGAATAAAGTTTAGAGCTCAACGGATAAATTATTGTGATAAATTCTTGTAAAATCAGTATGATTTAATTGATGCATGGTTTCGTATTTAAGAAGCTCAAGTTTTTATTTAAAAAATCATTACTTTTTATAAACCAAAAGGTTTTGCATTTATAATATAAAGTGTTTTGTGGATTTGAGTAATTTGGATTAAAATGAAAAAGTTTTACAATCTTTAATTTTAATAAATATTATTTTGAATTTCGGAGTTGGACTTATTTTCAAATTTTTGAAATCTTTGGGCTATATTATAATTTATAAAAGTATGAAGACCCAATGAAATTCAAACATTTGAAAACCAAAATTGGACAAAGAGTGAGCAGTAAACTGCTTGAGGGCTAGTGGCTAGTCGCCTGAGGAAATTTTCATTTTTCAAATTTTAGACTAAAGTAAAAAGTTTTGAGAACTTTGAAATTTATGGGTATTATCTTAAATCTTAAAAATGACCTCTTTAGAAAATATTATTATATTTGGGGCCATATCATAATTTCATAATGTTTTGGGAATGACAAGTATTATTTAAAAATTCTAAAATTGGACCGTTTGCAAAGTTTTATGATGTTTTGAGTCATAGTATAATTATAGAAAGTTTTAGGCTAAAAAGATAATTTCATGAACAGTATTACTGTAGTAAATTCAAATTTAACGGTAACTTTACTGTTCTGAAACGGCTAACCGCTTGGTTACGGGAATTTGCCTATAACGGCTAGTTTTTGGACTTTTATTATAAAAGCTCAACTCAAACTTCATTTTAAAGACTAATACAAGTATAAATAAGATCATATAACACATATTAAGCTTCCATTTCGCAAATCATCATTTATTAAATCATTATTGTGCTATTATTTATAAATTCAATCTTATAGAGAGTTTTTATTGTAATTTTCATTTCTCATCAAATTGTGAGTGTACAAGTGTGAGAAATACTTGGGGTGAAGAGATTGGGGAGATAATCCCTTGATTGTAAAATTCATTGACACCTTTAAAGTCAATTGTAAGAACTTGAAGTCTTGGGAGGCCTGGATAGTGAAATCCCCGAGCTTAGTTTTGCTTGGAGGCTTGGACGTAGGCGAGGATTGCCGAACCACGTAAAATTTCGTGTGTTTGTTTTTTCTTCCCTCACTCTTTTATTATTATGCTTGTTTGAATTTGTTATTTTCGATTCTATTAAGGCGTTAGATTGATTTGTTGTGTAGTTTGCCTAATTTAATTTTTAAAATCCCAATTCACGTCTCCTCTTGGGTTGTATAACTTGTATTTCAAAAACACTATATGATTGGCCTTGAGGGCATATTACTAACAGATACTACGTCACTCATAATTATAAGAAGAACCTATATGAAGAATTTGCATGAAAATCTCATACACAAACCAATTCTTTCATTCGATCCTTGTCTCAGCATCAACAACATTAAAGCAGTGGTCATTTGTGGCCAAAAAAGGAAGATTGCTTACTGCCAGAAGGGAGGTAATTCTTGTTCGTACTGCAAATTACAAAGCCATTTTCTTTCTTTTAGATTCGAAACAATAAATAAGCAACTTATGCCCAGCCTTAGCAAACAATAATCAATAATTGGCTTTGATAATTGATATAATATAAATATGCTCCCCTAATATGAAATTAAAAGGTAGAATTTTATTGAGTTTGAGAGAAAATTTGATTAGTATGATTTGTACTTAAAAGTAAAGGACTACCAACAAACGTGTAGATTAGCTGGCATGGGTTTGTTTTATTTTAACCAAGGTTCTTGGTTCAAAACTTGGGAATACAGCTACGTTAAACACTTGTTGGGTGAGTTTTGCTGCCCTAGTGATCCTACTCGGCTCGAATTTAGATTAGTCATGGCTCAATGTGATTTTTGGATATCAGATAGTTTAATACACTGGAAAAAAAAATAAAAGTAGAGAACTTGCGAGTCATGATTTCCTTGACAAGAGTGGTGAGTAATGTAATTAAATTTTAAGAATTAACATTTACTAAATAATAATCTTATGTGATGAAATGCTTTTGTTGAGAATAAAAAATTAGGGCTGAAAATATTGTAGCACGTGTGCATTGTGTCTAAATTAATTTTTTATTTATTTGTATTAAATTGTCTTTATAAGTAAACGCTAATGTGAGTATATCTGTAATATAAATTTGGGAAATTATCATTGCCCCACCTCTCTTTTGCCTTATGTTCATCCAACCACCATAAAATTTTAACATGTTCTTTGCACCACCTTTCTTTTTAAATTTGTATCAATTAGCCACTTTTGCACTAACACCGTTAAATAATTTAAACAAAATGACAATTTTACCCCTAAATAAATTAAAAGTTCATTTTATTTTATAAAAGATTTAAAAAATAAAAAATTATAATTATAAAATACTCCTAAATTTAATTTTAAAAAAACCTCAAATAGAGGTGCTCAGCTAATTTTTATTAAATTAGATTTTTTAAAATTTTAATAATTATTTTTATTAAAAATTATAATTTTGTAATATGTTAATAAAAATAAGTGAATTTATTTATTAAAAATTATAATTTTGTAAACTTTTATTAAAATAATTGCATTTATTTATTAAAAAATAAATCCCAAAATTTTAATAATTTAGGGGATTTTTAATAAATCCCAAAATTTTGTAATTATTTTTATAATTATAATTTTTTATTAAAATAATTTTATTAAAAAAATAAATATTCTAATTTTTGGATTTATTTTTTATTAAATTAGGAGTATTTTATAATTATAATTTTTTATTTTCAAAGTTTTTATAAAATAAAAATGATCTTTTTATTTATTTAGGGGTAAAATTGTCATTTTATTAAAATTATTTAACGGTGTTAGTACAAAAGTGGCTAATTGATACAAACTTAAAAAGAAAGGTAGTGCAAAGAACATGTTACAATTTAGTGGTGGTTAGATGAACATAAGGCAAAAGAGAGGTGGGCAATAATAATTTCCCTATAAATTTTTATAAATTTGCGAGTGTTTTAAGTAATTTTTACCGTGCATACAAACCCACTCTATTATGAATCATTATAATGTAGCTTGATTAGCAAGCTACTTGCGATCATTCAGACTGCTTAAGCATTACCGTCTAGACTTGTTCAGAAATAGTAATAATAAATCAGAACAATCTTTACGAAAATTACTACAATAGTTTATGGCAGTAGTAATGATATATACTGTAGTTATTATTACGGTCAGTACACGCTAAATAAAAAATTTTTGCTACAAGATAAAAGAAAGTTTCACTATTAGACGAACTTTTGTTTTTTTTGGGTTGGATCATAAATATTTTGTACTAATTGTTGTTCAAAATTATTATTCAAACATCATTATTTATATTTTATTAATATAAAATTAATAGTCACAATGTCGTTATAACATACTAAATATGCTTGAAGAAGAAACAGAAAGCAGTACTTTACATCTAAGTCACAGCCACATAGCGCTTGCCCCTCGGCAAGAAGATCATGATATCATATATACGTACAAACGTGATCGATTCCGCATTTGATCAGTCTATTGCAAGAACTCTTTTAGATCAGTGACATAACCAGTCAATGAAGATGTTGCAGCTGTATATGGTGAAGCAAGATATATTTAGCCTTCCTTGTGTCCCAGCCGTCCAGGGAAGTTCGTGTTTATTGCGAAGACACAGACCTGCAATGATAAACAGCCTCCAAAGAGTTATTCAAAGATTTTAGCAATGATGTTAGCAAATAACTGGGATAGATTACTTCATTGATCATGAAGATGGTAGATCTGAACTCATCAAAATCAATTCCCTTCCAGATTATGTGTAATATTTAGTCATACTGAATCCCGTACATCTATAGAGCCTTAATTGTGTTCCTCTCTGATACGAGGATAGGTTGAAATGTTGCATCAATAGAAGTATGAGAAAGCAGTTTATAGGACACTACAGCTGTAAGTCAAAAACTGAATCTAGTGCAAAATAGGTTGGTTGCTCGGCTGAAAAAGCACTTCAAAACTTGGATAGACTTCTTCTTTCTTGTTTTTCTTTTCATTTTCTGTTATTGTTGTCATTATGTCTGTATGTGCACGAACATGTAAAAGGAAAACTTAAACATCCATGCGAATATTCCTTCATTTCTATCACGTATAATTCTCTATATCCCATTTGACATGTCATTTAAAACTTATATGGCAGCACAACGGACTGTAGCACTCAATGCTCATATTAAGACGAGGATACCAGTGTAACATCAAACAGTGAAATGAGAAGAAATATACAATCAATGGTGAAACTCTATGCATTCGAAGGTCAGTAAGGAAAAAAACTTGCCATAGGTTTATTCATGAGTGCATAAGTGTCTTTACGGCCACCTATACAAGCACTATAACTAGGACACGCAGGCGTGTCGCAACCAGCTTCTTCAAGTATTTGGGAGCAAGTCTTGCCACCAGATCGTGGTACTGGACGAGTGTATACATCCTTCCAAACCCGTTAATTTCACCAAATTAATATATGACATTTTAAACTACAAACGGCAAATCTAAAGAAATATAGGTGAAAAATAGTGCAGCATTACTAACCTTCTGGGTAGCAGGGACAACGAATGTTGGAACTTTGACCTTTTTACCTTGAATACAAATAATTTAATTTTAAAGGTGAAAGGTTGCATGTGAAAGAATAATCCAAAACGAAACCATTGTTACTGTTTAAGTGTGGGCTTAAAACTTAGTTCAAGAGAAAATATTGCTTTGTCGGTTTGTTTAATGAGTTTTGAACGTCTTGTCGACTCTGGTCTAAGTGACATGTGAGCGGAATAAAAGTGGAGTAGGCGGTAGCCACATTTTATCAACTGAACTTCATAAGTAAAGCATGCTTTGTCACGTGTGCTTACTTGTTAGTTTTAGCGTTAAACGACACTCTATAAAGCCATTTTGATTTCACTTATTCATAGCACGAGAACGTGATCGAAGCCATTGTTGGTTGTTATCAAGAGCAAGCAAAATCTGGGTCCTATTGTAACAACCTAGAACATAGCTGACAAATGAGGGATTATTTTAGAGTTCTCTAGACTTGTATATATACTGGAAAAGGATCCTCTCCTGATCTAATCTCATCTGAACTTTTCAAAATCTCCTGCCATATGTATTTTAGTGGTAGTGTATGGATAAAATTCAACTTCTGTTAATTTTTTATTTATTAACTACCAATCAATAAATGAATTATTTGCTCAGGACATGATCAGATCAGAAGAGGATCATGATCCATATATAGTCTTACAAGGTATGAATTTTAGTAGGTGAAAGCTTGTAACTCCATCTATAAACTTGTATCTTGTTATCAGTGAGTGAAATAGGATTTGTTGTCCTGTTCTTTAGCAGATGTAGGCTATCTCCAAACTGAGCCACTTAAATTGGTATTTCTTGATTTGCTATTCCTGTGTGATTCATTGTGCATGATTTACTATTTCTTTGATCGATTATCAGAGAGTTTAGAGTGATCTTGGTGATTCTTGATTGGTGTTTAAACTGATCAAAGAGCAATATTTGAAGAAGGTATTACAGCAGTTTGATATGATTGAGCAGACAAAACCTGTGAGTACCCCATTGGCTTCTCATTTTAAGCTTTCTGAACAACTATCTCCTTCAACAGATGCGGAACGAGAATACATGTTACAAGTTCCGTATTCAAATGCAGTAGATAGCTTGATGTATGCAATGGTATATACAAGGCCTGACATTTCACATGCAGTTGGTATAGTGAGCAGATATATGCATAATCCTGGTAAAGGACATTGGCAAGATGTGAAATGGATTCTACAATACATTCATAAGACCATGGATGTTGGTTTACTGTTTGAGCGAGATGACACACTTGGTCAAAGTGTGATCGGGAATGTCAATTTTGATTATGCTGGTGATTTGGACAAACGACGGTCAACCACTGGATATGTATTTACTTTTGCTGGAGGGCCAATCAGTTAGAAATCTACACTGCAGTCTACAGTTGCATTGTCGGCCACAGAGGCCGAGTACATGGCAATTACAGAGGCTGTTAAAGAGGCTATTTGGTTACAAGGCTTGCTTGAAAACTTGGGATTGATACAGAAGCACATTAATGTGTATTGCGACAGTCAAAGTGCTATTCACTTAACTAAGAACCAAGTTTATCACGCACGTACGAAGCATATCGATGTACGATTTCACTTTGTGCTGGAAATTGTTGATGAGGGGAAGATTCTTCTTCAGAAAATCAAGACCGCAAATAATCCCGTAGATATGTTGACCAATGTAGTAACGGCGATCAAGTTTGAGCATTGTCTAAACTTGATCAATGTCTTACAAGTTTGAAAGTAGTTGGAGAAGGCAGAGACTGAAGGATGATTTGTTGATGGTCGGCTCAGATTTACTAAATTTTTGCCGAGGTAGAGAATTGTTGAAAAGTCAAGCATGCTTGCGTGGGACAGCTAGCATGCAAATTGAATAATGGCATGAGACAACTAGCTTTGACCACAATTTGGTTAGAAAGTTGGCATCAATTGCCAAGTTTTTCAATTTGGCAAATTGAAGCCAAATTGAAAACGTGTGTTAGGTGGGCTATGTTTTCCTTATAAATAAAAGGCAATTCCTCATTTGTTTGAGCATCCAAAATTTGTGAGATCCAAGTTAGTTTTTTTTTTTTTTTGTAGGGAAATTCCTTAAGTATTTTGGGTGTATTGGGTATTGAGTTTTAGAGAGTTTTTTCACTTTTGTAAAATTCTATTATTAGTAAAATTATCTTCTAGTCTTTACCCGTGAGCGTAGGCATTACGCCAAATCACGTAAATTATTGTGTCATATTTTCTTTACATTTATTTATCACCATATTTATATTTCTCCAGAAATCACAGTTACCGTAATATTAGTAATTGCTCAACCACGCGTTTCCGCAACATATTTTTAGTTCAAAATGGTGTTTCCTAATAATTGAATCATATAACTACTGAAGAAATCAAAGAAATATTCAATTTGATTTCACCTGTCCGCATATAATGATCTGAAAAGCACACGACTTACTTCATTGGCAATGTTCAAGGATTTCAAAACTTCAGCTGTATGAAACATATGTTGCTATCAAAATATTATATTCTATTTCTTGTCAAATTTAATTACATTTCATTTCAACAGCTTTTAAGTAAATCTATATGGAGTCATTTGATTGCTTTACTTCCTTGTTAGCAACAAACCACTGCCTAAGAAACTTGTCAAGATCTATACAAGTTGCAATTAAACCAATCAACCAATCTGATACTTCAATGCCGACTCAAATCTTAGCTCTAGGTTAATGGAGATTAAAATCAAGAAATTAAACTGCATTGGAAGCAAAGCACACTCACACAAAGAAACAGATTTAACGTGGTTCAATTGTGCATTAATGCACAATCCACATCCACGGGAGTAGCCACAAAAAAAAAGCTTTATTGATGATTGAAGATCAGATTTACGGAACTTATTCGGATGAGATTACAGGGAACAAGAAGATACTTTCTCTCTCTCTTAAATCTCTCTGAAACGCTCATAAATTCTCTCTCAAAGTTTAAACTGCCTTAACAATCAGCCTTTTATACCTCTGATGTGGAAGCCCAGATTGCACGAGTTTATGACACGGATCGACTTCTAACGGCTTAGATTCTCAAGTCACGCGCTTCTTCCCGTGAATCACTTATTCTTTGCTCTAGACGGCTTGAATTGATGTCATTTTAGAGCTGAATGAAAATAGAAGCATCACGTGTGAAGCTCATGACTAGTAAGTGAGTTATTGAGATGTTTCCCACATTAGTCAGTAAAGATGAGATACCTGAGTTTATCGGGAAAATAGGTCACTCCACCCAATAAGTTAGTTTATTTAATTAGATACCTATAAATATTAGGTCAAGTCTTTGGTATAAACTAGAATATAGTGGTGGAACAATCACATTGACTAGTAAATGAAACATTCATGAGCTTAAGGAGAATAGATCACTTCATTCATTAGACTAGTCTTTTGGGTTGATACCTATAAATCTTAAGCCAAAACCCCTCAACAATATATATATATATATAGATGACTGCACACCCAATAGGATAGTCTTTTAGAATATATATATATATATATATATCCTTTTACGACTAGTAAAATTTTGTGAGCCATAAAAGGACTGCACGAAATTTGTGTGAATATTTACACAACCACACCTGAGCATGACTCTGTGTGTATATACAATACAAAAACTAATATACAGAAATATAGTTAAAGAAATCAGTGACCAGTTGGTGAAATGGCAAAGAATAATTTTTTCATCAAATTAATTAATCTATCAATATGATCACTAAATTTTAAAAAAAAGTATTCAACGGAATAAAGTAAAATTAGAACTTATAACCAGAAATTGAACGAAAACGATCAGACTACGCACCTGATATGTTTTTATCTCATGGAACATCAACACCTAGCAATTAGCAATTAACGTCGACATTCAAAAAAAATTGAACAATTAATTTCACTAGCAAACAATTCGCAACAAAATCTGCGGCATATATGTATTTCTTTCTGTGTCAAAATGATTGTATGTGGAGCGTTATTTTTTTTTTCTATGAATTATTAGAAAGAGTTTGGGTCAAAATTGAACACAATCTACATATAATTAATGTACAGTTGGCTGCAAATAAGTAATTAATCAGCAGGCGTTTTGTAGGTCCCGCAAATAATAAAATATTGAATTCAAAACAAATTTATTATAAATCTTAGGGCTCCCCTAAGATTTGAGAAAATGATCTTTTAAACTCTAATGTTTTCAATAAGGGAAAAAGCCTTTTACATCCCTAAGGTTTCATACAATAGCTCATTTCATCCTTACTTTTTAAATAATAGTCCAAAATATCCTTCCGTTAACTCACCGTTAGTTGAATGTCGTTTGTTAGTAATTCATTAAGGGTAAAAAAGGATTTTCTATCAAAAAGAAAATTAGAAAAATAAATAAAGTTGACATATAAGTAAAAATAATTTTATCTAATTCCACTAAATAAGAAATATTGAAAAAGATGAAAAACTGCTATTTCACTTTTTTTTTTCATTTCTTTCTATTTTGGCAGCATGAAAACCCTATAAACCCTAGATCTAAGTACCAAAAATATCACAATTTTCTTATTCATATAAGTATACGCTGTAATTACACTATAAAATGGCTTGAATTGAGTTGGAGATAAAGAAGATATTCAGCACATGCAAGCACATAAAAATTAGTGGTATTTTTGAGTTTTTCTTCCAATGATTTAAAGATATTGTGTTAATTACAATTTATTCCTTATGGTAATTATTCAATGGCTATATCAAACTATATCATCCTTGATTTCATTTAAGAAAAAGTTAATGCATTTTGCATACTTTGTAGTGTTATTTAATTGTGTAAAAATTTTATTTTAATATAGTTTGTATCACTTTAATAAAAAATCCTATTTTACCCTCAATGAATTACTAGTTAATGGCTTTACATTAACGGTGAGTTAACGGAAGGATATTTTAGGCTATTGTTTGAAAAGTAGGGATGAAATGAGTTATTGCATTAAACCCTAAGGATGAAAAGAGCTTTTTCCCTTTCAATAAAAGATAATAACACCCTCTTTTAACCGTAATACCATTTAACTTTATTAACTTATAAAAGTTGACTCCAACATGTTATAATAAATAGAAATATAACATTAAAGTAAATGTAACAATATATGCATTTTAAAATAATTTTAATGCTTTAGAATCTTGTATTATGTTAAACTAAATTTTATAATAAATAGAAACATAATTTTAAAATTTAAATTATTTCAAAATTGAATAAACTAATTTTAATATTATTAATATATGAGATATATTTTATTAATTTTAAAATTTATTTAACCCAAAGATTTACTTAAATATTTATAATATATAAAAATACGTTACTAAAATAAACATAATAATATCCATTATAAATATATCAAAAATATTCTAATATTATTAGTCTAATAGACAAATTAAACTATTAAATTATATTTTTGTTTATTAAAATAATTTAAAGTCAATTTTCTTAATTACTATTTTTAAAGATATTATAGGTAAAATGGGCCTTAATATCTCTTATTAAAAATTTAGAGGTCTATAGGACTATTTGCCCTCGATGACTTCTCTTTTTGACCAAAGTTCAAATTTTAGAGAGGTATGGCGTTAAAATTAATTTGAACATAACCTCTCTTATATATTTTTAAAAATAAAAATAAAATATCTTAACAATTTGGTGGTTACATAACTAAATACTCCACTATGCTAACCGCAATCGGTAAAAAATGTACCATTCAAAATGAATATAATTTCATTAATCGTGATTTTGTGATTACGTGTTAGATTTTCTTTCTCAACTAACACTTTAATTCGTGTCTGCCATTATTTTAACTTCATTCAATATAATTAAACTCCATTGAAAAAAATTAAAAATACAATAAAAATTAAGTACATTTCAATAAAAATTTAAAAAATAAAAATTTAATATATTTCAATAATATTATGTAGAGTATTGGTTTGGTATTAAAATTTAGAAAAATTATTAGGTTATATAGTTTAATAATATAATATCGGACTTTGACAAAGTCCAAGATCTCATATTAAAATATTTCTATTACTATATATATATATATATATATATATATATATATATATGCGCGCGCGCGCGAGGGTAAATTGAACGAAATGAAGATGCTTTCTTGATTGGAGCCGAAAGCTAATAATAATATTAAAATTATATGGGAAAAAAATAAAGAGATATACTATATTAATAGAGCTGTCAGAAATAGTGACAAATTTCATCGATTTTACTTTATTTTTCCATCAAGTGTAAAAACCAAGATCGATTTATCACCGATTACCGTGTGAATTTTCTGTTTAAATGTGACTGCTCAGTTATATATGCTGAGGATAAAACATAATCGCCGTTCGAAATTTCCACATCGACCGCATCAGCATCAAAGCCAGCATAATAATAATGATCAAAAACATGGCCAGGGCATCCGTATGTGTTCCCGTATGTGACGAGAATCTCAGCTCTGAAATATTACTCAACGAGCCGTTCTTCATACTGTCAGTAAGCCATAAGAGTACCTCGACTCCATCAACCTGATCTGCATACACCGGCATGCAGTTTGTGATACGGTGGGTGATGTCATAGATCCTGCCGTACACCTCTCACCGGACCGGCCTCCGATCCTCAGGTGGCATGCATCCATTGGTGGGTTCGGTTCCAGGTATCGTCGGATAAGCTGTATTTGCTGCCGCGACAGCGAGACAGAATTAAAAAAAAGAAGAAGAAGAAGAAGAGTGGCAAAAACGGATTAGCTGATTGTCGTTTTAGCAATGGTTCAGAAAATGCCAGAACGGTTTGGTTTATATGAGGATAAATTTCCTTTACATCCCTTAAGTTTGTTCTAATTGTCTCTTTTTTTTAGTTTGAAATTCACATCTTTGGAAATAATTATTATCCTGAAGTATATATGTCTCAGTCAAGTGAAAATCACGGGGGCACCGATATAATTTAAATTCCTCGACTATCAACTTGCTGGGGCTTGTTGATTTTTTTTTGTTTTCGTTTTTTTTTTTTTTTTCCCAACTTCTCAACATATCACAGGATTCATAACAGGCTGGGGCTATCTAGGGCCGGCTCAATAAAATTTAGGCCTTCGGGAAATTTTCAAAATTAAGCCATTTTATTTACATTAAAATTAATGATACTGATTGTGATAAATATGTATTTAAGATTTATTTTTTAGACATAAAATCCTTATCAGATTTTTTACAAGATGTTAATTTGGAAGTTTTTCTTCTCGGTTATATTCAAGTACGTGTAATTTTCAGCGATTATAAAGAATAAGCGCTTGTGTTTTAGTTCGAAAGAAACAAGTATTGCATTGAACAATTCTTTTTCAGGTAGAGAAGTCATTAAACAAATAAAATCTTGGTGGGGCCTAAATTCAAGTAATATTTTATTGTAAATGATGGACAAATATTGAAATTTGATGTCTTAAACAAGAAAATAAAACTTTTGACTTTTGGAGTTCCTTTTTTTTTGTGTTTTAGTTTCTTTCGGATAAAAGTTTTCATATGGACTTCGCACGTAAGCATGGGTTCACAAATATAATAATTCAATTTTTAAATAATAAAGTAAATGTAAAATAATCTTTTGTTATTGAGAATATGTACTAAGATGAGGTTGGGGTCTTAATTTTAAGAGAGACCCAGGCGGTTGCCTAAATTGTGCAACGTTTAAGCTGCTCCTGATATACTATTGCCAACAGGCTTTTGATTGGGTTAGTTGGAACATTCTTCATTTACATCAAGTGGAGGATTCTCATTTTCGGAATGGGCGTAGGAGTTTATTCTCTTTAATAATAGGAGGCACGCGGCACAAGATTTAATTTTCTTTAGTAATAGGCATATGACACAAAATTTTTAAAGGCTTTGTTAAGATAACTCACATCAACGGATATTCAAGAGAGGTTATCATTTAATTTTAATAATATCATGAAAGGTAAGAATTCTTGCCTAGAGCCCTACTATATACGAAAGTCCCAAATTTTTCTTCAACATTATAGCTACTAAATTATTAATTTATATTTATTATTATTATTATTTTATAATAGTTTTTGCTCAAATAAATTATCAAATTCCTAAAAAATACTCTATTTAATGTTATTTCATTTAAAACTCTATAAAAGTCACACATTAGTTAACTTGTGATCCATTATTATTTTTATCAATTAAAAGAAAAAGGCACGATACATTCAATGCTCTAATGCATAAGGGGAAAAAAAAGCTTCTTTAATTTTTGCTTAAGAAAAAAAAATCAACTACTTCAATTGATCATTAATGTTTAAAAATTCAATCCATCAAAGTTAAAGTTTCAAATATTTAGGTTTTTTCTTCCTATTCTCTTCTTAATTAGTTGTGCTATTCAATTGTTATTGTTTCTTTTTTAAATATTATAGTTGTTTTCTTTTAATTATCTAACATAATGGTTTGCTTGTTTACTCTTCTTTCACTAAAAAGAAAAAAAAAATGTCTAATAGAAAATGTGCATCAAGATGCAAAAAACTTGGAGAAAAAAAAAAGAAAAGAATAAAAAAATTAGTTCAATCTAAAAAAGGAACTCTTGGTAAGTTTACAAAAGTACAAAAAAAAAGATGTGAATTAGAGTGAAGAATTATTAATTGAAAATTTTTTTCAAAATTAAAATTGATAAAAACTCATTTAAGATCAACTAAGTTGCAAGATTTAGCTATATGGAGACAAATATATTAGTAAAATTAGAATATAAAATTTTGATCAACAATTTTGCAACTAAGAAAGCTAAAAAAATTAATTTTAAATCAATAGCTTTTTAGTAAAACTAATACATATATTTAACCTCAAATTTTTAAAAATACCTAATTAAAACAATTCACCTAAGGTCCCAAACTTAGTTGAGCCGCCCCTGTAATGGAGATTTAAACGTATTAATTTCGACAAGAAAATAAAATTTTTTCTAAAAATATTGTTTCATGTTTTTTAATCGTCTTTCCCTCTATATCACACTATCTTTTTCTTAAAAAAAAGAACTGTTTTTCTTTTTTAAATTTGTTTGCATTTTTTTCTTGTTTAAGAAAATAGAATTTCAATATTTGTCAATTATTTATCATTAAATCTTACTCAAATTTAGGCTCCACTAAGATTTTGTGAAAAATTATTCTTGATTTGGAAAGTGAAATTCCTAGATAACTTATTTGCTTAACAACTTATCCACTTGAAAGAAAGCACAATCTCTTGTTCTTTATAATATTTAAAAATTAGACATACTTGAATTTGAATATAACCAAGAGAAAAAGTTCAAAATTGATATTTGTACAAAATCTGATAAGGATTTTGTAACTGAAAACTATATCTTAAAGTACATATTTATCACAAAAGTTTCAATCAATATCATGGATTTTATGTTAAATAAAATGGCCTAGTTTTGAAATTTTGCCTAAGTAGTAAAATTTTAATGAGCACGCCCTGAGTATATGACTAGTATTAAACTAATCCCGTATTTTTATCTATTAACTATCAATCAGATCCATCAATAATTTTACTAAGCAAAAACAGATGGAATCCTAATCCGTTGAAATTAAGAAAGTGTTGAGAATTCATTTAAAAATAAATAAAAAAACGTGTTGTATTTTCAAAAGAAGATCGAACAACGTGAAACATTTTTCTATATATAGCATTGCGGACATAGTAACCATGTATCTTTAGCAGCAACCATACCTTCTCCAAGTTCCTTGCAGCACTTGCATTAATGGCAACCACCTTATCCCCGCCTTTCATCTTCAACACCACCAAATCTCCACTGACAATATCCCGACCGCTTATGCCGCTTCCTTATTCTTATAATCGGATCAAAAAGCCCAGCTTTCACGTCACGAACAGTACTCTCAATACACCAACCAGTACCGCACCATTCCAACAAACAGATTTTGCTTCCAAATTTGCTCCAGACAAGCCTCGAAAAGGTACTGACATTATCGTGGAAGCCCTGGAACGCCAAGGTGTCACTACGGTCTTTGCTTATCCTGGTGGCGCTTCCATTGAGATCCACCAATCTCTTACGCGCTCCAACATCCGGAGCATTCTCCCTCGCCATGAACAAGGTGGTATCTTCGCTGCGGAAGGCTATGCCCGCTCCTCCGGAACACCTGGCGTCTGTCTTGTTTCGTCTGGACCTGGCGTCACCAATATAATGACTGGCCTCATGGATGCCTATTCTGACAGTATCCCCATTTTGGCCATCACTGGCCAGGTTTCCCAAAAACTCTTGGGTACTGACGCATTTCAAGAAACCCCTGTAGTGGAGGTGACCCGCTATATGACAAAACATAATTATCTTGTCCTTGATGTCGATGACATTCCTAGGATCATCAAGGAGGCATTCTTCTTAGCAACATCAGGCCGGCCAGGCCCTGTCTTAATCGATATACCAGTAGATGTACAACTAGAGCTAGCTGTTCCGAATTGGAACCAGCCATTTAAGTTACCTAGTTGCATTTCTAGTTTTCCTAAGGTGCCGGATGAGTTAGCCTTGCGGCAGACTTTAAAGTTAATTGCGGAGTCGAAGAATCCTGTGTTATGTGTAGGTGGTGGCTGCTTGAACTCTAGTGAGGAGTTAAGGAAGTTTGTTGGGCTGACGGGTATACCAGTAACATGCACAACGATGGGTCTAGGGTTGTTTCCTTGTACAGATGAGTTATGTTTGCGGATGGTAGGAATGTTCGGAACTGTTTATGCTAACTATGCTGTGAATGAATGTGACTTGCTCCTTGCTGCTGGGGTTAGGTTTAATGAACGTATGACATCAAAGCTTGAGGATTTTGCAACCCGAGCTAAGATTGTTCATATTGATATTGATTCCAATGAGATTGGGAAGGTTAAGCTGCCTGACGTGTCCATTTGTGCGGATGCAAAGTTGGTGTTTAATAGGATGAATACGATATTGGAAAGTAAAGGAGTTGGATTTATGTTTGATTTTTCAGCTTGGAGGGAGGAGCTTCATGAGCAAAAAAAGAAATATCCATTCAGTTATAAGACATTTGGGGAAGAGATTCCACCTCAGTACGCGATTCAAATTCTTAATGAGTTGACTGATGATGAAGAAACAATTATAAGTACAGGAGTAGGACAACATCAAATGTGGGCTATTCAGTTTTACATGTATAAGAGGGCTCGCCAACTGTTAACGTCCTCAGGATTTGGATCCATGGGCTTTGGACTGCCTGCTGCAATGGGAGCTGCTGTTGCTAACCCCGGAGCAATCGTTGTAGACATCGATGGTGATGGAAGTTTCATTATGAATGTACAAGAATTGGCTGCCATCAAGGCTGAGAATATCCCTGTTAAGATATTGCTGATAAATAATCAATACTTGGGCATGAATGTGGAATACGAGGATCGGTATTTTGAAGCAAATAGAGCTAACTCGTTTCTGGGAGATCCATTAAGAAAGCCTGAAATATTTCCAGATATGTTGAAATTTGCGGAAGCCTGTGGGATTCCAGCAGCTCGAGTGACACAAAAGAAAGATGTTAGAGCTGCAATTCAGTTAATGCTAGAAACTCCAGGACCGTACTTACTGGATGTGATGGTTTCCTATCAAGAGCATGTTGTGCCTATGATTCCTTGTGGTAAATCTTTTAAAGATACAATCCTAGAGGATGATGGAAGAGCACTTCATTAATCTACCTCAAGCCATCACTATCATATAATATTTGTATGCCGTGGGGTAATTGCGGGTTTCAAGTACTTGTTTTTCTTCTTTCTATTATGATTGGTGTGTTTATTTTATTTTTATTTTTTTCTGAAATGAACCTCTACTAAGCGATCAAGTTTATTAAAATAAATAAAAAGAGCGAACAATTAGCTACTGAAGGTACATATTGAGTCTTATCTTAAGTAAAGCAATAGCTGAATATACCTTGAAAAGAAATTCTCCAATAGGGGACCATTTCCTTCTGGAGATAAAAACTTATAACAGAGGCATTTGCCACCAAGATAAATTATCACATAGGAGACCCAAATTAACAATATAATTATAGCGTAGTTATTCTCTCTAAACATGTGAGAACATTGAAAATCCATTAAAGAAAGTTTATGCTTGTAATTTCAACCACCCAAAGAAAGTTTATATATATTCTTTCTCTAGTGTTAGTGCTCTCATTTTTTTTTTTTAATGTACACATACTTTTAAGCCATGCAATTTAATAAAATTAAATTTTAATGTTATTAAATTACAAGATTTTATAATATATTAAAAATGACTCTATTAAACTGCATGGCTTAACAGTGTGTTCGATTAGAACAAATTAGGGCATCCACATCTAAGAATACACTATATAGTGAGTTAGTGTTTTTAATTATTTTTTGTTCAATTAACTAATAATACCATATGGTGTATACAATAAATCCATTCTTTAAAAGATGGGAGCATTTGCACATGAAAATTGTTATATATATATATCCAATCATTGACTCCTAACTAGATAAGATTTTTCTTCAAACTTGGTACATAGCGAACGTCCATCAAGACTTAGATTGAGTTGTCATAATTCTTCAATTAGATTGAACCGATTCCCATATTTTTACAAGCATTGTCATTGCTTATAAAAATAACTCTACTATCCATCTCCTTGAAGCTAGAAAATCAGTCCTTATTAGGACACATATGATAAGTATAACCCGAATCCAAAATCTGCTCATCTAAGTGACATGTGAACATCATGCCAACCAAACTTAAATCTGACTCTTCATCTTGCTCTGCTACACATGCATCAGAAATAGCTTTGCCCTTCTATAACTTAGGACAATTCTTTTTTTAATGCTCTTTCTCGCGACAAAAAGTACATTAATCTTTGGTAAGTCTCCTTTCATACTTGCTTCTTTTTCTAGGTTTGTGGCTTTGTGAACAACCTTTTACTGTAAGCTTCTGCAGCTGTATCTCTATAATCTTTTCTATCTTTCTTTTTTATTTTAGAGTTGTACAATACATTGCATACAACATCGAGTGTGACATTGTCCTTCTCATGAAATTAAGTGGTGCTGAGATGGTCATATTCATCAGAAAAGGAATTCAACAACAACAAAGCCTTATCTTCACCTTCAAATTTCTCATTTAAATTTAGAAAATCTACAAATATCTTGTTGAATGAGTTTACACGGTCATTCATCGACATGCTCGGTACGTATATAAATCGATAGAGGTTTTTTTTCCATATAAAGACTATTTTCAAGGCTTTTTTCATGTACTTTTCTTCCAAGGTCTTCTATAATTTCTTTGCTAATGTCTCCCTTATAATAGAGTATTTCTGATTTTTAGCTAGACATAGGCAAATAGTACCACATGCCTGTCTATTGATCTTTATCTACTCCTTGTCATCCATCTTGTCAGGTTTTTTCTTCAAGGGCAATGTCTAACTCTCGCTAATATAAGATATCCAACATCTTGCATTGCCACTTACCAAAATTATTGGTACCGTTAAATTTTTCTACTTTAAATTTTACATTTGTTATCGTAATCCTTGTTGATAAAGTTGACAACGACGCCTCTTCCTTCTCTTTTTTAAATTACTTAACCCAAACAAATAATGTCTACGTGTCTATTTGTATAGATAATGTACCAGAAAAGTTCCTAGGAGAATGAAGGAGTCACAATAGTCCCACTTAAAATCCAGCCTCCTTAGACTCCTATCATCTTGCTGACAAAACTTTCCTAAACATGCATTTATCCACACAACTATATTGTAGTCTCTTAATACTCCCAAGTATGAACTATTGGCTCTACCATACTCATGAACAGTACCGTATACCCTAAGCACGAACCGTCTGCTCTGCTACCAATTGTTGCGAAAGTGAGGGTTGAGCAATTATCAATATTATAGTGACTGTGACTTCTAGAAAATGTAAATGTGATAATAAACAAATATAAAGAAAAATAGGACACAATAATTTATGTGGTTTGGCGTAAAGCCTACATTTATGAATAAAGACTCGGAAGATAATTTCACTAATAAATGGAAAGTTACAAAAGTGAGAGAAACTCTCAAAACCCAATAACCCAATACACTCAAATAAATCTTCACTAGAACACTCAAGTAGAAACTCTGTCAAATCTCTCAAATTAGTTCACTTGCTAGTGCTCTCAACTTTCACAATTTAGGATGCAAAACAAATGAAGAATTGCCCATCTATTTATAAGGAGAATTGCTCACCTACTACAAGTTTCAATTTGGCTTCAATTTGCTAATTTAGCAAATTGTATCCAACTTTGGCGCCCACAAAGTTTGATTTTTCAACACAACATACAGTAATCATCATCACCATTTTTCCTTCTCTATCTTTCAATTATCAAAGTTATCCTTCCGATCGAAGAAAATGAGGGAAAAACGAGAAACACACTGATTATCTATAAAAAAAAAAAAGGGCAACCCATCTAAATGTAGGAACCAAATCAACTCACAACATCAATTTGGAATCCCTAAAACCACTCTAAAGAACTTGATCACTAATTGTAATCGTTACTAGACAGAGCTTAAAAGAGAGTTGGCTCGGTAATCGAAAATAATCACAAGATAAAAGCAAAAAATAGAAAATGGATCACGCACACTACACAAAGGTTTATAGTGGTTCGGCCATTTTCTTACCTATATCCACTATGAAAAGATAAGCAAGCTTTAACTAATTTTTGAGTTTACAAGATAGAAAGATGAAGAGTATGTGTAACTGAATGATTATTCCCCAATAACAGATCATAGAACCTTTTATATCTCAGCAAAAATCATCCAGAAAGACCCCAAGGGATCAGCTCACGCTTTTGGGTTTCGCAGCTGAGCAGACCCAGTCGCATCGCATGTGAATAACCGAATTAATAGCCTCTTAAACTGCTTTAGGACACTTGTCAAGTGTTCATATAATTTGCTACTCAAAACGCAAATGTGGTTGCCGTTTAAATTAGTGAAACACGTGATGTTTCACATGTGTAGCTAATTAATCCAACCGACAAAGCGTTCTTGTCATACAGCTTCTCTGAACTAATATGGCTAACATCTCGTCACTTTCTCACACAAGTATCTGACATGCCAGATATACCCTCATATCCAGATTTAAGCTTCACCTCTTCAACACTAAACAATCAAGCTGAAAGGTCTCTTTAACAAAAGATTTTCACGAGAAACAAATAAAAATAGCGGAAACTGAAGATGAAAGAACATAGGCCTCTAAGCCACGGCTGAAGAAAATAAAAAGAGTAACATGTTGGACATGGCGCCTCTGGTCCGTGCGGCTAAATAAAAAAAAGCATAGATTTCAGTGTGTGTGTGTGTGTCTGTAAGTACGGACACTATTGAGGCTCGAACCTAGAGCCTAAATTATTGCGAGGCCGCTTTTTACCACTAAAGTTTGACCATGGCCTACCATCCAAAAGAAATTAAATAAATAACACTTAAGACAATTCAAACCCCTCTTCTAAAAATAAGTTATGATTAATTAGAAAAATTCATTATTTCAAATATAAGCAGTCGTGTATCACGCAATTCAATCTTTTTCCTTTTTTCAAGATGTCTCAAAAAGGAAAAAATTGATCTCTTAGGTCCTTCTTAGACGATGGAGAAAAATTTCTCAAAATATAAAGTTAAATTATATTTCAAATACGCAAAATTCGATCAACCTTTTCATTGAGAAAAGCAATGAGATTAAATAAATATACTAAAAAGTTTTAATTGAAGACTACCAGAAACAGTTTTGGTTCTTGATAAAATTGATGTTTTCATTTATTTTATTAATCTATAGGAAATTTTAGTTTTCGTATAACCCCTCACTTTTATTTTTGATGAAGTATTAATTCAAATAAATGAATTTGTTCACAAAGTGAAAGAAGCAATTTATTGGAATTGATTTAGGAGTAATTTTAGACAAATAATGAATTATTTCCATTAGTAATGGGGTTCTTTTAGAAAATGGGTTTTATCAGGACATTAGAGGGGTGCTAATAGTTGTACTCTTAAATAAATAACACTTAAGACTATTCAAATGAAAAATTAGTTATGTATCACGCAAAAGTTTCAATATATAAGCAGTCGTGTATCACGCAAAAGTAGATTCTTTCTCCTCAAGATTCAAACAACATTCTCTCTTAGGTCCCTTCTTAGGGAGACGATGGAGAAAAAATTTCTCAAAATATAAAGTTAAATTATACGCGAACACTTAAAAATTTTCATGAGGGCCCCATTAAATTAAATAAAATTAAACACTTTTTTTAATTGAAGACTACCAGAAACGGTTTTGGTTCTTGAGTTCCTCTTGATGTTTTCATTTATTTTTATTAATCTATAGGTAAGGGGTCTCGTGTAACCCCTCACTTATTTGTGGTTAGTAAATTAAATATGTTTATTTATTATTTCTTAAAAAAATGAGTAAGTAATTAGAAGAATAAATTTGCATATATAAATCAAAGAATCGTGTAAATTTTGTTTGTTTTTTTTTTTAAGTGACTGTATTTCATTCAGTAAAGAAGTCAAAAAAAAATTCTGATCACTTCTATTTTGTCGTCTTAATTAAAAGAAATTCTATCAGTTTCATATAATGTGTTGTAGCTTTGACAAGTGGGAGTTAAAAAATAGAAAAGAGAAAAATTATTTTATCCAAAAGTCTAAGTGAGGGGAACAAAAAACTCCATTGATATGGGTTATTAAAACAATAAGAAAATACTAGGGTTTAATAAGCCGAGATCTACACCTCCATTGTTAAATTGACGGTCGAAGCGTAGTATCTTAAGATTGGCCCCGACCAATCTGTTGCTTCTCTTATTATATTACAATCAAGGAAACCAAACTGTTTAAGTTTATAAAATCATGGCAATAGACCGGCTCTAAAGAGCTAAGCTCGAAAATCTACAAAATAAAGGCGAGACCTACTCCACTGTTCTTAGTCTTACCTTAAATAAGTTAAAGTTTACAATTAATTATTGCCTCTATGTCCATAATGAGAACGTGTTAAGAAAACTATTCAATCAAAATTTCACTCCTACATCTCCCCTGTTTGTTATGTATTCTAGAATCTTTATCTATAGTAAGTAGCATTGTTCTTAATTGATAAGTGGAATGAATAATTATATTATCTTAAAAACTGGAGGTAATAAGACCATAAATTACGTAGCCAGGACCGAAGCAAATTGCAAAATTCATTATATATTTATTTGGAAAGGATTAGAGCGTGTATCACAAGTACAAGAACATTTATCCATTGGAAACCTGAATATTTTTTGTTCCCAGTATCTTGAAATAGAAGAAAATGTTTCTTGCTTCCTAAGGTAACCACATAATTGTTACGTTAACTCCAAGGGCAAAAAGCGTCCGCTGCACGCCAATATCTCCGAGCAATTTGACCCATATGCACTTACCAAAACCAAAAACCAGTCAATTGCATATCCCTGTCATAAAAGGAAAAGTATACTAACAAAATCCTTCACCGTTTCTAATTTTAAAGCCTCTTAATTATTTAATTTCCATTTCCTTACCCAAAACGGCATTGTGAATTCCTAATCCAAGTTAGTTTCTAAAACTATTTTGGAAGCCTCTTTCCTTTATGAACAAGGTAACTTCAACTGATCTATAAAACATACTAGTCACCCATTTGCCCGTTTCACTATTCTATTCATCACTCTAGAAAAGAAACTCGCTATACACGGCAAACACTCTAGTTATGGCTTGCTTCAAGAGAAAAAGATGTAACTTTACATCATCGAAGTGGGCAGAGATTCCGAGTGAAATTCTGGATTCAATCTTTGATCACTTGTCTTTCCAGGATGTTTTTGTCTCCAAATCCGTTTGTTCGCATTGGTTTCAGGCAGCAAAATCTTTCATAAGCTTCAAGTCTCAGAATCAGCCTCCTCAAGCTCCGTCGCTGAAGCTTTTTCCTCAACAGGACGGAACGGATGGTAACGGTGCTTCGGAGATTGTGCCTGAGGAGTTTACTGAGAATTGTTGCATTGGTTCTTCGCACGGTTGGCTGATTTTCTTGGACGAAAGAGCTTTTCCTTTGCTCTTTAATCCTTCTCTGCGGATTCTTCATACACAGCTTCCTTGCATTGGTCCTCTTCTTGGTGTACTCGACATTGAGAAATCTCACGAAAACGGATACTACATCACTTATGATTATCAGAAGAACCCAATTCGTTACATGAATAATTTGCGTGAAAGTCTCATCCACAAAGCAATTCTTTCATCCGACCCGTGTCTCAACATCAACAACTTTGGAGCAGTTGTCATTTGTGGCCATGAAAAGAAGATTGCTTACTGCCAGAATGGAGATATTTCTTGGACTGGCCTTGATGGCAAGCATCAGCCTTATGAAGACATCATATGCAGCAGAAATCAGCTTTATGCAATTGGCAGCAACGCTTCAGTCGAGTGTTGGGATTTTGATGGGTTGAATAAGCCAATTAAAACAATGGAGGTTGAGGTGAGTTTTCCAGAGAAATCAGGGCAGTTTTGGGGAGAATTCGGAGATCTTTATAATGCTAGATTGTACTTGGTGCAGTCAACAAAGGGAGATATTATGCTTGCAGTGAGATTTGTAGGAGAGCTAGTAAATGCAGATGATGAGCCTCTTCATGAGCATGATTTGTTGACTGAAGAAGACACGCACCCTTTGATTTGTCCATACAAAACTCTAGTCTTTCATGTCTATAAGCTGGATTTGGGTCAGAAGAGTTGGGTGGAGGTAGGTTCTTTGGGCGACGAATCGCTGTTTTTGGGTGCAAATCAATCCACATCAGTCTCAATATCTTCATCTTCTACTATATACAAACAGAATTCGATTTACTTTACAGATGATTATTGGGATCGAATGGATGAAGATTATTTGTACGGCGGGCACGACATGGGAGTTTTTAGCTTGGAGAACAGAAATGTTGAGTCATTTTTACATACTCATCAGCTCAAGATTCTGCCACCACCTTGTTGGGTGAATCCTAGCCCGTGGTAGTTGATGAGTTGAGTTTCAGTTACCGAATTATGATGTATAGCTACTAGTGATGTTAATCTCTGTATACGTTAGTGAAAATTATATCATACGGTTTTCAAATCATACTTGTTTCATATAGTTGTTTTTGGCATCCACTTTGCAATAATAAAAAACTTCTCGTTCTCTTTTTGGCATCCACTTTGCAATAATAAAAACTTTTCGTTCTCAAATCAGTATTTTTAGTTCGTGAAGCTGGCATCAAGAACCAAAATGGACTTATGTTTGCATGTGCATGCTCCCCTCGACTCCCAAAACCTATTACAGGCCAATTTGCTGACTCCAAGAAACTTGTGCAGGCAATTTGCTGCCAAATAGTATAAGTTTTAAATGATTTGCTAATATTATATTGTCATGTCCTATTTGCTCACATTATTGTGAATCATTTTAAGGTCGTTTGGTTAGTATGCAACTTGCGATCCCGCAGATTGCTCAATAATTACCATCTAGACTTTGTTCAAAAATGGTAATAATCGATCCTCACCCAAAACTCTTTACGGAAATTACCATACACATTTTAGCTTAGTATTACACTTAGTACACAGAGGACCAAAAAATTTCACTACACAAAAATTAATAATAATAATAATAAATAAAAAATACTGCAAGCTACTTTTTAAATTTTTTCTCATATAAATTTTATGTTATTTATTGTACTAATTATTGTATGTACGTCATTATTCCTATTTCATTAGTACAAAATTAACAGTCACAAAGAGTCATAACATACAAAATATGCTTGAAGAAGCAAGGGAAAACAGTTCTTCAGATCTAAGTCACATCCACATAGCCCTTGTCCCTCGGCAAGAAGAATATGATAACACATAGTGTACATACGTGATTGATTCAGCATTTGATCAGTCTACTCCAAGAACTCCCTTGGATCAGTGACATAACCAGTCAAAGCAGATGCTGCAGCTGTATATGGAGAAGCAAGATATATTTGGCCTTCCTTGTGTCCCATCCGTCCAGGGAAGTTCCTATTTGTCGTGGAGACACAGACCTGCAATGATAAACAGCCTTCAAAGAGTTATTCAAAGATTTTAGTAATGATGTTAACAAATAACGGGGATAAATCAACCACACTGATCACGAAGATGGTATATCTCAACTCATTAAAACCAATTCTTCTTCCAAATTATGTGTTAGATTTACTTAATACTGCATCCCATACATCAACAAAACCTTGGTTGTGTTGAGATAAAGAGGATAGGTTGAAATGTTGCACAATAGAAGTATGAGAAAGCAGGCTATAGAACACTACAGTTGTAAGTCAAAAATTGAAACCCAGTCCAAAATAGGTTGATTGCTCGGCTGAAAAAGCACTTCACAACTTAGATGGACTTCTTTCTTGTTTTCCCTTTCATTTTTGGTTATTGTCGTCATTCGATGTGTATGTGCACAAACATGTGAAAGGAAAACTTAAACATCCTCACGAAGATTTCTTCATTTCTATAACGTATATTTCTCTATACCCCATTTGATACGTCATTTAAAACTTACATGGCAGCAACAGCACTGCAGTACTCAATGCTCACATTAAGACCAACATACCCAATATAATATCAAAGAGTGAATTGAGAGGATATATATATTCAATTATGAAACTCTATGCATTCGAAGGTCAATAAGGGGAAAAACTTGCCATAGGTTCATTCATGCGTGCATAAGTGTCTTTAGGGCCACCCAAACAAGCACCGCAACTAGGACTCGCAGGTGTGTCGCAACCAGCTTCTTCAAATATCTGAGAGCAAGTCTTGCCACCAGATCCTGGTACTGGAAGAGTGTATACGTCCACCCATACCTGTCAATTTCACCCAAAAAAATATGACATTTTAAACTACAAACAGCAACTCTAATGAAATTTAAGTGCAAAATAGTGCAGCATAACAAACCTTTTGGGTAGCAGGGACAAGGAATGTTGGAACTTTGACCTTTTTTCCCTGAAGACAACAATTTAATTTTAAAGGTTAAAGGTTGCATGTGAAAGAATAATTCAAACACAAAACCATTGTCATACAATAACGAATAAATTTTGTCTCTCCTAGGAACTCGAGGCGGAGGACAAATTTTCATATTTTCTTAATAAACAAATAAGGTCATGAAAACCAGTCAGTGACAACAATGTGATAAAGGTGTTTATTGTCTTCCATTTCATTCGAGCTAGGATGCAGCAGGTTTTTGTATGACTCAATGGGTTGTCTAAAAAAAGTGATAATGGATATAGCTCGTACTGAAGCTAAGAAGACTTTCGCTGCAGCAAGAAAGTCTTCTGTCTTTCCACCAGTGCAAGATCCAATGTATACTCTGTCAATTTTTACATCTTTGCACTCTCTTGCTAAAGCACGATTGTCAGGAGAATGAGGCTGCATAAGTAGATAGACAACATTACTCATGGCAATCAAAAGATAACAAACAACCAAGAACTGAGATGCACTAAAGGAAATTGGAAATTCGAAAAAAATAAAAATAAAAGAACAGAGAGTGAGAAATATTTCACTTAAGAACTATATAAAATCACACACCTTTGCCACCAGCGGCTCCAGCTTCGAGGTATCGAATCTGTATTCAGACAGGAAACTACGAGCCAACAAAAAGAAAAACAATCAAGTCCAGTGAATTCTAATAGCATGAAGAGGTTGGATATAATCACAGAAGATAAAAGAACATAAAATATGAAAATTTCCTCATCATGAATTAAACGTATAAGTCGTCTGAACAGAACACAACTAAAATTACAAAATTACAGAGTTTAATTACAGACTCATAATCTAAAACAAGTTTCCAAGAAAAAATTAGAAATCAGACAACTCCTAAGTGAGCACAGTCTAGAGATGAGAATACAAGTAGTACATCTTTTGTTTCAGAAAGGGGTAAAAAAGAAAATGTAGAATGGCATAATCACAGAAAACTAAGTCAATAACTATGGATCCAAATAATTTTTTTGGCACAAGTTCCACTTTTGTCTACTTAATTTCTTCCTAGTAAGATTTCAGAAAGTGATTTCAGAACACTAATTACTATTCAAAGACATTGACATAATATAATTTTCTCACAAGAGAAAGGATTTTTAATTGGTGTTGAGTATTGATCCAGCATCTCACTCCCTATCCTCTCAAATATGGAAGGGTTTTGGTCGCCATATGAAGTTGGATAATACACTTTTAAATCTCTTCATGTTGAATATTATTTTATCTGTTCATTTAGCAGTGAAAGTTACACAGTGATTGAGCAGAAAAAAGAAAACCAGTAAAAATGTCTACTACATACAACTACAGCAAATTTCCATATCAATTCCAATTTGTGTGTTTGTGAAATTTCAGAGAAATCTGAAAATAGCAGATCTTGAGGAGAATCACAAATGTAACTCTAATATATTAAGAAATGATCTTTAATAACCATTCAATCACAAAAGACTACCTTGCTTTCTCATCACTATAAACTGGTTCATAGGGCAAAGATGTCTTATCCTGCATAAAACAAAAGATAATGCTATAAGTCCATGCTAACAAAAGAAAACTCTTGATAAGTGTAGGTAGGGAAGAAATGGAAAACAAAAGAAAACAAATTCCAATAAATACTTTATAAGACTAGGTGAAGAAGAAACAGAAAACATTTTCCACAAAGAACAAGCAATTGTCTAAGCAGTGAAATATGAACAAAATGCATACGATTACCTGTTACACTTACCTCAAGATATTTAAATGTTGTACCATCAGCAGGGACTACACCATTCTTTCCCCCAGCTTCTACAACCATATTGCATAATGTCATGCGTTCTTCCATCTTTACAGTACAAGTACCCACAAAATGATGAAATTCACAACTATTTAAGCATAAAATAAAAAGGAGAAGTTCGTAATTCAGAAAAACCTAATATCCTTGGAATCAGTGATCAACTGAAATTTACTTACATTTAAACGTTCAACAGTTGTGCCAACAAACTCCATAGATTTATATGTTGCACCAGCCACAGAGATTTCACCAATTATCTGCAACATAACAATAATTTACAACACAACAAAAGGGAAGCAGTTATCATTCTATAATAACTTATAAATTCAAATCCACATCCTTTCAGGGTGTGTATGACTCAATTGACAAGGGAAAAAAATTCCTGAAGAGCCAAGGAAACTTACTTGTAAAATCAAATCCTTCGCAAGCAAATAATCAGGCATTTCACCATCCAATACAAATCTCAGAGTTGGGGGCACCTGCAAAATATAGATTCAAGGTATTACAAATAACCAAAGAAACCAAGTAAACGAAAGAAAAAAATTGTAGAGATATTTAAGCTCTCAGAATTGATTATGTAGAACAGGAAAAAAGCAGAATGAAAATAAACTAAAATAAAACTCCTAACTTCTTTTCTTGATAAGTTTGTTATGGTGCTAGTTTTGCTCTTTGGAAACAAAGAGAGAATATGTATCACACCAGAAAATTATGTTAACCTTTTGAACTTAAACCAGATAAGATTGGAAAATGTATCACTACAATGTTATATGGCATACAGCAACAAATAATCAGTCATTCAAGGGACTTTTAAGCTTTACTCTGAAGGAGTCTAAGACACAGATCCATTGAATCATATGAAGCAACTACCAATTCTTATTATCTTCACCTTCAAAGTTCTAAAATGCTTAAAATTCAAGCAAAAAACAGCAATAACATTCTAGAAGTAAATCTGCTTATGCATTTAATCAAAACAGCAATACATCCTGCTGATTGATTAGACTAAACACTTGGGGTTGGTTGTAAAACTGCATTCTGATATTAAGGAGGTCAACTCACTACCAGCACCCTTCTTTACACTATGGTACAAATAACTTATTATCCATGGTAAGATTGGAAAAGAATACTATGTTCTAATGCCATACTAGGAACAGCTCAATCATGCCTGAAACTACATTTTTTTGGACAGGAGAGAGGCATCAAAGGGAGGGAGAGATTCCCACTCCAAGTGACCAAGTACATAATCCATACCATGGACCAAAGTAAGAATAAGAATAATTATAAACAAAGAAAACAGAAGTAAATTAAGATAAAGCACAATGAATTATTAAGAAGTATGTTACACCTGCTCTAAGTGCCTTAGACATTTATCATTATTGTGGCTACACAAACTGCACTTAGAACATATGTTATCAGGAACAGAAATAAAAAGGACAATCATATATATAAACTTTTTAACATTTTGTGCTAGAGTTCTGGAAAAGATGTTATTAATAAATATTTACTCAACATTTATTTCTGGATTTTCAAAGATTATTAGCTTTGCTATCTCAGAAAAGATAACATGAACAAACCTTGAGCAAGACTTTCCCTGTGCCCAATACAAAACCTGCATCAGTGTTGCCAATGCCAGTGGCAAATTGACCAAATGCTCCAGCAGTACATGTGTGGGAGTCTGTACCTAACAAGACCTGAAAGCAGTTGTAAAGGTTTAATGAAGTTATGAGAAACAGCACAAAATTAATAATGTAAACAGTGCAAGGTCTTAGTAACAAAATTGCACCTCTCCAGGTCTGCAATGGCCTTCTTGGGCAAGTGCAATATGACATACGCCTTTATAATCCGGGTTAGCCTGCAAAGTCACAAAGTAAACTTTTCATTCATCCAAACAGTAATAGAATACAAGCTCTTCAAGAAAATTTGGGGGGGGAGGGGGGAAGGGAAGCTCAAGTGAAAAGAATGAAAGAGTCATACCTTAAAGTTACCAAGATCTTTAATATCATAAAAGTATTTGATATTCTGCTCCATGCAGAAATCCCTCAGGATATCCACATTACGGTTTGCACGTTCGTCACTTGTGAATATATAATGATCAGGTATAATGACAATCTTTTCACGGTCCCAAACCTTCAAAAGTAAAAGATTAATGTTAACATAGCATATGGCAGAAAGTAAAAACATACTCATGTACAAAAAAGACATATGGTAATACTGAAATAAATAAAATTTTCAACTCAGGCTTAATCGGAAGATAGTAATGAAGAAAAATAGGAGCTAATAGAAACCTACACTATTTTGCAAAGCAAAAAATAATAATGAAGCATCAATGGCATAGCTCAATTAATATGGTTTTTAGACATCACCATCACACAGGAACAAAATTGGATCTCCCACATAATTCAGAAGGAAAATCTTGGTAGCCAAAAAGAGACACCTCGGGATACACGTCTCTCCCTACACATTCTAGATAATCCAGCCATTGTTATCTCATTTCACTAACTATTAACTCATACAAACATTATGCAAGACAATAAGAAGCAAATGCTTAACAGAAACAAAAGCCATACCCTAATCCCGTTTAGCATTTACCATGTCAAACTAAACATTAGCAAAAGCAACAAAATTTCAGTTAAGCATACAGCAAATAAAATAAATAAACCAAGCTGATAAAGCAATTAACCTACAATTATCTGCACTAACAAGCATTAACAAATTTACACAAATAGATAACTTGGACATCACAAACGATCCTAAATAATTTCATTTCCTCAGTGCTCTGGTTTCAGTTGTGCAATCTAATTACTAAAACATACAGATAGCGGCTTCAGCTATGAAAACGTCGATACCGTACCTTAGCATTTTCGCCAAACTCTTTTTTAAAGATACCAAAGGAGCCAGGGCCACAAACATCGTGGGTCATCAAGATATCCACATTAACCCACACATTGTCTCCCGGCCTCAACTGGGGTTTCTCTGAAGCCCTGGCAAGTATCTTCTCCGTCAGCGTCATCGCATTTTTTACCTAAAAATTCCAACAAAAAAAAAAAGCAAAGACATCAAACCAACTCCTTGAAACCACATAATAATCAAACTAATCAGAATTATGGAGCAAATCAATCAAAATAATCAAATTAAGATCAAAAGATGGAAACTTAACCGAGCCAGTGGTGGCAGGCCGGCGTTCTGATTGCTGAGGTGCCATGACCGATACAATTTTCTTGAAGACTGCCGATTTCTTGCATTTGTTGACTGAAAATTGTGATGTCGACGAAAAACAAAAGCTACCCAAACCCTTCTGTAATAACACCAAAAAGAAAAATAAATAAAAATTAAAAAAAATGATGAGCTGTAATAGAGCCAAACAAAAATTATTTGGAAACATGGGTTAGCAAAAGATGAGTGAAATGAGTAAAAGCCACTTGATTTTTTACCTTGCTGTTGATGAAAGAAGATGTTGGAGCTGGGGAAATGAGAGAGGAAGCCATGTTTATTTGCTACAAGAGGCTTCTTTTTTTTTTTTTTTTGGTTTGGTTTGTTCTGCAGGGATTAAGATTTAAGAGCGTCTCAATTCAGTTTGTTTCCTAAGAAAGTGGCGGCGGCGGCTGAGAGAAAGTTTGATCACAAACAATAAAAACTCTGAGAGACAGAGACACAGACAGAGAGAGGGGGAAACTCGTGGCAGCAACACGCACGTATTGATGGGCACGCTGTTATTTTACCCCTCAATTTCTCCCATTAACCCCCCAACTTTTCATAAATCACGTCTTTTTTTTAATAAAATATCTTAAATAAATAAAAAAAATATAATTAAAAAAAACAATGAAAACAGTTCTAAAAATTTCACCATCACCATCACCGCCTCAAGTTTGATAAAAAAAATATTTGATGCAAGATATTGTATAATTTTAATTACTTTTGAGTGAAATAGAATTGTATCAAAGATAAAATACTATACTTATTAACTATGTTATTGACTGGAGTTCGATGGATAAAGAAAGTTTGTTAAAGATCAAATTGAGTCCACAATTTTCATGATAAAATACATGCTGGATTAAAGCAAAAATATGCAATATGTAATTAATTAATTAAAGTGTAGCCGATTAACCTTAGCCACCTTCCACCGCTTAAGGTAGTTACGGTGGTTTTATAGTTATTTTTTCGATTATCATTTTATTTCTAAATAAGGATTATTCTGAAAATAAATTTGAATAATTAAAAAGGAAAGGTTGATTAATAAAATTTAAGGGGTCAAATATAATTACTCTATGAGAAATTGGAAGATTGACTATGGAAAACTCAAATTCAAAATTATAAAAGTTCTATTTAACCTCCATATTTAAACTCGTTACATTTCTATTGAAAGATTGGCCCAAAAACCCACTGAAGTGCTTTTCCTTGTTTACTGAAGTGCAAAGTCATTTTTACCAAACCTAATTTAGCATCAATGGACATTAAGAAAAGAGCAACGATTATCGAAACACATTGTAATATTTCACATCACTTAGTATAAGAGAAACCTAATACTATAAAAGATGTGCCTCACACTTTAATTAGTAAGAGACGTTTTAAGGTGCACATGTGCTTTGAAAACAAATTCACGAGAACTTAGGCCTAAAGTGAATAATTTCTTATTAGTTGGAGAAAATTCGATATTTCATGCTAATCTCATAAAGGGGAATTTTAATCTTTGGAGGAGAGCGCCATAACAATTTGTCCACCATGTTTTCTCCCCGTCCAAAAAATATATGAAAAGTGAATCTTCTTCGTAGAAGCAATTTCTTTTTAATTTTAAATAAAAACCCTATCTTTTAAAAATACTAACAATATACTCAACAAGTTACGTCATATATAAATAGACGATGGGGTCCGGCTACAATACAACAGTTGTACCCATACCATAACATGATAAACTTTCATTTAACCCCTTTTATTCATTTTTATTCAAACTTTATTTTACAAATATTAAGTTACTTTCTACTACATCCATATAAATATTTTAGTTAGCACCTTATACTACTTATTATTTACAAATTTTATTTTATATTACACATGTATCACAATACCCCCTCTCTTTATAATTTTAAGATCAAATAATTAACTGGATCGATCCGAACCCGCTAATCCTGACCCAGATTCCGTTTCCTTTTCCAACCACTCCACCGGCCAAGGTTGGTACCAACCGGAAGATCGTGCGATGCCGTTCATTTTCATTCCATCTTCGTCGCCGGGAAGCTTTTGGAACGATGCCGTCGACCTGACCCTCAAACCCGACCCGGATTCCGTTTCCGTTTCCGGCCACTCCACTAGCCAAGGTTGGTACCAATCAGAAGCTCATGCGACGTCGGTCATATCCATGTCATCCTTGTCATCGAAAATCGTTCGTAAGGCTACAGATCGAAGCCGTGATAAGCCACGGAATCGCCGCTTCAATTCACCGTGATTTCACCGGTTTTCGGTGACACCACCGCTTGGTTTTTGTTTCCCATAATTTACTCTATCTTTTCCGACCAACCACAGCCACCGGAGGAGCCGTTGATTGGTCGTTGAAGGATTCATGGATGCAGTAGAAAGGAACTTAATAATTATGAAGTAAAGTTTAAATAAAAATGAGTGAAAGGAGTTAAATGAAATTTTACAATAGTACAACCACAAAAGACACCAAAGACAAAAGAGGTGGCATGGTGCCACAGTAATATAATAGCTTAGTCCTAGACTATGATGAAAAAAGAATTAAGTCGAGAATCCTCAACTTCAACGTCAATCTTGACTTAGTTTGCATAAGTTGACTCCAAATTACTTTGCAAGGGGAGAGAGAAACACAGAGCGAATCTCATTTTGCTTTAGAATTTAAATGGAAGCATGTCTGTCAGGAAATTTGGCTTTTCAAGTCGGTGGCCGTAACCTAGCAAAATTCAATTTAAGTTTCGGCTTTATGATTATAAGAGGCATAGGCCACTTTCAAAATAAGCAAATGAGAGACGCAAAATTAAGCGCAGCAACACAATTGGAGAAGAAGATATACCACGACATTCCTGAATTTTTCTTTTTGTTTTGCTTGAATATTCCCAACCAGGTCTATAAAATCACCTTAATTTTGTTATGAACTAATATATTTCATATTGTTTGAGAAAGAGTATGGTTAGGGTTAGGGTTATTCAACTGTCAATATGAATTCAATTAATAAGCAATGGTGAAGTCAATTATTCTAGTCTCTAAAATCTGTTGGTGATTTCTGTGCTAATTTACATGTTCAATTAATATTTAGTTGTCAACAATGGCAACACTTACCAAAGTTGGGGATTGAAAATCAACATTCAAATCTTTGAATGAAGAAATTTACGAAAAAAAAAATTATTTTATAGTCATTTTTAGCTATAAAAGGGGAGATTATCTATAAGTTTCAAGCATCCCAAAAATATATTTCTGTTTTCTCTTGTATGTAGAGAGGATTTAAGAACTAAATAAAACTGTTCTTAAATTGGGAGTTTTGGGTGTATTTGGGATTTGGATGAGAAAAAATTATTTTTGATAGTGTGGTTGTAATAATTTTTCACGTAGTGAATATTTTTCTTTGGTTGTCTCTTGACAACGGCCGTTGTTCTTAAATCTTGTGTTGTGTGATTAGTATATTCTCCATTTAATTTTTCTTGTTAATTTGTTGCTTGACAAATTACTTGAAGTTATCTTGGGAGAAAGCTCAATCTCCTAACGTTAATTGCTTTATTTTTCTTTTAATTTTCCATTTCAATTGTCTATAATTGATTGTACAAAAAATTAGAGTTAAAATAATTTTGACAGTTAATAAGATAGATAATTGTTGTGTAATAATATCCTACTCTTCGTCATATTATTTTTGTCCACTACCACAATTGCTATCTAGACACAACTATAAGGACATGCTCAAATTTTCATAGACCTATCGGACACGAATTCTTTTAAAAGGCAAAAGATTAATGTTGAGCTAACAAGTGCTAACTTAGGTGTCGCTGGGACATATATAGTGCAATTTGCTTGAATGACTTTAATCTAATTAATAAGAACGAATTTGCCATAAAGGATATCTTCATTTTAAAAACATAAAATAGCAAAACCAGAATTACTCTTAACTAATGGTGTGTTTACTGATGCGTAAATCAGCAAGTGTACTAATCGGCACAAGTAATATAATGAAGAGTAGAGTATCGTCCCACAGAGATTGTATATCTTATTAGCTACCAAAATTATTCTAACCCTAATTTATTTGAACAATCGAATAGGCAAATTTAAATTAAAATTAAATAAAATTAAATAACTGAAAATTTAATAAATATGCAGGCAGTAATAAAAATCACCAAGAGATTAAAACACTAGAATATCCGATTTCATCATAACTAATCCAATTTAATCCTCCATCTATGCTATTAATTTTTTTTTTCACAGGCATGATATTTGCATTTTCTTTTGATTTTTCTTAAAGCACATGTTTTTTTTTTTTAATCCATAGTCAGGAGCTTTCACTCTACTCCTTAAGGTAGCCTTCTTCTCATGGTAGATTATCCTCTATATACTGATGGTACATAGGCCTAAATTACTCAAGGATAGATTCATTCTTAAGGGTTATAGGTAGCTATTTCTGACTATGGTGCCTGGGTAAACTTCAGTAATGTAGAATCGAGGCAAACAGTCATTTATTCAATCTAAAATTCTCAACTCAGGTTGTATCAACTCAAATCTCAAGTCAAAATTCTGAAAGAATCGATATAAGTGCGCAAAATATTTAAAGAATCACAATCAAGATAAAACTAACACAAGAATCAAGTATAAACTAAGACAATATTCATCCCTTTCTAAGAACCATATTCATTTTCAACCATATACTCATCATAGGCATCAAAATTATTCTTTTTTTCGAAAAAAATGAAAGGAAATATTCCCACCCCCAAACTTAAAATAAACATTGTCCTCAATGTAAATAAAACGAAAAGGAAAAGAGAAACTCCCCCGGTTTTGCACTTGAAGATGTAATGTTGCAGTTGAGTCATTGAAAGGCATGTGAAACGTTGATTTTGTCAACTCCCAAACTTATGCAAAAACCTAGATAAAACAAAATAAAATAAGTAAAAGAAAAGACAAAAGAAATAAGGAAAAATAAAAATAACAATAATAAAGTTTAGAGAGCTTGGGTTGTCTCCCAAGAAGCGCTTAATTTCTAGTCATTAACTTGACTGTCTCTGGTCGTCATTCAGGACTAGACAGCTCAATAGCTATCTTGTGCTTATCAAATGCATCATCTAGATAAGGCTTCAATCGATGACCATTAACCTTGAATGTGCCCTTTGTATCATGTGAAACTTTTACCACGCCAGATGGAAAGACTTGTGTTATTGTAAAAGGACCAGACCAACGCGATCGCAACTTGCCTGGGAAGAGTCAAAGTCGAGAATTATATAACAAAACCTTTTGGGCCACCTGAAATTCACGTCTGAGTATATGTTTGTCATGCAAATGTTTAGTGCGAGCTTTATAAATTCGAGCTTTATAAATTCGAGCATTCTCATAAGCTACATTGCAAAATTCATCCATTTCATTAAGTTGCAACAATCTCTTTTCTCCTGCTGTTTGCATGTCAAAGTTCAAAATCTTCATAGCCCAATATGCCCTATTGTTGCGGCCCACCCAAATCAAGAGCCCAATTCCAGGCCATGAGCCCAACACAAGGCCAAGAGTGCTAGCTTGGCCCAATTCCGGAACCTTCTAGATAACTCTAGCACATGTGAGTTGTAAACAACTAGTGATGAGCTGTAAACAACTAGTGATGAGCTGTAAACAACTAGCTAGAATACTCTAGAATCTCTAGAGCTTGGCAAGCCTTCCCTATAAATAGAGGATGGCATTAGGCATTTAAGCATCCAAGCATTGAGCAAAGAACTCAAGCATTGTAAAGCATCCAAGCATTGAGCAAAGAACTCAAGCATTGTAAAGCTCTCTTGTAATCTTTTCTTTGTGAGTAATATAAGTTTCTCATTTGGCTCCATTGCTCTCTTCTCTCTAGCTTCTGCAAACCTCTCAAGGCTTGCTAGTCGAGAAATCCAAGGCTTACTTAGAAACCTTCGGCACAAGTTGTCTAAGCACCGCATGGGTTCGTTGCGCAAAACATTCATCCCGTGACAAGTGGTATCAGAGCTAAGGTTTACACCCACGCAATCTAGCTCACAAGCAATGGCCAACCTTCCAACTTCATTCCAAGAGGGTGTTACTGGTGTGGAAGTTCCACCGGATCCAAGCCGTGGTCGCGAGAAAGGACGCTCTCCAGGCAAAAGCGGCAAGTCCAAAGCCCCATCTAGCGATGCGTTGGAACCTCGAGTAGCCACTCTCAAAACTGCATTGGCAGTAGTCCAGGGCAGCCTCGAAGGGTTAGAGGAACGAGTGGGTGGTCTCGAAGGGGAGTACGCAGACTTCACTGTCGCTACGAAGGTGCTTCTTCAAGAACAAGCAAACACACTCCGAGGTGAGTTCCGATCCTTTCATGATGAGTTGCTAAAACTTCGCAGCTTTGTTCAAGACGAGCTGCGTGCTGTCCGTACGGAAGTGGAAAAAGTCCGTTCGGATTGGGCATGGCACAAGCGCACACTCTCCCCTAGTCCAGCTTCCGCAAGCATGAGTGATGCGCACCGCATTGAAGTGCCAAAGCCCGACACTTACGATGTCACACGCAATGCTACTGTCGTGGACAACTTTCTCTTTGGGCTAGATCAATATTTCGACGCCATGGGCGTACGAGATGAGGCATTGAAGGCGGGCACTGCACCCACCTATCTTCGAGGCGCTGCACAACTTTGGTGGCGTTGGAAGCATGGCGAGATGGGCAAGGGCATTTGCACCATCGAGACTTGGGCTGACTTCAAACAAGAACTCCGAAAGTAGTTTGCCCCAAGCAATGAAGAAAAAGAAGCGCCAGCGCGCCTACGTTGTCTCAAGCAATCGGGTAGCATTCATGACTACATCAATGAGTTCACTACCCTCATGCTCGAGATAAGTGACATGTCCGACAAAGACTCCCTCTTTTACTTCCAAGATGGCCTCAAAGATTGAGCCAAGACCGAGCTCGATAGGCGCGGCGTACAGACGCTTGACGACGCCATCGCCATTGCGGAGTCACTCACGGAATACTTTACCCAAGCCAAAGATAAGAAGTCTAGCCAAGGCAAATGTGGGGGAGAGAGTCGTAAGGACAAGGGCAGCAACCGCAAAGATTGGGGGCAGAAAAAGCCTCCTGGCAACAAGAACGGGTAAGGCAAACTGGAGAACAAGAAAGAGCCACCGAAGCTTCGCAGCCCATGCTTCATATGCAATGGCTCTCATTGGGTTCGCGACTGTCCAGAGAAGAAGTCGCTGAATGCCCTTACTGCTCAACTCAAGAGCAACCTAAGCATGTTTACGGGAGAACCCCAACTCAACATGGGTTCTCTCCAATACCTCAGCGCACTCAATCGCCAACAGCCCGCACTCGTGAAGAAAGGGCTTATATACGTGAGCGCCAAGATAAATGGCCTGTCCGTTCATGCGCTACTGGATACAGGAGCTACGCACAACTTTGTGTCCGTAGATGAAGCCAAGCGCTTAGGCCTCAAGGCTACCAAGGAAGGAGGCGCGATGAAGGCAGTAAACTCACCCGCCAAACCTATTGCGGGAATAGCACAAGGCGTGCACATAACCCTTGGTACGTGGAGCGGAAAGATTGACTTCTCCATTGTGGCCATGGACGACTTCAAGATGGTCCTTGGCATGGAATTCTTTGACCAAGTCCATGCCTTTCCGTTGCCCACTACGAACTCCCTAAGTATCCTTGACGGAAGTAAGGCATGCATGGTTCCCACTGAGCGTAGCAAGTCTGAAGAGAAGACGCTCTCAGCCATGCAATTCAAGAAGGCATTCAAGAAGGACCCAAGCTTCATGGTCTCCATCCGGGATCTAAATGAGGGGAAAGATTGCGAAGCCAGCCAAGCCAAGTCTCTCTGCAAATAAAATCTGTCATCGATAAGTTCAAGAACGTGATGCCTCCCGAACTTCCGAAGAAGCTCCCGCCTCGTCGAGAAGTTGATCATGAGATTGAGCTGGAACAAGGTGCGAAGCCACCAGCCTTGGCACCCTATCACATGGCGCCACCCGAATTAGAGGAGTTGCGGAGACAACTCAAAGACTTGCTGGACGTAGGATACATTTGCCCCTCAAAGGCCCCTTTTGGTGCGCCCGTGCTCTTTCAAAAGAAGAAGGATGGCTCGCTGCAGATGTGCATCGACTACCGGGCACTCAACAAGCTTACTATCAAGAACAAGTATCTGATTCCCTTGATCACGGTACTTCACCAAACTCGACTTATGCTCCGGGTACTACCAAGTGCGCATAGCCGAGGGAGATGAACCAAAGACAGCGTACACAATAAGGTATGGGTCTTTTGAATTCCTTGTTATGCCATTTGGCCTCACCAATGCACCCGCCACATTTTGCACGCTCATGAACAAGGTGCTCCAACCCTTCCTCGACTGCTTCGTGGTTGTGTATTTGGATGACATAGTGGTGTATAGCACCACACTCGAGGAACATGCCCAACACTTGCGACACGTCCTCCAAGTACTTCGAGACAACGATCTCTTCCTCAAAATGGAGAAGTGCTCGTTTGCCCAACAAGAAGTGGAGTTCCTTGGCCACAAGATTACGGGCGGGAAGATTATGATGGAAAAGATCAAGGTGAAGGCCATACACGAGTGGGAGCCTCCCACGAAAGTACCCGAGCTTCGTTCATTCCTTGGGCTGGTGAATTATTATCGCCGCTTCATCAAGAGCTACTCAGCTAAGGCGGCACCTCTGACCGACATGCTCAAGAAAAACAGAACGTGGCACTGGTCCGAAGAATGCCACCGAGCATTTGAAGAGTTGAAGAAGGCAATTTCGGAGGAACCGGTCCTTGCTCTTCCGGACCACACCAAACCCTTCGAAATCCAAACGAATGCCTTGGATTTCGCCATAGGCGGAGTACTCATGCAAAATGGCCACCCCATAGCTTCTGGGAGTCGAAAACTAAATGATACGGAACGCCGCTACACAGTGCAAGAAAAAGAAATGACAGCCATCATCTATTGCTTGCGGGTGTGGCGACATTACTTGCTCGGCTTACACTTCACAATCATGACGGACAACATAGCCACCAGCTACTTTCAAACACAAAAGAAGTTGAGTCCGAAACAAGCAAGGTGGTAGGATTTCCTTGCGGAATTCGACTATCGACTCGAATACAAACCGGGCAAAACCAATGTCGTTGCGGATGCTCTAAGCTACAAGGCAGAATTGGCGACACTTAGCATGAGCCAACCAAAATCTGACCTTGTCTCACGTATCAAGGAAGGCCTCCAACAAGATCCGCTGGCAAAGGACTTGCTGGAGAAAGTGCTCGAAGGTAAGACAAGGCATTTTTGACAAGAAGAAGGCATCCTCCTCACCAAGGGAGATCAGTTGTTTGTGCCAAGGTAGGGAAATTTACAGAAAGAAGTTATCAAGGAGTGCCACGACTCCAAATGGGTTGGTCGCCTCGGCATTGAGCGCACCACCGCACTAGTCCAAGCCTCGTATTTTTGGCCGCACATGAGGGATGACATTGAGGCATATATGCGAACTTGTCTTGTGTGCCAACAAGACAAGGTGGATAACCAACTACCAGTGGGATTATTGGAGCCGCTGCCGCGTGCAACAAAGCCATGGGAGGGTGTCTCCATGGACTTCATCACATCGCTACCTAAATCCAAAGGGTGCGGCAGCATCATGGTTATTGTCGACCGCTACAGCAAGTACGCAACCTTCATGGCTGCACCAGCTGACTGCAAAGTTGACGAAGCAGCCCGTCTCTTCGTCAAGCACATTGTGAAGTTGTGGGGAGTTCCGAATAGCATTGTGAGCGACCGAGACCCTCGGTTCACCGGGAAATTTTGGACTGAGCTCTTTAAGATGTTGGGGACTGACCTCAAGTTCTCGACAAGCTTCCACCCACAAACGAATGGGCAGACCGAGCGCATAAATGGCCTCCTTGAGATGTACTTGAGGCATTATGTGAGCGCTCATCAGCGGGATTGGGCGAAGCTACTCGACATCGCCCCATTTTCTTATAACTTGCAGAGAAGTGAGGCTACAGGCAAGAGTCCTTTCGAAATCATCATGGAGTTTCAGCCTATGACCTCCAACACCATAGCCTCGACTTATGGTGGGAAAAGTCCCGCGGCACACAAGCTCGCCCGCGAATGGCATGAGGAAGCGGACATCACGCGCGCCTACCTCGGCAAAGCCGCGTGGAAGATGAAAAAGTGGGCGGACACTAGGAGACGGCATGTTGAGTACAAGGAAGACGATCAAGTCATGATCAAGCTCATTTCTCAATAATACAAGTCATTACGGAAAGTGCACAAGGGGTTAGTGAGACACTACGAGGGACCCTTCCGAGTTGTACGACGTGTGGGCAACGTCTCGTACCAACTACAACTTCCACCAAGACTCAAGATCCATCTGGTCTTCCATGTGAGTCTTCTCAAGCCACATCACGGAGATATGGGAGACCCAAGTCGCGGAGAATCTAGCCGCGCGCCAACTGCCGTTGTCATTGCATTCGACAAAGATGTGGACTACATCATTACAGATCGTGTGATTCGAAAGAGAGGCGTGCCGCGAATCAGCGAGTACTTGGTGAAGTGGAAAAACCTCCCCGAAAGCGAGGCCACTTGGGAATGCGAAGATGAGCTGTGGCAATTTGCGGAGCACATCCAGAAATACAAGCACGAAAGCGCGACGAGGACGCCGCGAGCTTAAGTGGGGGAGGATGTTGCGGCCCGCCCAAATCAAGAGCCCAATTCCAGGCCATGAGCCCAACACAAGGCCAAGAGTGCTAGCTTGGCCCAATTCCGGAACCTTCTAGACAACTCTAGCTCATGTGAGTTGTAAACAACTAGTGATGAGCTGTAAACAACTAGCTAGAATACTCTAAAATCTCTAGAGCTTGGCAAGCCTTCTCTATAAATAGAGGATGGCATTAGGCATTTAAGCATCCAAGCATTGAGCAAAGAACTCAAGCATTGTAAAGCTCTCTTGTAATCTTTTCTTTGTGAGTAATATAAGTTTCTCATTTGGCTCCATTGCTCTCTTCTCTCTAGCTTCCGCAAACCTCTCAAGGCTTGCTAGTCGAGAAATCCAAGGCTTGCTTAGAAACCTTCGGCACAAGTTGTCTAAGCGCCGCATGGGTTCGTTGCGCAAAACACTCATCCCGTGACACTATGCTCAAGTTCAACAAGTAGATAGCATGCCTTTCTAAATACTAGACGATAAGGAGACATACGAATGGGTGTTTTGAAAGCTGTATGATACGCCCATAGTGCATCATCTAGTTTTTTCGACCAATCATTCCACGAAGCATTTACTATTTTCTCCAAAATTCTCTTTAATTCTCGATTCGAGACTTCAACTTTGCTGCTAGTTTGTGGATGGTAAGGGGTGGCAATTCGATGTGTGACTCCATATTTGCTCAAGAGGGCTTCAAATTGTCGATTGCAAAAATGTTTCCCACCATCACTTATAATTGCTCTTGGAGTGTCAAACCGTGTGAAAATATTTTTTTTCAAGAAATTCACAACAACCCGCGCATCATTAGAAGGCAAAGCAACAACTTCAACCCACTTAGAAACATAATTAACAGCTACCAAAATATATTTATTCTTGAAAGAGGATGGAAACGGTCCCATGAAGTCAATTCCCCAGACATCAAACAATTCTACTTCAAGAATATTAGTTTGTGGCATTTCATTCTTCCTTGAAATGTTACCAGTTCTTTGACATCACAGCAAGAATAAAAGCATAAGCATCTTTAAATAAGGGCCAAATAAAACTGATCAAGCACTTTTCATAGCTTTGTTGTGCCAAAATGTCCACCAACTTCACGAGAATGACAGTGCTGTAGAATGCTTCTCGTCTCTTCTTCCGGGACACATCGTCGAATGATTTGGTCTTAACAATACTTATACACGATAATACTTTACATCTGAGAGGAATTTCTTCTTCTGTTGATATGAAAAATCCGAAGGAATAATGGCACTTGCCAAATAGTTCACAAAATCTGCATACCATGGTGTATAGTAAGTTTGAAAAGCTAGTAGCTTTTCATCAAGGAATTCTTCTGTAATTGAAACCACTCCATTATCTCGTCTCTCTACTTGCTCTAACCGAGATAAGTGATCCGCCACTAGATTTTCAGATCTCTTCCTGTCCCGAATCTCTAAATCAAATTCTTGTAGCAAAAGCACCGCACCCAACGAATCAGTCTTGGTTTTGCAGTTGCCTTCGTGAATAGATACTTGAGAGCTGAATGATCAGTGTAAACTATCACCTTCGAGCAAATCAAATATGAACGAAATTTTTCAAGTGCAAAAACGATGGCCAGAAACTTTTTCTCAGTAGTAGCATAATTCAATTGTCCATCTGTTAGAGTTCGACTTGCATAGTAAATAACATACAACATATTTTTATTCCGCTGCCCAAAAACTGCTCCGATAGCATAGTCACTTGCATCACACATAACCTCGAACAGAAAATCCCAATCTTGAGCCATAATAATTGGAGCTGAAATTAGTTTCTCTTTCAAAGTGTCAAAAGCCTGCAAACACTCGTCAGTAAAATTGAAGGGCACATCCTGAAGTAAAAGGCTGCACAAGGGTTTCGTTATCTTTGAAAAATATTTAATAAAGCGTCGATAAAACCTGGCATGCCCTAGAAAACTTCTTACAGCTTTCACAGTCGGTGGTGGCAACTTCTCAATGACTTCAATCTTTGCTCTGTCAACTTTAATTCCTTTAGCTGAAATACAATAACCCAGTACAATGCCTTCTTGCACCATAAAGTGACATTTTTCCCAATTCAGAACCAAGTTGGTCTCCTCACATCGCTGCAAGACTAGATCTAAATTGTTCAAACAATGATCAAATGAAGATCCAAAAACTGAGAAATCATCCATAAACACCTCAATGAATCTCTCTACCATATCAGAAAATGTAGCCATCATGCAACGTTGAAAGGTAGCTGGTGCATTGCATAAGCCGAATGACATTCTTCTATAAGCAAACGTACCATAAGGACATGCGAAGGTGGTTTTCTCTTGATCTTCTGGTGCTATAGGAATTTGATTATAGCCTGAATATCCATATAAAAATCAATAGTAGGCATGACCAGCAAGTCTCTCCAACATCTGATCAATAAAAGGAAGTGGAAAATGGTCTTTTCTAATAGCAGCATTAAGTTTTCTGTAATCCATGCATACCCGCCAACCTGTGATTGTCCTTGTTGGGATAAGTTCATTGTTGTCATTCTTCACGACCGTCATTCCTCCCTTCATTGGTACCACTTGCACTGGACTGACCTATGAACTAACAAATATTTGATAAATTATCCCAGCATCCAACAATTTAAGCACCTCTGCCCTAACCACTTCTTGCATGTTCAGATTTAAGCGCCTTTGTGGTTGTACTGTCGGCTTATAACTTTCCTCCATTAGAATCTTGTGCATGCAGATTGAAGGGCTTATTCCTTTGATATCGGCAATAGTCCATCCTAGAGCAGCTTTGTGATCCCTCAAAACTAGAAGTAGCTTTTCCTCTTCAAGGTCTGTCAAGGCAGAAGAAATAATAACTGGTAGCTTAGAGTTATCATCTAAATAAGCGTACCTTAAATGAGAGGGCAAATGCTTAAGCTTATGTTTTGGAGGTTTTTCTATTGAAGGTTTTGATCGAGAATAACTTTTTCTAGGCTCCTCGAATTCTGGCTTTTTTGAAAGCAAGTAAAATGGTGAAGCTTCCAAATACCGTGCATACTCCTGAATGCTTGTATTCATAGATTGAGTAGTCCCAGAGTGAACAATACATCCTTTTAATATGTCACTCGGCATTGTATTGCGAAAGCTCTCAATTATCTCTCTATCAATGGTGTCTATTTGAAGGCATGTGTCGATCTCGAATGGATATTTCATTAATTCGAACACATTGAAAGTGACTTGCTCATCTTGCACCCTATGAATTAGTTTTCCTTCTTGGACATCAATAAGAGTTCTTCCCGTGGCCAGGAATGGTCGACCTAAAATAATTGGTATCTCTCGATCTTCAGTCATATCCAAAACAATAAAATCTGCAAGAAATATAAACTTGTCGACCTTAACAAGTACGTCCTCAATCATGCCTCTGGGATACTTTATAGACCTGTCTGCCAATTGAAGAGAAACAGTTGTTGCCTTTGGTTCACCAAGTCCTGATCTCCTGAAAACAGATAAATGCATTAAATTAATTCTTGCCCCTAAATCACACAAAGCTTTATCAAAATAAGTATTTCTAATAGTGCATGGGATAGAAAAACTCCCTGGATTTTTCAACTTCGGCGGCAATTTATTTTGCAAAATTGCAGTGGACTCTTCAGTTAATAACACTGTTTCATGCTCTTCTAATTTCCTCTTGTTGGATAAAATTTCTTTCATGAATTTAGCATAGCTCGGCATTTGTTCTAATGCATCTGCAAAAGGAATGTTAATATGCAACTTTATAAAGACATCAAGAAATTTAGAAAACTGCTTATCTAATTTGTTTTTTTGAAGGCGCTGAGGAAATGGGATCGGAGGGACATCGGCTTTGACTGGTGCTGTTTGTTGTGATTGTGGAATTTCTGCACTTGCCGTCTCCGATGTTCTAGTAGTGTCTTTAATTTGCTCTTTGTTATTTTCTTTAACTTTCTTTACTCCTTTTAGTGATCTTCAAGTTGTCTACTGTTCCGAAGCATAATTGCGTTCATTTATTCCTTTGGATTTATCTCTGTGTTACTCGGTAGAGAGCCTTGTGGTCTGCTGGATAACAAGTTTGCAATCTGACCCATTTGCACTTTGAAGTTCCGAATTGATGCAGCTTGGTTTTGAAAAGTTGTCTCTGTTTTGGTCATGAATTGAGACATATTTGCTGTAAGTTGGGTAAGAGCATCTTCCAAATTTGACTTCTTCTCTTGTGATTGGAACCCTGGAGGTGGCTTCACTATATTTTGAGTGTTGTTCCATGATAAATTCAGATGGTTTCTCCAGCCAGGATTGTAGGTATTAGAATATGAGTTATTTTGTTGCCTCTGGAAGTTCGACACATAATGAGCTTGTTCAGCAGATGACGACGCAAAAGGACTTCCAACTTGGCAATTGACATTGGTATGGTTCCGTCCGCATAATTCACACATTTAAGTTTGAATAGCACTGACATTTAGATGCTCCAGCTTATTAGATAAAACAATCATCTGTGCAAATAAAGCAGTGACAACATTAATATTATGGGCTCCTGCAGTTTTCCTTGGCATTGATCGCTCTGAAGACCACTGGTAATTGTTAGAGGCCATCTCCTCCAATAATTCATAAGCTGCTTCTGGTGTTTTTCCCATTAACGTTCCTCCCGCTGCAGCATCAATCATTGTTCTAGTATTGGATCCCAAACCATTGTAAAATATTTGTACCTGAAGCCGAACTGGTAGGCCATGATGTGGGCATTTTCTTAGTAGGTCCTTGTATCTCTCCCACGCTTCATATAATGATTTCATCTCTAACTGAGCAAAGGTAGTGATGTCATTTCTCAACTTGGCTATTTTTACTGGGGGAAAGTACTTTGCTAAAAACTTCTGCGCTAAACCATCCCATGTAGTGATTGTTCCAGCATGGAGCGAATTCAACCACTCTTTTGCTTTATCCCTCAATGAGAACGAAAAAAGCCTTAGTCTGATAGCATTGTCTGAAACACCATTTTGCTTAAATGTGTCACAAATTTCCAAGAAATTTGCAACATGAGCATTTGGATCATCGTTTGGCATCCCAGAAAATTGTACTGACGTCTGAATCATCTAGATTATGGCTGGCTTAATTTCAAAATTATTGACTTGAATGGCAAGGCGTGCAATGGTTGAACGAGCACCATTAACTGTAAGAACAGCATAATCTCTTAAAGGTCTCGCATCCTCATTTCCGTGTAATGCTTCGTCAGCCATGATTAATTGCTGCTCCTGTAGAGCTTCTCTCCTTTCTCTATTAAGCCTTCTACACGTACGTTCAATCTCTGGATCAAAAGGCAACAAATCAAAACTTCTTGAACGTCTCATAAAATTAAACAAGAAAATTAAAATAAAATAAAACCAATCAAAATAAAAATCCAAATTAAACTAAGGTTAGTTGGTATCAATACTAATCCAAACAATCCCCGGCAACGGCACCAAAAACTTGATGCGTAAATTAGCAAGTGTACTAGTCGGCACAAGTAATATAATGAAGAGTAGAGTATCGTCCCACGGAGATTGTATATCCTATTAGCTACCAAAATTATTCTAACCTTAATTTATTTGAACAATCGAATAGGAAAATTTAAATTTAAATTAAATAAAATTAAATAACTGAAAATTTAATAAATATGCAGGCAGTAATAAAAATCACCAAGAGATTAAAACACTAGGACATCTGATTTCACCATAACTAATCTAATTTAATCCTCCATCTATGCTATTAAAATTTTATTACCCATGTTAACAGTGAATTTCCCTAATCTATTCAATATCCTCTCTCGAGTAATATCAAAAATACCTTCACATATTAACCCATTATATCTCTATGTGAATTTAAATATGTAAAGATTCATTAAGCTCTATGAAAATTCTTAGAAAAACTACATGAATCACGTTGACATCTGCTCTTTCGCTCAATCATGATCCATTCTGATGAAAAATACATAAATCTCCTCTTGGTCTCATTATGTATTCTCTATTCATTCAATTATTGGCCAGATATTTAAAAGCATTAAGTACAATAATGAACACTCAATCATGGAATAATAAATTAAAAATAATATAGATTTATGAAATTAAATCTTCATAGTTAGGCTACATCATAGCCCTAGTAAAATAAATTAGTTCATGGGAATATAAAGAGAATCCATAAATTTAATTGGGAACATTCAAGTAAAATAATAGAGAAGAGAAAAAGAAAAACTCAAGAAGCTGTCTCTTTCCAATCTCTGCAAGTGACTTCTCCAAATTGTTGCTCCCGGATGTGCAGCGGCTTCTCTTGTTCTTTTCTTGCTTTCGGTTTTTTTCTCCCTTGACTTGTCTTTTGTGTGGCTGCCACTCTCCTTAATTTCGTTCACCTTTTGCTTCCGCTTCCCTTTCCTTTTATAATGTTGTCAATTTATGCGGCCTAAATCCTTGCGTGAAAAGGAATTAAAATTGAAGCCAAGCCGCCACTTTCTAAGCCCATGCACGTGACTTGTCATATTTCCTTTGTAAATTAATTCTTCAAACCTTCCCCACGTGCATGCATGCTTAATGATTAATTAAATTAAATCAATTGTGATTTGTTCCAATTAATTCTCTTTATTGCTTTTCCTTTTTTATTCCTTCAAGTTGATTTATTCCTGAATGCTCCGATTTAATTCCTCTTTAATCCCATATTGTACCTAAAAAGGAAATTATCAATCATATACCCTGTCATTCCCAGATCAAACGACTACAACACTTTTCAACAGATCACCAGATACCCTAAATTGACAAAACACTTCCGTCCACTTATTCCGTTAATTACGGTTAGAAAGTTAATGTAAATTATGGTAAATTGACTATTTTACCCTTAAAACTCAAAATGAAGTAAAAGATAAATGTACCTTAAAATTAACATAAATTTTCAATACACAATTTTTTTAATTTTGTTATTAACAATATATTTTTATTAAAAATATAAATTATTAATGATACATATTATTAATAATTATCTATAAAAATATCCATATTATACCATAAAATTTTGTTAACAAGATATTATTTACAATTATACATATTATATCATAAAAAATTTCAGTTGGAGCTTGGAGGAGTAGATCTTCAAAAATTAGGTTAAATTTTAGAGGAGTAGATTCGGTTGTAAAGTATTTTTTTAAGTAATTATTAACAATTATTAGATAAATGGGATGACATGTCATTTTTATCAATATATATTATATGACATGTCATTTTTTACTAGGTAAATTGAATAACATGTCGTTTATTTAATCAAAGTTTAAAAAGACTAAATTACCCTTATGATGTGACACTTGCAAGCGATTAACGGAATGGTGGACGGCGGAAGTGTTTTGTCAGAAACAAATTGTCAGTGTGATACGAAGTGACATACAGAGTGAAGTGTTGTAGTACGTTTGATATCGGTGACACTTAACGGTATATGGCTGATAATTTCCCTACCTAAAATAACAAAATATAAAAATTAAGACAAATTTAATATAATAAAATATAATTTAACATAAAATTAAGTTATGGAAGCATTAAAATAATGGATAAATTATGAGCACATCATTTACTTGAAGATTTAAGGAATGGGAATGAAGGAATGAGAATAAAACTCATGTTTATTTGACAAAATGTAACTTGAGAATGGAATAAAATGTGTGGGTTCTACAAAATTTTGGAATAAGGAATGAGAATCTCATTCGCATGAAGGGTTGGGAATAGGGATTTTCATTCCCTGAACAGACTTTTGTATCCGTATAATTTTTTCATATTTTCTGAATTACCCTTGTTCAAATCACAACCTAATTTTTTATATTAAATTTTATTTATTTTATTATTTTAGTTATTATTAATTATTATTATTATTATCATCATTAACATTTATTATTATTATTATTAATTTTATTTTTTAATTAATATTATTTTTATAATAATATTTGCACATGTCTCTAGTTAATGAAAATTATATTATTTAATACTAAGAGTATTTTTGTAAATTAATTCTCAGTGTTATTCTTTATTCTTATTTATTTTGTAAAATAAACACATTAATGACATTTCAACACATCCCCATTCCTATTTATTTTTACTAAATAAACATTAGAATTTCATTCATATTCCTCATTCTTATTCTAATACATTCTCATTTCATGAAGTAAACGCACCATGAGAGAAAACTAACCATTATTTAGATTTGGATAGTGGATGCTTATAAATTTGGGATATAAAATTTGTATTCCAAATTATATGGTACATGACATGTTATTAGTTTATAGTTACTGTGAAATTATCACATTAATAACAAAATAAAAATAAACCTAACAGTTATTAGTTGGTAGCATGTCATTTAAAAAACAAGCTTTTTGCATGGAAGTATCGTTATTATTATTTTTTCAATGATTAGTTTATCGTGTTGACGGAGAAAATTTCACCTTCTTAATCACGAAATAAAATATTCCACGTAAGGAGTGAATCGCAAACAGCGATCCCAGCTAGCGAAGCAGAATTTTCGCAAATTGCGGCCAAATAATTTGTCAAAGAAAAAGGTGACAGCTGCGGGTTGAGAGAAGAATATCACGCCATGCATGATACCAATCCAACAAACAAATAGTGGATTTTGTCCGTTTTAAATATTGATCATAAAAGATTAATTGTCAATTAATAAAAAATTAATTAACTCAATTTTTGTTAATTAATTATGATCCTCAAATTATTTTAATTATATTATTTCTTTATATTTAAAACACTTGTATATAACTTGTATAAAGTGGGTCGCTGCAGCATAAATGAATATCGTTTCTAAAAAGTTTTCAATATATCCATGTACATATTTCTCACGGTGCCTAGCTAGCTGTTTCAATTCTGAAATCGACGGCCAAATGTCACATCAAGGAAAATCAGCGTGCCTTGTCAATAATAATGTAAGCGTGAAGCTATCATTTGATGCAAGTTTAATCACTGGATGATCCATTTATGATTTTATGGACAAAATATAGATAGAGCAGATACATTCTCCCAAATTAGAGAGTAGATATATATTAACAAAGAAATAAAAAAAATTTTGGGCTATACTATAATAAAATTGATCTAAGTTAATTTAACTGTTAATGTAATTAAGTAGATTTATGATTGTAATTAGGAAACATGTAAGTATTGTGTTGAATTATTGGCACCCCATTAATCTCCTCATGAAACCCCATTTTTTGTTTAATTTATTTTATTTTTGAAAATGCCTTTTTGTTAATACACTTTTAATTTTTCATTTAATTTTTTTATTGTTAAAACTCAAAGTGGTATTGTGCTATTTTTCATTTCTTTTACAATCTTAGCATTATCTTATACATAAATTAAAAAGTTTTTAGATGATAAATTTTTTAATGTTAATCATTTTCCATTGACTTAAATTATACAAAAAATTTAAGTATAAAAATATTTTATCAATAAGAAATATGAAAAGAATAACTGATTAATCTAAATTTATATAATTTATTTTAGTTAGATAAGAAGTAATAAGTAGAAAATTAAAAGAAAAAAGGATTGATTATAAATGTAAATAATTTGTTGGAAAAAAAATTATGTGAGTTCAATTCTTTTGCGTATTTCAATTTATATGAAGTGGAATTTTATTAAGGATAATGAAAAGGTGCCAATAGTATCACTCATAAGTTTTTTTCATTTTTATTAAAAAAAAAAAAAGAGCGAACAAAACCTCGCCGACCTCGAGAGAGAAGTACTAAAGTGGGAAATCCCAGAGATTAAGTGCTCAAGTAAGAAAATTATGGATTATAAATAGCCACACTTCGTCGCTGAGTATGGAAAAACCTGGCAGCGGTTTTTGACTAGTATCAATCGACTCACACCCAGAATTAATCAAATATAAAATCAACACTCGATATAATAATTAAATTAATAACAAAAGTTATGATAATGAAACTACCACGTAGAACTATATATATATAAAATTAACAACAGCACGTGCAGCGTTGCATTGATTCATATAATCCGAAAGCAAATAATAACGAAGGATACTACAGAGAGAATAATCTGAAAATGAGGTTGGCTGAGACAAAACATGAGCTTAGAGAACATAGGAACCTTAAAAGATCGACTCGCCAATTGAGAGTTAGCAGAGTACTTATAGAGTACTTATAGCTACAAAGCGTGTGTCGTCTGTGAATAAGAAGAAGAAACCAATAACGCAAAGCTGTCCGCTGCGCCATCTTAATCATCACCTGGAGACGTAAGTAGTATTGCATGCACTTGCTACTTTCATCAATTAATTTTCATCTGTTTCCGTTTTGTTGTTTATTTATGGGGATTTTATTTTAGTTTAATTAGGGCAAAGAGTCATGCACTCGAAGTAGTACGTACTAGGGATTGATTGCCATCCTCACTTCAAATCACATATCTAACTCTCATGATTAGCTCATGGACTTTCTGACCCACTCTTTAAGGTTTGCACGTACGTTTTTCTCCCATGAGCTTTTCTTTTTTCGATTTTTAGGGATCTGGTTGAGAGTTAGAGTTTCAGCTACCCATTTGCCCTATGGCATCTTTGTTAAGTTTCAGCAGCCCATTTGTCCATTGGCTTCTGTGTTATTTTTTACACGCCCAATGTCATGCATCTTCCTTACTCCAAGAATGCTATAATTTTTTTTTTACAACGCTGTAGAAGTGATTTGTAATATTTTAAAATAGCAAGTTTCCACGGAAGTCTTGCGCACCTGAGCATAATTTTATATTTGATTTGATGTTCAATAGATATGTCTACTTTGGAGTAAGAGAAGTGGATGCATTGAAAACTTCTATAAATAAAATCAAGTTTATTTGACAAAAATAAAGATCCCGTATCATAAATTTGAAATGACAAACAAGCAAAGTTATATAAATTGTCTGGGTTTGAACATTCTTCTCTTCGTATTGGCAGTTGTTAGACTAAATTATGAAAGGCCCAAATCTCACGACAAATATAGGTGCAATAAAAAACAAATTAGGTTCATTCTATATGAAGAATGACCTAATTCTATTTTCTAAAAAAAGAACCTAGGTCCATTATAAGTAAATGTCCAAAGGGTCATTTTTTGACAAAACGTAAATGAGTATTTCTATGAAGAGAGACCTGTGTCTATTTTCAATAAAAAGAACATAAGTGCATTCTAAGTAAATGACAAAATGATAATTCTTCGACAAAACGTAAATGAGTGTTTCTACAAAGAGAGACCTAGGTCCACTATTTATAAAGAGGAACCTAGGTCTATTCGAAGTAAAACGCCTAAAGGACGAGTTTTTGACAAAGCGCCAAATGTATTTTTTTACAGAGAGCAACCTAGGTCCACTCTTTATAAAGAATAACCTAGGTTTACTCTAAGTAAAATGCCCAAAGGGTGAGTTTTCGATAAATTGCCAAAGGCTTATTTCTACAGAGAGCGACCTAGGTCCATTCTCTACAAAAAGGACCTAGGTCTATTCTAAGTAAATGCCCAAAGGGTGGTTCTTCGATAAAACGTAAATTACTGTTTCTACGAATAGAGACCTAGATCCATTCTATATGAAGAATTACCTAGGTCCATTTTCTACAAAAAGGACCTCGGTCCATTCTAAGTAAATGCCCAAATGGCGGTTTTTCGATAAAACGTAAATAAGTGTTTCTACGAAGAAAGACCTAGCTTCATTCTATATGAAGAATGACCTAGGTCCATTTTCCACACAAAGAACCTAGGTCCATTATAAGTAAATGCTCAAAGGGCCGTTTTTCGAAAAAACTTAAATGAGTATTTCTAAGAAAAGAGACCTAGGTCCATTCTTTATGAAGAATGACCTAGGGCCATTTTCTACAAAAAGGACATAAGTTCATTCTAAGTATATGCCCAAATGGCGGTTCTTCGACAAAACGTAAATGAGTGTTTTGACAAAGAGAGACCTAAGTCAACTCTTTATAAAGAGAAACCTAGGTCTATTCGAAGTAAAACGCCTAAAGGATGAGTTTTCGATAAAGCGCCAAAGGCATTTTTCTACAAAGAGCGACCTAGGTCCACATTTTATAAAGAATGACCTAGGTTTATTCTAAGTAAAACGCCTAAAGGGCGAGTTTTCGACAAATTGCCAAAGGCATATTTCTACAGAGAGTGACCTAGGTCCATTCTTTACGAAAATGACCTAGGTCCATTCTAAGTAAATGCCCAAATGACGATTCTTCGACAAAACGTAAATGAGTGTTTCTACAAAGAGAGACCTAGGTCCACTATTTATAAAGAGAAATTTAGGTGTATTCGAAGTAAAACGCCTAAAAGGCGAGTTTTCGACAAATTACCAAAGGCATATTTCTACAGAGAGCGACCTAGATCCATTCTTTATAAGGAATGACCTACGTATGTTTTTTACAAATAATGAGCTAGATGTTTAACCATTACTTAAAAGTAATATTCGACAAAGGTTACATACATGTGAAATACCACAAAATCAATCCTCTTTATGGGGAACCAACACAAGAGCCGAAGTGCTCGACGCCGGTGAAGGTCAAGAGGTCGAAATCAGGACAAATGTTCAAAGAAGACTTGTCATGAATAACCTTGATACATAATGACAGGTGTCTTTATACATGAGTTTTGCAGACATTTGTCACTAAGACAATGCCACGTGTCATGTTGGCACCTCCACCTCATGGATCAAATTGCCTATATAAAGGCTAAAACTCCTCATTTGAAGATAAGAGAAAAAAGGGTAAAGAAATGTTATCATTCTCTTTCTAAATTCTCTCTCTACAATCAAATTTAAAAGGCTGACTTAAATGTCAGAGGGTTATTGCCGGTAACCCCGGTACCCTTTGATAATTGTTTCTTTTTACAGAACAATTAACAACAAGGAGACACGTAATTTGATATACTCGCCTCAAGGGAAAAAGTAAGTCATAAAACTCGATTTAGAAAAAAGTCTGAAATACAAATCAATCATTATACATTGAGCAAAAATTTACATCAACAGTTGGCGCCGTCTTTGGGGACTTAAACAAAAAGCCAAAATGGTTTATCGTGGGCATCAATGATAATTACAACTACTATGCTTTTGTGGCAAATGATAAAATTTAATAAAGGCAGAGATCCACTTCCAACGAAAGAAATTCTGGGTTGAGCCGAGTAGTGAATCAACAGCAGCATTACAATTTCCCCTTACTAGCAAAATTTAAATCTTTCTACACAACATGAAAAGTAGAGTTATGTACGCTAACTCCGATGGCAAAGGGAGAGGTTGGCAACAGATTATAAAAAGGTGTACAACGAATTTTGATTTTTACCTGACTAAGGAAAAAACTCATGTTGTAACTGTATCGGTGGCCAACAAGCAGCTTCATCGTTGAAATAAAGTGTCTTAAAAAATGCTTAAGAGCGTGTCTCGTCGAAGTGCCTAAAAGGCGAGTCTTAGACAAAACGCTAAGGGCGCAACTTAAAAAAAATGACCTAGGACAATTTTCACAGAAATGACCTAGATCCTTATAAGAAAATTCTAAGTAAAGCACCCAAAAGGTGAGTCTTCGACAAATTCTAAGGGCGCTACTTTAAAAAAATGACCTAGGTCAATTTTCATATAAATGACCTAGGTCCTTAGAAGAAAATTCTAAGTAAAACGCCCAAAAGACGAGTCTTCGACAAATGCCAAGGGCGTGGCTTGAAAAAAAAATGACCTAGGTCAATTTTCATAGAAATGACATAGGTCCTTAGAAAAAAATTCTAAATAAAGCGTCCAAAAGCGTGAGTCATCAACATAACACCAAGGGCGTGACTTTAAAAAAAAAATGACCTAGGTCAATTTTCATAGAAATGACCTAGGTCCTTAGAAGAAAATTCTAAGTAAAGCGCCTAAAAGGCGAGTCTTCGACGAATGCCGAAGGCGTGACTTTGAAAGAAAAATGACTTAGGTCAATTTTAACAAAAATGACCTAGGTCCTTCAAAGAAATTTCTAAGTAAAGCGTGAGTCTTCAACAAAACACCGAAGGCGTGACTTTAAAAAAAAATTTGCCTAGGTCAATTTTCATAAAAACAATATAGGTCCTTAAAAGAAATTTCTAAATAAAAAGCCCAAAGGACGAGTTTTCGACAGAACTCCGAGGGCATGACTTTAAAAGAAAAATGACCTAGGTCACTTTTCACAAAAACATCATTAGTCTTTAGAAGAAAATTCTAAGTAACTCGCCCAAAAGGCGAGTCTTCGACAAAAAACCAAGGGCGCGACTTGAAAAAAAAAATAAAGACATAGGTCAAATTTCATAGAAATGACCTAGGTCTTTAGAAGAAAATTTGAAGTAAATCGCCCAAAAGGTGAGTCTTAGACAAAACGCAAAAGGCGAGACTTAAAAAAAAGGCTTAAGTCAATTTTCACATAAATGACCTAGGTCCTTAGAAGAAAATTCTAAGTAAAGCGCCCAAAAGGTGAGTCTCCGACAAAACACCAAGGGCGCGACTTAAAAAGAAAGACCTATGTCAATTTTCACATAAATGACCTAGGTCCTTACTCCTTAGAAGAAATTCTAAGTAAAACACCCAAAAGGCGAGTCTTTGACAAAATGCTAAGGGCGAGACTTAAAAAAAAATTACCTAGGTCAATTTTCATAGAAATATCCTAGGTCCTTAGAAAAAAATTTTAAGTAAAGCGCCTAAAAGGCGAGTCTTCGACAAATGCCGAAGGCGTGACTTTGAAAGAAAAATGACCTAGATCAATTTTCACAAAAATGATCTAGGTCCTTCAAAGAAATTTCTAAGTAAAGCGCCAAAAGCTTGAGTCTTCGACGAACGCCGAAGGTGTGACTTTGAAAGAAAAATGACCTAGGTCAATTTTTACAAAAATGACTAGGTCCTTAGAAGAAATTTCTAAATAAAGAGCCCAAAGGGTGAGTCTTCAACAGAACACCGAGGGCATGACTTTGAAAGAAAAAGGACCTAGATCAATTTTCACAAAACCGACCTAGGTCCTTAAAAGAAATTTTTAAGTAAAGCTCCCAAAGCGTGTGTCGAAAGTCCTTAAAAGAAATCTCTAAGCAAAGCACCCAAAAGGCGAGTTTTCGACAGAACGCTGAGAGCGTGACTTTGAAAGAAAAAGGATCTAGATCAATTTTCACAAAACCGACCTAGGTCCTTGAAAGAAATCTTTAAGTAAAGCTCCCAAAGCGTGAGTCTTCGATAAAACACTAAGGGCATGACTTTAAAAAAAAATTACCTAGGTCAATTTTCATAAAAACGACCTAGGTCCTTCAAAGAAATTTCTAAATAAAGCGCCCAAAAGGTGAGTCTTAGACAAAATGTTGGGGGCGTGGCTTTTAAAAAAATGACTGAGGTCAATTTTCATAAAAACAACCTAAGTCCTTAAAAGAAATTTCTAAATAAAACGCCCAAAAAGCGAGTCTTTGACAAAATGCTGGGGGCGTGGCTTTTAAAAAAATGGTCGAGGTCAATTTTTACGAAAGTGACGTAGGTCCTTAGAAAAAATTTCCAAACAAAGTGCCCAAAAGGCAAGTCCTCGAGAAAATGCCGAGGGCGCGAATGGAAAGAAAGAAAAAAGACCTAGGTCAATTTTCACAAAAATGACCTAGGTCTTATTACTTAAAATTAATTTTTTAAGAAAAGCGCCTATGGGCAGATTATGATTAAAAAAAAAAAAAGATCTAGGTCCAATTACTTAGAATTAATTTTCTAAAGAAAACGCCTACGGGCAGATTATGACAAAAAGACCTAGGTTATTTATTTTAAAGAATGACTTAGGTCCAACTACTTAGAATTATTTTTCTTTTAGAAAGAGACCTAGGTCATTTCTTTTTAGAAATGACCTAGGTCCAATACCTAGGTCCAATTCTTAGAAAAATCATTCTAAATAAAAAAGCCTACAAGCGAAGTTCTACGAAGCTCCTCACGAGCAAATTATGATAAAAGAACCTAGGTCATTTCTTTTAAAGAATGACCTAGGTCTAATCACTTAAAATTAGTTTTCAAAGAAAACTGCCCACAAGCAAATTACGATAAAAGACCTAGGGGTATTTCGTGCTTGGAAAATACTCTAAGTAAAACATTAAAAGGCAAATGATTGTCTGAAATAACTAAAGACATGTTCTAAAAAAAACCTGTTCTAAATAAAAACGTCCCAGAGTTAGTGTTGACGAGAAGAGTCTTAAGGCCGATGTCAAAAGCTTGAGGGCAACTATTGACTAAATCTCTTAAAGGCGGATGTTGACTAAAACATATGAGGATGAGTGTTTAAAGCTTTGGCTGATCTCAACCAAAATGCCTAAGGGCAAGTATCTATGAGAATTGACTAGAGTCACTATCTATAAAATTGTCTACCATTTAAGCAATTCAGTTTTAAAGGATGACCTTTCTGGAAAAGATTTGACATTGCTTCTCAGATTGATGAGCACTCGAAGAGCTTCAGCAGTAGCTCGCCAAAGAACTGTCAGAAAATTCTCACCAGCAGTAGCTCGCCAAAGAACTGTCAGAAAATTCTCACATACCATTTAGAAAGTCAAGTATCTCTTTTTAAAAGGTACTTTTACTAACTCCCTATTTTTATGATTTTCAATAATTATTAAATTAATTATGATTGTAGAGAGCTACAAAGCATTGAATGAAGTATGTGGGGTTGGTTATAGACTAATTTTACTGAAATAGGTGCTTTAGAGAAATTTTAAGCCTTGAAATTTAACTCATAATAAGAAAAGCCTAATAAAAAGTACCAAAAAAAAGTCTCACTTCTCAAAATTGAAAAGTAATACTTAGGGGGCCTCCGTTAGACCAAATTATAAAAGGCCCAAGCCTCACGAAAAATATAGGTGCAATAAAAAATAAACTAGGTTCATTCTATATGAAGAATGACCTAGGTCCATTTTCTACAAAAAGGACCTAGGTCCATTATAAGTAAATGCCCAAAGGGTCATTTTTTGACAAAACGTAAATGAATATTTCTATGAAGAGAGACCTAGGTCTATTTTCTATAAAAAGAACATAAGTCCATTCTAAGTAAATGCCAAAAGGGCAGTTCTTCGACAAAACATAAATGAGTGTTTCTACAAAGGGAGACCTAGGTCCACCATTTATAAAGAGGAACCTAGGTCTATTCGAAGTAAAACGCCTAAAGGATGAGTTTTTGACAAAGCGCCAAAGGTATTTTTCGACAGAGAGCGACCTAGGTCCACTTTTTATAAATAATGACCTAGGTTTATTCTAAGTAAAAAGCCCAAAGGGCGAGTTTTTGACAAATTGCCAAAGACATATTCCTACAGAGAGCGACCTAGGTCCATTCTCTACAAAAAGGACCTAGGTCTATTCTAAGTAAATGCCCAAAGGGCGGTTCTTCGATAAAACGTAAATGACTGTTTCTACGAAGAGAGATCTAGATCCATTCTATATGAAGAATTGCCTAGGTCCATTTTCTACAAAAAAGGACCTCGGTCCATTCTAAGTAAATGCCCAAAGGGCGGTTTTTTGATAAAATGTAAATAAGTGTTTCTACGAAGAGACCTAGCTCCATTCAATATGAAGAATGACCTAGGTCCATTTTCCACAAAAAGGACCTAGGTCCATTATAAGTAAATGCCCAAAGGGCCGTTTTTCGACAAAACGTAAATGAGTATTTCTATGAAAATAGACCTAGGTCCATTCTTTATGAAGAATGACCTAGGGCCATTTTCTACAAAAAGGACATAAGTCCATTCTAAGTAAATGCCCAAATAGCGGTTCTTCGACAAAACGTAAATGAGTGTTTCTACAAAGAGAGACCTAAGTCCACTCTTTATAAAGAGAAACCTAGGTTTATTCGAAGTAAAACGCCTAAAGGACGAGTTTTCAACAAAGCGCCAAGGGTATTTTTCTACAAAGAGTTACCTAGGTCCACTTTTTATAAGGAATGACCTAGGTTTATTCTAAGTAAAACACCTAAAGGGCGAGTTTTCGACAAATTGCTAAAGACATATTTCTGCAGAGAGCGACCTAGGTCCATTCTTTACGAAAAAGACCTAGGTCCATTCTAAGTAAATGCCCAAAGGACGGTTCTTCGACAAAATGTAAATGAGTATTTCTACAAAGAGAGACCTAGGTCCACTATTTATAAAGAGAAATCTAGGTCTATTCGAAGTAAAACGCCTAAAAGGTGAGTTTTCGACAAATTGCTAAAGGCATATTTCTACAGAGAGCGACCTAGGTCCATTCTTTATAAGGAATGACCTATGTCTGTTTTTTACAAATAATGAGCTAGATGTTTAACGATTAGTTGAATGTAATATTCGACAAAGGCATGCATGTGAAATACCACAAAATCAATCCTCTTTATGGGGAACCAACACAAGAGCCGAAGTGCTCGACGCCGATGAAGGTCAAGAGGGCGAAATCAAGACAAGTGTTCAAAGAAGACTTGTCATGAATAAGCTTGATGCATAATGACAAGTGTCTTTATGCATGAGTTTTGCAGACACTTGTCACTAAGACAATGCCATGTGTCATGTTGGCACCTCCACCTCATAGATCAAATTGTCTATATAAAGACTAAAACTCCTCATTTGAAGGTAAGAGAAAAAAGGATAAAGAAATGTTATCCTTCTCTCTCTTAATTCTCTCTACAATGAAATTTAAAAGGCTGACTTGAGCATCGGAAGGTTATTGCTGATAACCCCGGCACCCTTTGATAATTGTTTCTTTTTATAGAACAATTAACAATAAGGAGACACGTAATTTGAAACACTCGCCTCAAGGAAAAAAATAAGCCACAGAACTCGATTTAGAAGAAAGTCCGAAACGCAAATCAATCATTATACATTGAGCAAAAATTTGCATCAACACGAGTAATTCAACTGAGCAGCCATTTGTTTCCTTTTCCCCTTGGCATATCATCTTCCTACTCATAATACCATTGCTGATTGGGCTACTTCAAGTGGATTATCAGAACAAAAGTGTATCTTGTTTTGATACACATACTGGAAATATGTGGATTTCCTTTGGAGCAGCTTTCATTTATTGTTTGGGACTAGCCATTAATGTGGAATCAAAAGAACACCAAGCAATCAAGTTATTCCCAAATCAGGAGCCATGTAATTCTCAGCTCAGGTGCTCTTGCTTCGGCCTCGCTAGCGTCAGTTTTCTTACCACGCTCGCTTGGGTGGATTTGTTTGGCCTTATGGACACTTGTGCCTATTACGTTAGGCAGGCGCTTAATCAAACCAATGTACCAGTGGCTCAAATATGGAATTTTGAAATTAGTTTCCCAAGCCTACAGCAGATTTAATCGATTCTGGCGTAATTGTGTTACCTTAAAGAACCAAAACTTGCCTATGTAAATTTCTCAAATGTTGTAATTATGAATAATAATCGATTATTTGCTACAATTACTAGGTAATACTTCTCTTGTAGTTACATTGCTCACGAATCAACAATCCACACTGTAATATTGTACATGGGAAGGGGGGTTAAATTAAGTCTATACCCACCCTAACAAAACTGACCCCAAGGTACCTTTGCCATCCCTATTCTTTAATTATACAGAGCATTAAAATTTCTTCATACTTTTCTAACGTTGATCACCATAAATCCCGTTGACGTGGCACTGGATCATTGATTCATGAATGGGAAAATCACTGTATGTATAGAACTATGTTAATAATAATGAAGAAACGTACATAACATAACTGCGATACATTTTTTGTTTTATCAGGGGGTGTATTATCTATAAAAAAATTGCTATGTTTTCCGTGTTGTTGACTTGTAAATTTGAAGAACATAATAAACAAATTTAAATAAATGTAAAATGTAAAACTTAAATTCGACAATTACCTATGGCGCTTTTCTTCACAAATCCAGCCCAATTCGACAATTACCTTTACCTATGGCTTATTGGGCAGAATTTTTTTAAGCTAAAAATCTTGAAAATGACCGCGGAAAGCATTTGTATATATCTTAATTGTCATGCATAAACTGAAATTCAGATTAGGCTGCTTGAACTTGTGTACAATGGACAGAACTAGAGCCTCGAGGTGCAAAAGCTTGCCCCAATCGTATTTTCATGACAGCCGGCCCCCGCATGCATAAAAGTTATAAACTATCAACTCCCACTTCCTAATCTATCTTACTATCTTTTAGAAATACACTTATTAAAAATTAAAAAAAATATTATTTTTAACTTATTTTATTCTCTGTCCAAGTATAATCATCACCTCCACCACCCATCTTCATCATCAAGAAGTTCATTACCATCATCAGCACTACCACCAATATATGGTGAGTTTTAATTTTCAAAATAATCAAGTGTTGGATTTTATTATTATTAATGACATTGGTTTTGATTTTACATGATCATCTAAAATTTTAATTAATTTCAATTTGAATTTGAGTAGGAATTAATATTTGATTTAAATTGTGAATTAATTAAAAAATGAGAGAGATGATGAAGTTAATTTATTGAGAGCGTGAGAAAGAATGAAAGAATATTATTTATTTGCTATTATTTTTATTTTTTATTGAAAAATGGTGCAAGTGAAATAAATTAACGGATTGAATCCACTCTATCTTGAACTGCAAAGCATGTGGTAAGGAATCAATGGGGTAAGCCCATTGGCGAATGACGATGATTTCTGCCCGGAGTGGGACAACTTCGTATAAAACAAAAATTTGAGTGGCGCCATAATAAAGATAATTTAAGTTCGTTTCAACAAATTCCAAACTTGTAAATGTTATATATAGGAATAATCTCTTCATAGTAATAAAAAATTATAATCTCAACTTGGAACTAATTATAATTAGGAATAAATTCTATATTGTCATAAGTTATATTTTTGTAGATCTCATCTTATTAAACTTACCTCCATATAGTAATAATATTTCAAAAATATATGCCACGTTACATTAAATAATTAAAATGGAATAAAATATCTTTCTAAAGTTGCTTATGACAAAATAAAAATAAACTATAACATTTATTAATCGGTAACATGTCATCTCAAATACAAACTTTTTGCATGGAAGAAGTATTATTATTATTATTATTATTATTATTGTTATTATTAATGATTACTTTTATGATTTATCAACTCCAAACTGTAACTAAAACAAATCCAAGGGAACTCACAAGCTAGTGGACCGTTTAATTTGTTGTATCAATTAGAATGGTTGACATTGACGTTGACGCACAACGATTGTTTTAAGAAATTTATAAGAAAGCTCTAAGACCCTTAGTTATTAGTTGAAAAAAATTCACTCCCCCAAAAAATTAATTATGACCTCACTTAAGGAAATACTCCGCGTAAGAAGAGAATCGTAAGCATCGATCCTATGTAATTTAGCAAAATTTTCATACATTGCGGCCAAATAATTTGTCAAAGAAAAAGGTGACAGCTGCGGCTTGAGAGAAGAGTATGACATATATGATACCGACGACACAATCAAATGATGGATTGTGTCCATTTCTATTATTGATCATAAAAGATTAATTGTCAATTAATATAAAAATTGATTTACTCAATTTTTATTAATTAATCATGATCCTCAAATTATTTCAATTATATATTTTTTTATGTTTAAAATACTTGTATATATTGTCTTTTTGCCCCTAAATGAATATCGTTTCTTAAAAAGTTTTCAATGTATCCATGTATATCTTTGTCTGGATGCCTAGGTAGCTGCTCCAATTCTGAAATCAACGGCCAAATCTGACATCAAGGAAATTCAGCTTGTCAATAATAATAATATGAGCATGAAGCTACGATTTGATGCAAGTTTAATCACTGGATGATACATTTTTATGATTTTATGTACAAAATATGGATAGAGCAGATACATCCTCCTGAAATTAGAGAGTAGATATATATTAATAAAGAAATAAAAAATTTGGGCTATACTATAATGAAATTGATCTAAGTTAATTTCACTGTTAATGTAATTAAGTAGATTTATGATTGTAACTAGGAAACATATAAGTATTGTGTTGGATTATTGGCACCCCTTCAATCTCCTCATGAAACCCCATTTTCAGTTATATTTATTTTATTTTCTAAATGTCATTTTTTTAAATACACTTTTAATTTTTCATTTAATTTTTTTATTGTTAAAACTCAAAGTAGCATTGTGCTATTTTTTATTTATTTTGCAATCTTATTTTTACCTTACACATAAAATAAAAAATTTCTGGATGATGAGTTTTTAAATATTAATCATTGACTTAAATTATAAATATTTTAAATTATAATTTTAAAGCAATTTTATTTACAAAAAAATTTAAGCAATAAGAAATATGAAAAGAGTAATAGACTAATCTAAATTTATATAATTTATTTTAGTTAGATAGAAAGTAACAGGTAGAAAACTAAAAAAAGAGGATTGATTATGAATATAAATAATTTGTTGAAAAAATTCTATGTAAATTTAATTTACTGTAATTCATATGAAGTTAGTTTTGTAATTAAGGATAATGAAAGGATTCCGATAGCATCACTCATGAGTAATTTTTTTAAAAAGGACGAACAGAAACCTCGCCGACTCCAAGAGATAAAGTGCTCAAGTAGGAAATTTATACCTCGCCGACCCCGAGAGACGAATTGCTCAAGTAAGAAAATAATAAATTAAAAATAGCGAAACTTCCTCGCTGGGTATGGAAAATCCTCGCAGCAGTTTTTGACTAGGATCAAGACCGACCCCCACCCAAGAATTAATTAAATATAGAATCAAGCAATCAACAGTCCACATAATAATTAAATTAATAACAAAAAGTTATGATAATTAAACTACCACTCAGAGCTATAAATAAAAAAGTCACAAGAGCATGTCTAGTATTGCATTGATTCATAGAATGAGGCTGGCTGAGACAAAACATGAGCTTAGAGAACATGGGAACCTCAAAAGATCGACTCGCCAATTCAGAGTTAGCAGAGTACTTATAGCTGCAAAACGTGTGTCGTCTGTGAACCAGAAGAAGAAACCAATAGCGCAAAGCTGTCGGCTGTGCCATCTTATTCATCACCTGGAGAAGTAAGTAGTATTGCATGCGTTTGCTACTTTTATCAATAGATTTTCATCTGTTTTTATTTTGTTGTTTATTAATGGGGATTTTATTTTAGTTTAATTAGGGCAAAGAGTCATGCACTCGAAGTAGTACGTACTAGGGCTTGATTGCGATCCTCACTTCAAATCACATATCTAACTCTCATGATCAGCTCTTGAACTTTTCTGACCCACTCTTTAAGGTTTGCACGTACGCTTTCTCCCATGAGCTTTTCTTCTTCCATTTTTAGGGATTTGGTTGAGAGTTAGAGTTTCAGCTGCCCATTTGCCCCATGGCATCTTTCTTAAGTTTCAGCAGCCCCTTTGTCCCATGGCTTCTGTGTTATTTTTTCAGCAGCCCTCTCGGCCCATGGCATGCATCTGCCTTATTCCATGAGAATAAAAAGAAGAGTTTTAGCAAGTGATATATATATGTATACATACATATACATATACATATAAGACGCTAACAAACACTTTTACATTGCTGTAAACAATGTTATAAATTTTTTTCCAACGCTGTAAAAGCGATTTGTAATGTTATAAAAAATAAAATAGCAAGTTTAAACAAAAGTCTTGTGCACCCAAGCACGATTTTTTTATTTAATGTGATGTTCAATATATGTCTAATATGGAGTAAGCGAAGTGGGTGCATTGGAAACTTCTATAGATAAAATCAAGTTTATTTTACAAAAAATGAACATCCCGTATCATAAATTTCACATGACAAACAAGCAAAGTTATATAAATAGTCTGGGTTTGAACATTCTTCTCATCATATTGGCAGTTATTCAACTGAGCAGTCATTTGTTTCCTCTTCCCCACGGCACATGATCTTCCTACTCATAATACCATTGCTGATTGGGCTACTTCAAGTGGCTTATCAGAACAAAAGTGTATCTCCCTTTGATACACATCCTGTAAATATGTGGGTTTCCTTTGGAGCAGCTTTCATTTATTGTTTGGGACTAGCCATTAATGTGGAATCAGAAGAACACCAAGCAAGTTATTCCCAAATCAGGAGCCATGTAATTCTCAGCTCAGGTGCTCTTGCTTCGGCCTCGCTAGCATCAGTTTTCTTCCCACGCTTGCTTGGGTGGATTTGTTTGGCATTATGGACACTTGTGCCTATTACGTTAGGCAGACGCTTAATCAAACCAATGTACCAATGGCTCAAATATGAAACTTTGAAATTAGTTTCCCAAGTCTACAACAGATTTAATCGATTCTGGCGTAATTGTGTTACCTTGGAGAACCAAAACTTGCCCATGTAAATTTCTCAAATGTTGTAATTATGAATAATAGTCGATTATTTGCTACAATTACTAGATAATACTTCTCTTGTAGTTACATTGCAAAAGTCGGGGGACTTCGCATTTCACGAATCAACAATCCACACTATGTAATTTTGTAGTTGGAAAGGGAGATTAAATTAAGCCTACACGCCCTTAATAAATTAATTATGACCTCACGTAAGGAAATATTCCACGTAAGGAGTGAAACGTACGCATCGATCCCATCTAACCAAGCAAAATTTTCACACATTGCGGCCAAATAATTTGTCAAAGGAAAAGGCGACAGATGCGGCTTGAGAGAAGAATATGATACTAATCCAACAATCAAATAATGGATTGTGTCCGTTTAAATTTCTGTTTGCAAATTTTATTAAATAAAACATAGCGATGAAACATATTAATAGAAACTATACCAAAGAAACTTTTGAATGAAAAATCATTGGGTGTTTGGTTGTTAATTAAAAAAGCACTTTTGAACAATTAAATTGTTTGGTTGTGTAAAACTAAAAGTGTTTTTGTGTAATTAAATTACCAAAAAGGATATGTATTCATAATTATATAACATGTAACAAAATGCATCCAAGCTATCAATTAAGAAGAAAAAAATTAATTCAATCACTTCTTTAATTTTCAAAATAATTGATATATTCTCCCAAATAAATAATACTATCCAAATTAAATTGCATCATTGATATATACTCTCTCAAGTGTTGGGTATGTGTAGGGATTGCAAAATTAAAGTGCTAGTTATTTTTTTTTTTAAAAAAAAAGAGAGATAAAGTGGCGAAATGGCGTGGCCATTAACATAAGATTTATTGGGTATGTTTTTTATCTGAGGTATTGTTATACAAAGAGTATTATGTAATTAATGAAATATGTTAAGGATATTTTTGATACTATATATTTTTTAGAAAAGCTCTCTAACCTCTACTCCCAAAAGCTCAAATTTTTTGCTTTTGCTAGTAGAGGTAAGTTAGCTTATTTAAGTTAAAAAATCTCTACTCAAAAAATAACCAAACACTATAAAAAATTTTAAAAAGTGCTTATGGGATTAAATAAGCACTTATACCTCTTAAATAAGTCATACCAAACAGGCTACATTGATCATAAAAGATTAATTGTCAATTAATAAAAAAATAACCTAATTTTTGTTAATTAATTATGATCAAATTATTTTTATTATATTATTTTTTTTATATTTAAAACACTTATATAAATTGAGTCTTTGCAGCAAAAGTGAATATCGTTTCTAAAACGTTTTCAATATATCTATATATATGTTTCTCACGATGCCTGGCTAGCTGCCCCAGTTCTGAAATCAACGGCCAAATCTCACATCAAGGGAAATTCAGCTTGTCAACTATAATATAAGCATGAAGCTATGATTTGATGCAAGTTCAATCATTGGATGATACATTTATGATTTTATGGACAAAATATGCATAGAGCAGATACATCCTCCCCCAAATTAGAGAGTAGATATATATTAATAAAGAAATAAAAAAATTTGGGTGATACTATAATGAAATTGATCAAAGTTAATCTTACTGTTAATATAATTAAGTAGACTTATGATTGTAATTAGGAAACATATAGGTATCGAGTTGGATTATAGGGGACCTCTTCAATCTCCTCATGAAACCTCATTTTTAGTTATATTTATTTTATTTTTGAAAATGTCCTTTTTTTTAAACACACTTTTAATTTTTCATTTAATTTTTTTATTGTTAAAACTCAAAGAAGTATTGTGTTATTTTTTTATTTCTTTTACAATCTTATTATTACAATACACGTGAATTAGAAAGTTTTTGGATGATGAATTTTTTAATGTTAATCATTGTCCATTGACTTAAATTATACATATTTTAAGTACAAAAATATTTAATCAATAAAAAACCGATTAATCTAAATTTATATAATTTATTTTAGTTAGATAAGAAGTAATACGTAGAAAATTAAAATAAAAAAGGATTGATTATGAATGTCGTAAATAATTTGTTGGAAAAAAAAAATTATGTGAGTTCAATTGTACTTCACTCTAATTTATATGAAGTGGAATCTTGTTAAGGATAATGAAAAGGTGGCAATAGTATCACTCATACGTTTTCTTTTTTTTTTTTTTTAAAGAAAAAGAACGAACTAAATTAACCGTGCCGGCCTCTCGAGAGAAAGTGCTGAGGTAGGAAACCCGAGAGATCAGGCGCTCAAGTAAGAAAATTATACATTGAAAAAAGCGAAACTTCCTCACTGGGTATGGAAAATCCTGGCAGCAGTTTTTTTTTACTAGGATCAAAATCGACTTCCACCCTAGAATTAATTCAATAAAGATATAGCCACAAATTCTTGTGTATAAACTTATCTTATACAAATTGATGTGACATGTTAAATTAATTGCATTAAATATCTCTTGTCTCACATAATTTATTTTTATTATTTTGTATTTTCATTCAACCAATGAATTAATGCCACATCAATTTATAGAAGATAAGTTTGTATAAAAGTTTGTGGTTGTATCATCACTTGGATTAATTAAATACAAAATCAATACTCTATATAATAATTAAATTAATACCAAAAGTTATAATTGAACTACCACTTAGAACTATATATATATATATAAGTCACAACAGCATGTCTAGTGTTGCATTGATTCATATAATCCGAATACAAATAATGACGGAGGATATTATGAAGAGAATCATCTCTGTTTCCTGAAAATGAGGCCGGCTGAGACAAAACATGAGCTTAGAGAACATGGGAACCTTAAAAGATCGACTCGCCAATTCAGAGTTAGCAGAGTACTTATAGCTGCAAAACGAGTGTCGTCTGTGAATAAGAAGAAGAAACCAATAACGCAAAGATGTCCGCAGTGCCATCTTATTCATCACCTGGAGAAGTAAGTAGTATTGCATGCGCTTGCTACTTTTGTCAATTAATTTTCATCTGTTTTTGTTTTGTTGTTTATTTATGGGGATTTTATTTTAGTTTAATTAGGGCAATGAGTCATGCACTCGAAGTAGTACGTACTAGGGATTGACTGCCATCCTCACTTCAAATCACATATCTTTGTTAAGTTTCAGCTGCCCATTTGCCCTATGGCATCTTTGTTAAGTTTCAGCAGCCCATTTGTCCCATGGATTCTGTGTTATTTTTTACTCGCCCCATGTCATGCATCTGCCTTATTCCATGAGAATAAAAAGAAGAGTTTTAGCAAGTTATACATATGTACATAAAAGGCGCGAATAAGCACTTTTACATCGTTGTAACAAGTTTTTACAATGCTGTAAAATTATTTACAACGCTGTAAAAGTGGTTTGTAATATTTTAAAATAGTAAAGTTTCCACAAAAGTCTTGGGTACCTAGAGATGGCCAACGGGCCAAATGGCATGTAGCATGGCACGACACATAGCACATTTCGATGAGGCATGCGGCATAGGACGGCACTCACGTGGGCTGGATTGGGCTTAGAATTTTAGGCAAGCGGGTCTTAAAAGCATAACATGATTATAGATGGGCTAAGCACAGCATGATAAAAAGCCTGCAATAATCACATTTTTTTTCTGATGAAAGTAAACTTAAAATTTTATGATTTTACAAATAACTTGAAATTGAATTTTTTAAATTCATTTAATTCTTTGTTTAAAAAATACTATAATTGATTTATATTTATAATTTATTAAAAAAATAATTGATATTATGATTTTAATGAATAAAATTAGAAATATCATGATTTTATAAATATTATTGTGAACTATGATCTATACTCTATGTAAGTCCAAGTTAACAATTAAGTTAAAGCTAAAAAAATTTATTATTATTATTGTTGTTAAGTATTAAAATAATTTCTAATACTATTAGGTCAAACTTAATAATTAATATTATATTATCTTTCTATTATTAGATTATTATTATTGAATATGAACTTGAATTTAAAATTTTTTATTCTATTAAATTTGAATAAAGGCACATAGACTTAAAAAAAAAATACATGTATTTAAAAAAAAAGCGACGCTTAACGGTTTTGGCATTGCACCTTAAAAAATTTTAAAAAGAAAAATTATTAAATTTTTTCTTAAACATCGGCACCAAAAGACTAATTCCATCGATAAACACGGTTTCCGGCCCAGTTTACATATAAAGAATTGCACTGCACGACACGGCACAAAGATAAAGATGAAACACATAGCAAAACTATTACTGCACGAGACGCATGGTCCTCAGATTGGGCCATTTCTACGCTCGAGCATAATTTTATATTTGATGTGATGTTCAATAGATATGTCTACTTTGGAGTAAGAGAAGCGAGTGCATTGAAAACTTCTATAAATAAAATCAAGTTTATCTGACAAAAAATGAAGACCCCGTATCATAAATTTGATATGACAAACAAGCAAAGTTATATAAAGAGTCTGGGTTTGAACATTCTTCTCGTCATATTTGCAGTAATTCAACTGAGCAGTCATTTCTTTCCTCTTCCCCGCGGCATATCATCTTCCTACTCATAATACCATTGCTGATTGGGCTACTTCAAGTGGATTTTCAGAACAAAAATGTATCTCCTTTTGATACACATCCTCTAAATATGTGGATTTTCTTTGGAGCAGCTTTCATTTATTGTTTGGGACTAGCCATTAACGTGGAATCAACAGAACATCAAGCAGGTTATCCGCAAATCACGAGCCATGTAATTCTCAGCTCAGGTGCTCTTGCTTCGGCCTCGCTAGCGTCAGTTTTCTTCCCGCACTTGCTTGGGTGGATTTGTTTGGCCTTATGGACACTTGTGCCTATTACGTTAGGCAGGCGCTTAATCAAACCAATGCACCAATGGCTCAAATATGGAATTTTGAAATTAGTTTCCCAAGTCTACAGCAGATTTAATCGATTCTGGCGTAATTGTGTTACCTTGAAGAACCAAAACTTGCCCATGTAAATTTCTCAAGTGTTGTAATTATGAATAATAATCGCACATTTTTTTTTTTTTTTTTTTTGGTTTTTCGTATCCTGAAGTCCTTGGCCAGCCCTAACCTGGAGGCACTCGTCGCATCACAATTTCAAGCCGGAACCGGAGACAGTTCTCCCAACAGGCGATTTCATGACTTAACCTGTGAGAAAACCCACTTGCCACTCATGACCTATCACAATGGAGCCAACACTTTGTTGGTTGTTAGATAATACTTCTCTTGTAGTTACATTGCTCACGAATCAACAATCCACACCGTAATATTGTAGATGGGAAGGGAGGTTAAATTAAGTCTATACCCGCCCTAACAAAACTGACACCAAGGTACTTTGCCATCCCTATTCTTTAATTATACAGAGCATTAAAATTTCTTCATACTTTCTAACGTTGATCACCATAAATCCCGTTGATGTGGCACTAGATCATTGATTCATAAATGGGAAAATCACTGTATGTATAGAACTATGTTAATACTAATGCAGAAACGTAATACATTTTTTGTTTTATCAAGGGATGTATTATCTATATTGCTGTGCTTTTTGTGCTGTTGACTTGATTTTCTATTATTAATTAAAACATTAAATCACACATACAAAACTAAGGGGTTGTTTGTTAAATGTCTGAAGTCTAAAATTTTATTAATTTCAGACCTTTTCGAAAATATGCTTATTTATTTTTTCGAAATTATATTTGATTTTTAGACATTTATATCTGAATAGAAAAAGTAAACTTTTGTGACTTTTATCTAAATGAAAAAAGGTCTAAATGACAAGTAAATATTATATTCCAAAACTATCTCCGTAAAATAACTTATTTCCTTAACTATGAAATCTAATCCTCTTTTTTTATTTTAATTTACAAAGATATAAATGTCAAATAACTAAATTTAAGACGTTTTTTATTGTGAAAACAAATAAGATATCACTTATATTAAGATATTTAAAAAAGAAAAGCAAACATGTCATTCATATTTTTGTAATCAGATCCATTCAGACTTTAGAAAAATTCAGACACATTTATATTTCAGATAAAAAAACAAACACTACCTAAGTGAAAATAATAATCCTGGCCGATTGGTGCCCAGTCAGCTCATAGGGGTGACAAATGCTCCTCTTAGCGGTTATAGTTGCTCCCCTCGCCGACACATAAAGCTAACTTTTCAAAATTAATGTACTCCAAAAAGCAAGTAATAACAAGAAATCTAATACTTAATAAAATATAATCGAAATCATGGTCGTTGAAAACAGAACTACATGCATCAAGGTAAATTTAAGAACTAACTTTGCATTGAGATTAGATATTTATATTTTTTAAATTATAACATTGAAATTTTTAGTAAATATTTGTTATTGTGGGTTAGAAGATAAATTGATTTAGTCATAGTTTTTTATGATGAAAAATATTTAAGATCTTTACTATTTCTGTCAATATTATAATTTTAAGTCATATTTACTGCACTTCGTCAATTTTTATTTCATAATTACATATATGACTTAAAACTACATTACTTGACAAAACATGGCCTAACTTTAGATATAATAGGGATGGCGAGAGAGAATGTTAGGAAAAATTCAGTTTAAAAAAACTTTTAGGACCGATCTCATAAAATATATATGAAGTAATCAGAAAATCACCTTGAAAATCTAATTTGGCTTTTTCCGCTGATGTGATTTAGGCCTCGATCACGATCTGTCACCACCACACTCGTTAGATCACGATCCGTCACCAAACGATCTTCCGGGTTATAACTCAGAATTGATCTGCACTTGACGTGTGGGCACCTTTATCACCACTATAAGCAAACTAGCAGGAGAAAATTTTTCTCTAAAAATTAGAGAGAAAAATTCTTTTTCTCTGATATATATAAAGTAGCTTCCCTATTCTGTTTAGGAGAGAATAAGCTCTTTTATATCTCCCTCATAGTGGAAAACCTTAGACTCCAAGAATTAAAACTCACGTTCCTTTTCTTTGTCATAGGGGCCCACTTTGCAAAATAACACAAGGCCCTTAGACATAAGTATATTAAATGGAGCCTCCCACTAAAAGACATAATTACGTTTTTTTACCCAAATAGCTAGTTATCTTGCTTATTAATCCAGTAGTGGTGCAGTCAATTAAATAAGCTAACCCGGAGATCATTTGGGAACATACAATAGTGGTTACAACAATTAAATATGTATTTAAATAAGCCTAATCATTTAGTTCCAACTCTACTCCACTATAAGATTGGAACTGACCTCCATAATTGTATGTTCGAATAATAATTCGTTTCAAGCCACATTGATTTCTTTACTGCTCAATCTTTTGTACCACATCATTAATTAAATCGATATCTCAACTGTCCAATTGACATCTTATTCGTTGATACTTACTGGTTTTCTCTAATGATCATTTTCAACATACTAAATATGTTGACACACTCTGGCCAGAGAATTCTATGATCAAGTGCCGAAAACCCATCAAGAGATGTGTCGTACAAATTTTATATTGTTAATCTATAACTCCAATACTCATAATTGCTCCCACCAAGATACCGGGTAATCTTGACCATAAGTGTGTGTCGTGCTCATTGGTAACTCAAATGAAATAACAATTACAATCATGAAATCATAAGTAACTCAAGATTAAGATTGCAGTGAAATCAATGCCTGTGAGATTTAATAAGTCTGACAGTCATTTCAAGGTTAATTAAATCTCATATGTGATCCAAATTTCAATGTAGTCAAACAACATCACTAAATTCATACATGATAAAGATAAATCAATCAATGAATTTACTATACCTAAACATAAATAGAGCGCCCAACTCTATTTATCAACTGCGAACTTAATTTATTTAATCATAAGATAACTTGTATTTATGTCTTCTGTGAATCCATATGATGATCACATAAATACATATAATATGATTAAACGGACTTTTTTCAACATATTTATTCAATTGAAAATATCTCAAATATTTTATTAATCAGAAAACAAATTAATATACTTTAAAAGAGCATATTATCCCAACAGAGAAAGCCTGCCAACTTGACCTAGAGTGGTTCAATCATGTTTTATAAATACTCAAGCCAGCCTCGGATTTCACCTTAAAAGCTGGAGTTTGACCCAAATGCTTGAGAAATGTTTTAAAAATTAAAAAGATATATATTATTTTAATCAAAACACACTTTTTCATATATTTAACCCATCAATGACGTATATTTATAGTTTTAAATCCTATAAACCCAACTATTAATGCATAATCTGATAAAAAAAAGTTTATAAATTTTCAATTTGTAGAACATAATAAAACAATTTAAATAAATGTAAAATTTAAAACTTGAATTTTTCAGCTCGGCCTGGTAAAAGCCCAACCCAACAAAACACATGCTGGGTCCAGACTCAAGCGTTCCCAAACTCCATCCGACGTTTTCCCATTCCTATGATATATGAAAGATCAGTTTGGGAGTGCGACAGAGGAGGTACTCTTGCCCTATGGCGGTTTTTTTCGTAAATCCAGGCCAATTCGACAATTACGGCTTATTGGGTAGAATTTGTTTTCAGCTAAAAATCTTGAAAATGACCACGGAAATCATTTGTATATATCTTAATTGTCATGCTTAAAACTGAAATTCAGATTAGGCGCTGCTTGAACTTGTTCCAATAAACATGAGTAATTCGAGGTATCCCTCATAACTCTAAAATAACTTAAGGTACCCCGAATAACTTTAGAATGGCTTAAGGTACCCCACTTAATTCGAAATACCCCATATAACTCGGGGGTAACTCGGAGTACCCTGCACAATTAGAGGTACCCTGTCTATCGGATTCTAGAAAACCCTCTAAAAAGTCCGCCATAAAAAGCGTCTCTATCGCTTGAAGGATAATGGTCGATTTGGTCAGAATTACGTATCAAAACAGTGTACTAAAAAGTGGTGACAGCCACCTGCTACCTTTACCAAAAAGTGGTCCCCCAGCTGTTTTACCTGACAGTTTCTGCTGGGATACCTTGGACCACTCCCCAGCGCACGCCACATCCTAAAACGATGAGATACACCGTGAATGCCTCCTTGATTCCCAAGCATACTCCCCTAACGGTCCAAAATAATAAAAAAGTAAAAGGACAGCCAAGAACTAAGGGAAATCCGCCACATGGCAGCTAATATACTCCATATATAAAGGTGCCTAGGTTTTATTCTCCATAACTTTTGATTCACCCATAAACACTCACACTCCACAAAAAATAAGCTTTCTTCAACCTCAAAACTTGATTTATAGAGGGTTGGCAAGCTCTCTCTAACTTAAAAGCTTGAGTTACTAACTTGAGCGTCGGAGTGTGAACGTCGAGGTACCCCGGCTTCACCTGTAACCTCAGTTTAATTGTTTTGCAGGTGCGAAGCTCATTCCGAGGGACCTTTTTTTTTTTGTTAAGACCTTTCTCCATTGTTACCATATTTCACACCCCCTTTTACCTCCTTTGATTTTAGAAATACCTAAATGCATAACAACCTAGTGAGGTACCCCGTTTTCCCAAAAATATAAATTCATTGTTCTAGATAGATTTCTCTTTTTCTATTCCCCAAAATGCATACCACCTAATCAAACGAGAATGCCATGTCTGGATATTTACATACACACTTACGGTCCCATGAAATCTTGGTTTTACGGCAGTAGGGTGCATATTTTCCTACACTAACCTTAGAATTCACTAAAGAGCTTTCCTACCAACTCCTTAACCGAACCATCAATACTCCCACCAAGAGGTGCACCATCATGATAAACACATCGACCCATTGAGAAGAATTTACTACCTTAAGAGGTCTGCCCACTCTGCCATATGGAGACGGATGAACCATTTGAAGACAAGGTCAAGTCATAAAGGCTCCTCAAGAGGACCAAACCATGCCCAACCTAAGCCCTATGGGTTCGGAGTCAAGAAATTTATTCAAGCGCCAGAAGATCGCCAAGCCTGTAAAAGGCATCGAAGCGGAGACTAAAGCGGTCAGAAGTTATATCCTAGAAGGTACCATCCAAGCTAATGAAGAGGTCGCCCGCTAAGTTCCAAGTCGTCATAATGTAGTGCGGGTCATAAATGATTAAGTCTTAACTCGGTACCCTCAAGATGCCTAAGCCTCTATGAGCAAGACGAAGGGCGTACAACCTGCATCTCAACGACTACCTCACCTCCAAACGGCCATGATTGAAGACCAAATTGTATGAGAAGTCAATGTTCATCGGTTATTAATCGAATTTATATGAGGTATATTTATAAATTTCTAATAGCCCAAATAAGGCTAGATAGCCGAAAATAATAACCATGAAGAGGCTTCGTGATGTAAAATATTGAGTTCAAGAGAAACTTATCATTTGAGAAAGGATTGTTGTAATTCTTTACCAAATGTGGTAATTGTAAAATTTGTTTTTACTTGTTAGGCATGAAAAGTGAATGTTTTAATCCACGGATAAGATAGAAGCAAGTGGGATTATTAGTGGGACAAATGTAAGGTTAAGATTTAATTAGATTTTTTTATTTGTGTGGTGTGGATTTACCATGTATTAGTATAAATAGAGAAGGGTGGTAAACACATCTCTTTGCACCTTCTCTTCTCTTCTTTCCTCCCAATTCTTCTCCTCATCTCTCTTTGTAATATATTTTTTATTAATAAAATTAAGTTTATTTCAATTTTCAATTTCCATTTTAATTATGTGTTTTTCATTCTTAATCATTTCTTTATTTCAAATATATTTAGCTAAATATTCATAGTTAGGAGAAAGTGAAACTCTTAGTAAAAAAATATGATTTAATCAAATTCGATTTTTAATTTTATAAATTAAGTTGTTTTCTATTTAATTTTATCCATATTTTATATTTTGAAAATATGATTTATTGTAGACAAAAATAGGAATTTGGCACAATGAATTCTTAATATCTTAGTATAAAAAATGGTATTTTGCTTTAGTGTAGACAAATTAAGTTTTGGCACATTAAATTCTTAATCTATAATAAAATAAATGAGAAAATAATTTTAATCTATAAAATTAATCTTTTAGGAAATAAAACAAAAATAAAAAGAATTTGTTAAATTATATTTATGACTAAGAGTGGATCTATATTCCTAACTAATTCAACTTCATAGTTTTCCTCAAATGAAATTGTTTGTTTTTAAATTTTATTTTTTTTAGATAAATTTAAATAAACAAATTAAACTCTTTCTCTGTGGATCGATCTCGGATTCACCGAATTATATTATAACTAGGCACTCTTATACTTGAGAGTAAATCAAATATTTTAAGCTGTAAGTTTTAAGACCGTCACGGGAGAGTGTTATTTTGTTTTATTTTTCCTTTATTTTTTTTATTTTTGTAAATTTCGCTTCCTTTTCTTTTTTTTTTTTTCTTTTTTTAAATTCTCTTCTATCTCCACATCTTTCATAATTCTAGTTTCACCCTCAATAATTTTCGTTTCTAGCCCAATCTTCTCATAATTACGATCCGACCCTAAAATCCTTCAGAATATTCAATTTCATCCTACATGGCTCAATCTAAACTTCTAAAAATTACCGTGTGGCCATAATATTATAAATAATTTGCAATAAGATCCGTGGACGAAATTTCTCACAAAAATTAGACTTGGACTTATTTGGATTCAATTTGGACTTAATTTGGACCAAGCAAACAAACTACTAATTTTTTTTAATTTTAGTTATTTAATTTTCAGTATTTTTTTTTGCATTTTTTCTTTTTATTGGTGGGTTTAACCACCAAAGTTGTTATTTAATTTTAAGTTATTTTATTATTCCTTATTTATTTTTTTGTTTTGTTAATTTATTGGTGGGTTCAACCACCATTTTTTTATTTCAGTTATTTTATTATTTTGCTTTTATTTTCATTTTTGCTTTATTTTTTTATTTGGTGGGTTTAACCACCAGTTTTTTTTTTTTTTGCATTTATTTTATGCTTTATTTTTTTTTGTTTATTTAATTAGTGGGTTTAACCACCAAAATTGTTAATTAATTTTAATTTTTTTTTGTACACTTATATTATTTACATATTTAATTTCTTTGTATTATTTTATAATTTTTATTTAGTTTTTGTTATTAATTTGTTTGAATATCATCATTGTGACATAACCATTGCATGAGACATTGGTCTCGTACTTCAAGTGGCAGGTTAGTTCGTAGATCTCAATTTCCACCATTAATCATGGACGAGAACCAAGATGACAATTTTTTGGGCAAACCTCATCCTCAGATTGGTCAAGGAGACAATCATTCTCAATATGGACATGATTAAAATCAACCAAGAACCTTGAGGGACTCATGAATCTAACCAGAACTAGAGCACCGTCGTGTATAGTATTTCATCCAGAAGCATCTCGATTCAACTTCAAACTAGGTATTATCCAACTTTTACCAATATTTCATGGTTTAGAATCTGAGAATCCATACTTGCATCTAAGAGATTTTGAGGAAGTTTGTAATACATACACAGACCAAAATTGTAGCATGAACATAATTAGATTAAAACTTTTTCCTTTTTCAATAAAAAATAAAGTTAAAACTTGGCTACAAAACCTTAAATCTGGATCAATAAAAACTTGGAATTACATGCAAGAACAGTTTTTGAAAAAATTCTTTCCACCTCATAGAACTAATTTGTTTAAAAGGCAAATCACTTCTTTCACTCAAAAAAATGGAGAAACATTATAACAATGTTGGGATAGGTTTAAGAATTGCTTAACATATGTTCACACCATGGTTTTGAAACTTGGCGATTGGTCACTTATTTCTACGAGAGCTTAACACCACAAAGTAGACAAGTTGTAGAAATGATGTGTAATGGCGAATTTAGAGATAAAATTCCTGAAGATGCACTAGATTACCTTGACCAATTAGCTGAAAATGCACAACATTGGGATACTGTTGGAACTTTTGAATTGAATAATAAACCACAACCATCTCCATCTAGTGGAGGAATTTATAACATTATGGAAGATCATGATTTACAAGCAAAATTTGCATCCCTAGTTAGGAAGGTTGAAGCTTTGGAGAATAAAAAAAATGATCAAGTAAAATCTGTTCAAGAAATTGCATGTGATGTTGTAGTTCTAATGATCATTTCACTCAAGATTGTCCTACTCTGCCTGCACTTAAAGAATGTTTGCATGATCAAGCTAATGCCATCAACACTTTTAACAAACCAAACCCATATTCATAGACTTATAATCCTGGTTGGAGAAATCATCCAAATTTTTGTTGGAGGAATAATAATAATGCACAATCTTCACAAGCACCACCTCCACAAAATTTTCAAAATACTCAGCCTTATGCACCATATGTTCCGCCACCATGGAAAAATTTGGAAGATACAATGCATTCATTCATTCGGAAACAAGATGCTATTAATAATCAAAATGCACAAACATTTTATGATTTGAAAGATACTCTTGCTAAAATTGCTTCTGCACTCACAATTCAAGAAAAAGAAAAATTTCCAGCTCAGCCACAACCAAATCCTAAGATTCAAAATTCACCCTTGGACCAAGTCAAGTCAGTTATAACTCTTCGTAGTGGTAAGGTTATTGAACGGCCTATTCCTGAACCTTGTGAAAATGAAAATTCAAAGGGTAAGGAAGAACTAGATAAACTTACACCTAGTGAAGAAATAACTAATGTTCCATCTGAACCACAATTTCCACATACATTAAATAAACCAAGGAAATCAAACCACTCTTCAGAAATTTATGAAATTTTTAAGCAAGTGAAAGTTAACATTCCTTTGTTAGATGCAATCAAGCAGGTACCTTCATATGCCAAATTGTTAAAGGACTTATGCACAGTTAAGAGAAAATTGAAGGTTAAAAAAGAGTACTTTCATGGCTGAATAGGTAAGTAGCATTTTGTCTACTAATAATAAGTTGAAATATAAAGATCCTAGTTGTCCTAGTATTTCTTGTATTATTGGAGATCATAAAATTGAGCGTGCTTTGTTAGACCTTGGTGCTAGTGTAAATTTGCTTCCATATTCAGTTTATCTTCAACTTAATCTTGGTGAGTTAAAATCAAGGGAAATTATCCACCGTCCACCCGTTTTTTTCCCGTTTTTCAAAAATACACAAATCTTCTTTTTTTTTTTGCAGCGCTCCACCTGAAGTTAATATTTTTTTCATTGGTCCACTGTCGTTATAACACCGTTAAAACTTTGCTGACATCACAAGGGTAAATTTCTCATTTCACAATGACACAGTGGTGGATAGGTGCAAAATAATATAACTTCAAGTGGAATTCAGCAAAAACAAAATTAAGAATTGTGTATTTTTGAAAAAATATGAAAAAAACAGGTGGTCGGTGGATAATTTATCATTTACATTTAAGGGTAAAAAAGTCATTTAAACAAAATTCCGTTAATTTTCTTAACGGTCTCTAAACGGAAGTGGAAAAGTGAAAAGAAATTTAACTTCAGGTGGATTCCAGCAAAAAAAAGAAAGAATTGTGTATTTTTGAAAAAGTTGGAAAAAACGGGTGGACGGTGGATAATTTCCCTAAAATCAACTTCAACTACACTTTTGCTCGCCGATAGATCAGTTAAAGTACCAAAAGGAATAGTGGAAGATGTTTTAGTACAAGTTGATAAATTCATATATCCTGTGGATTTTATTGTCTTAGAAACTAAACCTATTGTAAATAATTATAAACCAATTCCTGCAATTTTGGGTCGACCATTTTTAGCAACTACAAATGCTTTGATTAATTGTAGGAATGGTTTAATGAATTTATCATTTGGAAATATGACTTTGGAATTAAATGTTTTTAACATGTGTAGGCAACCTAATGAAGAAAATGAGAATGAAGATGAAATTGATGAACAAAAGGAATTGCTTGAAGCTTGTATAGAGGAGAATATTCAAAAAGGGAATTTTTTTGAACTTAGTGATATTTGTTTGGTTAATTCAGTTGAATCAAATAAACAATTTAAACATGATACTTCTAATATAAATTTGTTGTTTGATTCTTGTCAAACTTTGCAAAATGATGATGAGAAACAAGAATTTGACGAGCTTGGAATCATTGAAAAGACGGAACAAGAAGAAGCACCTAAACTAGAACTGAAACCTTTGCCAGAGGGATTGAAGTATGATTATCTTGGAGAAGAGCAAACTTATCCTGTTGTGATTTCTTCGACCTTATCAAGCGACCAAGAAGGTAAGTTACTATCTGTTCTTAAAAAGCATAGAAACGCAATTGGATGGACTTTAAATGACATTAAAGGTATTAATCCTTTAGTTTGCACATATAGAATCAATTTAGAAGAAAATGCTAAAACATGTCAACAACCTCAAAGAAGATTAAACCCACACATGAAAGAAGTAGTAAAAACAGAAGTTCTTAAGTTACTTGATGCGGGAATTATCTACCCTATCTCTGATAGTAAGTGGGTAAGTTCTACACAAGTAGTACCTAAAAAATCTGGAATTACTGTAGTTAGAAATGAAAAAGATGAATTAATTCCAATACGAATTGCATCTAGTTGGCGCATGTGCATTGATTATAGGAAATTAAATGAAGCCACTAGAAAAGATCATTTTCCATTTCCATTTCTTGATCAAATCTTAGAAAGAGTAGTTAGACATCCCTACTACTGTTTTTTAGATGGATATTCAGGTTATTATCAAATTCCTATAGCACTTGAAGATCAAGAACAAGACCACATTTACATGTCCCTTTAGAACATTTGCATTTAAAAGAATGTCATTTGGACTTTGTAATGTTCTGTAACATTTCAAAGATGCATGCTAAGTATTTTCAGTGATATGGTTGAACATTGTTTAGAGGTCTTTATGGATGATTTGACTGTGTTTGGGAATTCTTTTGATGATTGCCTTGATAATTTGGAAAAAGTTTTAAAAAGATGTGTTGAAAAAGAACTTATGTTAAATTGGGAAAAATGCCATTACATGGTTACTTCTAAAATTATTTTGGGTCATATTGTATTTGTTAAAGGAATTGAAGTTAACAAAGCGAAAATTGAAGTCATATCTAAAATGCCACAACAAAAAACAATTAGAGACGTGCGATCATTTTTAGGACATGCAGGATTTTGTAGGAGGTTTATAAAAAACTTTAGTGTCATATCTAAACCACTTTGTAACCTCTTATTAAAAGATGCATCATTTGAATGGACTGATGATTGTAAAAAATCTTTTGAGAAATAATTTATCTTTTGACATTTGCACCTATTGTGCAATCTCCTGATTAGTCTTTACCTTTTGAATTAATGTGTGATGCAAGTGACTTTGCTGTTGGTGCTGTTTTAGGACAAAGAATGGATCGTAAGTCGTTTGTAATTTATTATGCAAGTAAGACTTTAGATAGTAATCAAGTGAATTATTCGACAATTGAAAAAGAATTACTTGCTGTGGTATTTGCATTAAACAAATTTCGTTCTTACTTGATTACTATCTAAAGTCTTACTTGCATAAATTATTCGACAATTGAAAAAGAATTACTTGCTGTGGTATTTGCATTAAACAAATTTCGTTCTTACTTGCTTGGTTCTAAAACTATTGTTTTTACTGATCACGTTGCTGTGGGATATTTGATGACTAAACGAGATGCCAAACCAAGACTAATTCGTTGGATTTTATTATTCCAAGAATTTGACCTTACCATCAAAGATAAGAAGGGTGCCAAAAATATTGTCGCTGATCATTTATCAAGACTCACAACTGAATTCTGCACTGATGTAACACCCATCAATGACTCATTTCCTGATGAATTTTTATTTTCTGTTATTTCAATGCCATGGTATGCTAATATTGTTAATTTCCTTGTTACAGGTAAAATGCCTTTACAATGGAATAGTCAGGAGAAGAAAAAAATTTTGGTTGAAGTAAAGAAATTTTATTGGGATGATCCTTACTTGTTCAAATATTGCCTTGATCAAATTTTTTGACGATGCATTCCTGATAATGAGGTAAGTAGTGTTATTAATTTTTGTCATTCTGAAGCATGTGGTGGACACTTTTCTTCAAGAAAAACTACGGTTAAAATTTTGCAATGTGGATTTTATTGGCCTACCATATTCAAAGACACATATGAATTTTGCAAAACTTGTGAAAACTGTCAAAAACTAGGATCAATTACTAAAAGAAACATGATGCCATTAAATCTCATACTTGAAATTGAAATATTTGACTGTTGGGGAATTGATTTCATGGGTCCATTTCCACTATCTTTTAGATTTGTGTACATATTAGTTGCAGTTGATTATGTCTCAAAAAGGATTAAAGCAATTTTTAAAAGAAAACATTCGAAGTCGATTTAGAATCCCTCGAGCCATTATTAGTGATGGAGGTAAGCATTTCCACTATCTTTTGGATTTGTGTACTTATTAGTTGCAGTTGATTATGTCTCAAAAAGGATTAAAGCAATTTTTAAAAGAAAACATTCGAAGTCGATTTAGAATACCTCGAGCCATTATTAGTTATGGAATTACACATAAAATGGCTACCCCTTATCATCCTCAAACAAATGGCCAAGTTGAACTAGCAAATAGGAAGATAAAACAAATTCTAGAAAAAAACGATTAACCCAAACCGAAAAGATTGGTCTCTTCGACTGACTGATGCACTTTGGGCTTATCGTACTGCATTCAAAATATCTTTAGTAATGTCACCCTATCGGTTAGTTTATGGTAAACCTTGTCACTTGCCTGTTGAACTTGAGCATAAATCATTTTGGGCTATTAAAGCTTTTAATTCAAATTTGGATGATGCTGGTAATGTGCGAAAACTGCAATTGAATGAACTTTAGGAATTAAGAAATGATGCATATGAAAATTCAAGAATTATTAAGGCAAAAACAAAAATTTTTCATGATAAAAGAATTTTTCAAAAAACATTTAAAATTGGTCAAAAAGTGTTGCTTTATAATTCTCGTCTTTATTTGTTTCCAGGAAAGCTAAAGTCAAAATGGAGTGGTCCATTTATTGTAAAAAATATATATCACATGGGGCCGTAAAAATTGAGAATCCTAAAAATAGTGTCACATTTAAAGTTAACGGACAAAGAATAAGGCCTTATCTGGAATACCAACCACATGAAGCAAGCACCGAAATAAATTTGAATGACCCACCAAATCTTGATTAAGCTTTTATTGAGTGTTTTAACTTTTCACTGTTGCTTTATTGTTTGAATTGTCTGACTATCTGTCTTGAATGATACGAATTGTAAAGTTTTTTTATTTAAGTGTGTTTAATAATTATGTTTTCCTCATCATTGTACGTCATGAGCTCCTCAATAAGGAAAATTCTGTTCACACATCTTAAAAGATTTGTGCGAATAAAATTTAACTTGAGAAGATTGATATAAAGTTGTACATCGCATCCACTTTGGGAACGACAACCACCAGAATTAGTGGCCTTCGTTGAAGAGCAAGAAAGACAACTAAGATCAGTAGAGCGTGGTATATATGAATTTCAAATGGAGCTTGAGGTTAACTCAATGAGAGGACGAATGTAAGTTCATTTTCTTTTGTACACATTGTGTTTCTTTTTGTTGCTCGCTTTCACTTTTGATTTTATTCTGCAGATTTGATTTTGGTGTGTTTTGATTTATTTTCCTGTATAAATTGCAGATAACGGTACTCCGTGACTTCTTAAGTCGGTGTCCTCAGTTTCCCACAATAACTGAGATCTTAAAATCAAGCATGGAAGAAATACAACATAAATTGCATAAGCGTTTTCCTTTTCTCCCTAAAAATACACTCCAAAAAATTTACAAATCTCGTTGTGAAAGATTGCATCTGTTAATGATCAACGGAATTCCTTCTGATATTCGTTGGTTAATTGAAGCAAAGGTCCGATTATCTGGTGAGTTTCCTGATCCATTTATTTCTTACATGCCTGGTTTTGGTAAAAGTACATTTGCTAAAAAATGGAGAGCTAAAAGACTTGGCTCAAAATGTCATAACTGTGTACGTCTTAGTTGTAAACGAGAAGTTTGTAAATCTTTAGGAATGGTTTCTGATAGTCGAGAAGATAAAATTAAATTCGTTCAAGATGGCATGAGTAAAGAATCGTTGGATGATATCTTACGATCTCACTACAAGAAATTTGACTTTTGAAGACAATTTCTTTTATGACTTCTATGGATTTTGTCATAAAATAGTACTTATTATCACGATTTTTTGAAATCGTAGCCAATAATTTTGTTTTGACTAATGTTATATTTTGTAACTAATAATAATTGTTTTAGGACCCATTAATTAGTCACCTAATCAAATGTTTTGTGACAAACATAAAATTAGTCACAAAAGGATATGCTTTTTTTAGCGCAAAAAATTCCCTCCAAATTAAATCATTTTCTGACTAAATATGATCTTTTATGACAAAAAATATGGTAGCAAAATTTTATTATAGGTGACATAATTATTTTGTAACTGAATGAGAGATGTGAAATTGATCAAACAATTTGTGACAAAAAAATATTAGTCTCCAAAGCTAATATGGTTTTAGTTAATTTTGAGACCCTATTTTTTTGTCACAGATAATTACTTATTGTAACAAAACTAGAAAATAGTAGTCTAAAATTTTGTCTTGAATAATATTGTATTTCATGATCATTTTTTCAAAGACGAATTATTTAGTATCTAACTAAAATTTTTTTGTGATGAACTTTACATCACTGAAAAAAAAAAGAATAATAATCAATGTTTTTTCCTTTTTTAGAGACATGTTATTGTTTCTTCATACAAACTTTGGTTAACAATGTTAGATTAATAAAAATTAAAATAATAGCCTTAAAATAATTAACTTGGATTAATAAAAAATGATAATAGTTTTTTTTTCAAATCAATAATAATAACCTTATAATAGTTTCTTTTTTATTTCCACAAGAACCTTATAATAGTTACTTAATTTAATTATTAAGAACCTTATAATATATATATTTTTAAAAAAACTAAAACTTAAATAAGACCTAAATCTTCTCCCTCCTTGGCCACTTCACCTTAAAAGCTACCCTACTTCTCCTCCTCGTCCCAATTGTATGTGTGTGTGAACAATTATTTCAAAATTCGTTTAATAAAGTCTTTACCCATCTTGTCTTTTCTTCTACTCACGGTAATTTTTCATTTTCTCCTTGTATTTTTTGTTCAATTTTCTTATCTGGGTATTGTTTATTGAGTAAAAATTTTTTATTTTTGTCATCAAATTTGTCTTGTTTCCTTTTCCATATTTTTCCTTGCTTCAGAAATCACTACAAGAAATTTGACTTTTTAAGACGACTTTTTTTATGACTTCTACAGATTTTGTCATAAAATAGTACTTATTATGACGATTTTTTGAAATCATAGCCAATATTTTTGTCTTGGCTCATTATATATTTTGTAATCAATAATAATTGTTTTAGGACCCATTAATTAGTCACCTAATCAAATGTTTTGTGACAAACATAAAATTAGTCGCAAAAGGATATGCTTTTTTTAGCGCTAATAAATTCCCTCCAAAATTGATCATTTTCTGACTAAATATCATCTTTTATGACCAAAAATATGGTAGCAAAATTTTATTATAGGTGACGTAATTATTTCGTAATTGAAGGAGAAATGTGAAATTGATCAAATAATTTGTGACAAAAAAAATATTAGTCTCCAAAGCTAATATGGTTTTGCTTAATTTTGTGACCCTATTTTTTTGTCCAAGATAATTACTTATTGTAACAAAACTAGAAAATAGTCGTCTAAAATTTTATCTTAAATAATATTGTATTTCATGATCGTTTTTTCAAAGACGAATTATTTAATATTTTTTTTTTGTGAAAAACTTTGCATCACTAAAAAAAAGAGTAATAATCAAAGTTTTTTCTTTTTTAGAGACACATTATTGTTTCTTCATACAAATTCAGGTTAACAATGTTAGATTAATAAAAAGTAAAATAATAGCCTTAAAATAATTAACTTGGATTAATAAAAAATGATAATGACTCTTTTTTTTCAAATCAATAATAACAACCTTATAATAGCTTCTTTTTTATTTCTAGAAGAACCTTATAATAGTTACTTAACTTAATTATTAAGAACCTTATAATATATATTTTAAAAAAAAACTAAAACTTAAATAAGACCTAAATCTTGACCTAACTCTTCTCCCTTCCTGGCCACTTCACGTTAAAAGCTACCCTTCTTTACCCCCCCTCCAATTGCGTGTGTGTGTGAATGATTATTTCAAAATTCGTTTAACAAAGTCTTCACCCATCTTGTCTTTTCTTCTACTCACGGTAATTTTTCAACTTCTCCTTGTATTTTTTGTTCAATTTTCTTATCTGGGCATTGTTTATTGAGTAAAAGTTTTTATTTTTGTCATCAAATTTGTCTTGTTTCCCCTTCCATGTTTTTCCTTGCTTCAAAAATATGTTGTTTGTTTGTTGTTTGATACGTTCAGTTCGGGGAGGCAACATCTCAACTCTACCTCAGCTGCTGCACGGGCCTTAGAATCACACCCTTTGGCGCCGCCCGGAAGAACGCCACCCCCACTAGTCCACTCATAGAAGCCAGAATAAGCCACTCAACAAGGTTCACTCTCGTCTCTCCATGTACTTCGAAATTGTAAGTATCATTTATGAACTCAGCCAATTTAATTTTGATTAGTTTAGTTGTGATTGGATTATGTGATATATATGGTGAAATTAGGGATTGAAATTCTAGGATCTATTATTTGAATTTTTTTATGCTTATCAAGTGTTTGATAAAATTCCTAAGAGAATCCAGTAAAAGGATCATTATATCTTAATTTGCAAGTATGAATTCGAAAGAATATATATTTACATATTTATAAAACCGTCAGGATTTGGAAATAAAGGACGAATGAAAGAAAAAGGATCATTATATCTCCACGACCATGTTGAACTTCAGTTTAAGTTAATTGATCTCGTTTTAACTTTTCTCAATTAATTAAAAAAATCAATTGATCTCGTGTTAACTTTTCTCAATTAATTAAAAAAAATCAAATCTTTAGGCTTATGTAGCCAATAACCATTAGCATGCAATTGCATACATAATTATTATATGGGTGGTACTTAGAATTGCTGTTACATTTTGCATGTTACGGCCTGTACGAAACATGCAAATAAATGAAAGAAATTAGAAGCGAAGTTTAGTAGGTTTTGAGAAACTTTTGCAAAATTAGGATATTAAGATGAATTTGCTTTTTAATTTGGGCAGTGGATTTAGGAATTAGATGTGATGACATTAGATTCCCCTTCCCCAAAAAAAAAATTTTCCTTCATAAGAACTTCAGAAAATTGGGATCTTTCTATTATTGTTCACTTTATTTTGGTATGTAATTAATCACCATTCTTTATTTTTTAAAGAAAATTGTAGCTAGTATTAATATAATGATAAGAGTTAATAAGTTATTCAAGTCCAACCGATAGAATTATAAGTTAAGAGTTATAGAATATTTAAGCTACAAAATTTTAACTATAAAATATTAGGTAGCTTTGATATGTTGGTTCAAAGGATGGTGTTGAAGCTTGGCTTGGTACAATTTGCTTAAAATGTTGTTGGATTTGCTAGGAAGTGTACATGCAGTGATTAAATAAACTAATAAAAGTCAACAAGCCTGATGTTCCCCCCCACCCCTATGTGTTGTTGTATGTTTAATCAAAATTAATGTATTTATCTTCTTTGGTATTGGGATAATAAAAAAGCATGGAGTCTCTCCTAGTTAACTTTGTTTCAAAAGATGTATTCCGTACAGTGGGCGCAAAAGGTTCAAGAGTCTCCACGCAAAATCTAAATGTGTAAGCTACCTTATGATTATTATTATTGTTATTATTTTTTTACTCAATCTCTTATTTCTTTCAACTTTATATTTATTGTAAATGTTGATTCATTGACTGCTTAATCTAGTTCAAGTTTGACACCACCTATTTAATAGATTAATCTAAAGAGTTTTGGATGCAAAATTTGTGCAAGTGAATCGAGGTTGATTATGTGCTTGTAATCTTTTGATCATATTGTTATTTTGAAGTAATATATGATCAAATTTGTGAAATAGTTTTGGGGAAAATCTTTAATTTTGTAAAGATTGAAAATGACAGGTACCTTCGAAGTCATCATCTACTACAACATTGACTCAACAAATCGAGGATTAAAAATTAAATCAAGGAACAAAATAGCAAATATGAGGAAGCTGAAGCATTCAAGAAACAACTATGGTTTACATATTTCTCCTTTTGTGTAATGTTACTCCTATTTTCTTCTACAATGTAATCTTATTTTTAGACTATTGATTTTTTTTTTGCTTTACATTTTAGATTTTAGATTTGCTTGTCATGAATTATATTTGTGTTAATAATATTTTTCACTTTAAAGGTTTTTTTTTCTCATTAAATTTTGATTTCTATGACTACATATTGTTACTAAAATTTATGTGAGACTATATCAATTGCCTTTATAACAAATTTGAGACTAAATTATTTACTAATTGTATTTGCAAAAATTGTCACAAACGACACCTACTTGAGACAATTATGTAACGTCGCGATATGTAAATTTCAACAACAAAACATAGTATCGCTAATTGTATATTTGAACATCTAAAATGACGATTTTTAATAATTATTAAGACTATTTAAATAGTCTTGAGACAAATATTATAGTCACTATAAATTACCTATTGTGACAAATATGAGTTGTCATTAATTGCATTTTTGAATCTCTAATTTGACCATTTTAATACTATTTGTGATAATTTTAACTTAATTTTAAGACAATGATTTTTGTCGTAAAAGCATATCTTTAATATGACGAAAATAATTTTGGTCACCAGAACTTTTTAAGACGGTCTTTCCACGACTAACGTGTGACGATATATTTTTTGTCATAAAAAATATAAGATGACTAATTTGTTATCTTTAGTGACTAAATTTTTTGTAATAAAATATCATTTTTCTTGTAGTGAATATATTGTTTGCTTGTTGTTTGATACGTTTAGTTCGGGGAGGCAACATCTCAACTCTGCCTCAACTGCTGCCCGAGCTGTTAGAATCACGCCATTTGCCGCCGCCCGAAAGAACGCCACCCTCACCAGTCCACTCACGGATGCCAAAATAAGCCACTCAACAAGATTCACTCTCGTCTCTCCATGTACTCCGAAATTGTAAGTATCATTTATGAACTCAGCCAATTTAATTTTCATTAGTTTAATTGTGATTGGATTACGTGATATATTTGGTGAAATTAGGGATTGAAATTCTTGGATCTATTATTTGAATATTTTTATGCTTATCAGCTGTTTGATAAAATTCCTAAGAGAATCGAGTAAAAGAAAAACATAAAATATACAAATAAATGAAAGAAATTAGAAGTGAAGTTTAGTAGGTTTTGAGAAACTTTTGCAAAATTAGGATATTAAGATGAATTTGTTTTTTAATTTGGGCAGTGGATTTAGGAATTAGATGTAATGATCCCTTCCTAAAAAAAAAAAAAAATTCCTTCATAAGAACTTTAGAAAATTAGGATCTTGCTATTACTGTTCCCTTTATTTTGGTATGTAATTTATCATCTTTCTTTATTTTTTAAAGAAAATTGTAGCTAGTATTAATATAATGATAAGAGTTAATAAGTTATTCAAGTCCAACCGATAGAATTATAAGTTAGAGTTATAGAATATTTAAGCTGCAAAATTTTAACTATAAAATATTAGGTAGCTTTGATATGTTGGTTCAAAGGATGGTGTTCAAGCTTGGCTTGGTACATTTTGCTCAAAATGTTATTGGATTTGCTAGGAAGTGTACATGGAGTGATTAAATAAACTAATAAAGGTCAACAAGGCCCGGTGTATTTTTTTTCCACCCCTACTGTGTTGTTATATGTTTAATCAAAATTAATGTATTTATCTTCTTTTGTACTGGGGTAATAAAAAAGCATGTAGTCTCTCCTAGTTAACTTTGTTTCAAAAGATGTATTAGAGTGGGCGTAAAAGGTTCAAGAGTCTCCATACAAAATCTAAATGTGTAAGCTATCTTATGATTATTATTATTGTTATTATTTTTTACTCAATCTCTTATTTCTTTCAACTTTATATTTATTGTAAATGTTGATTCATTGGCTGTTTAATTATTTAATCTAGTTCAAGTTTAACACCACCTGTTTAATAGATTAATCTAAAGAGTTTTGGATGCAAAATTTGTGCAAGTGAATCAAGGTTGATTGTGTGCTTGTAATCTTTTGATCCTATTGTTATTTTGAAGTAATATATGATCAAATTTGTGAAATAACTTTCGGAAAAATCTTTAATTTTGTAAAGATTAAAAATGACAGGTACCTTTGAAGTCATCATCTACTACACCATTGACTTAACAAAATGAAGATTAAAAATTAACATAAAGGAACAAAGTAGCAAATCTGAGGAGGCCAAAGCATTTATAAAACAACTATGGTTTACATATTTCTTCTTTTGTGTAATGTTACTTTTATTTTCTTCTACAATGTAATCTTATTTTTAGACTATTGATGTTTTTTTTTACATTTTAGATTTTAGATTTCCTTGTCATGAATTATATTTGTGTTAATAATATTTTTCACTTTAAAGGTTTTTTTCTCATTAAATTTTGATTTCTATGACTACATATTGTTATTAAAATTTATGTGAGACTTTATAAATTGCCTTTATAAAAAATTTGAGACTAAATTATTTACTAATTGTATTTACAAAAATTGTCACAAATGACACCTATTTGAGACAATTATGTAACATCGCGAAATGTAAATTTCAACAACAAAAAATAGCATCGCTAATTGTATATTCGAACATCTAAAATGACTTTTTTAATAATTATTGAGACTCTATTTACATAGTCTTGAGACAAATATTACAGTCACTATAAATTACCCATTGTGACAAATATGAACTGTCATTAATTGCATCTTTGAATATCTAATTTGACTATTTTTAATACTATTTGTGATAATTTTAACTTAATTTTAAGACAATGATTTTTGTCACAAAAGCATATCCTTAATATGACGAAAATAATTTTGGTCGTTAGAACTTTTTAAGACGGTCTTTCCACGACTAACGTGTGACGATGAATTTTTTGTAATAGAAAATATAAGATGACTAATTTGTTATCTTTAGTGACTAAATTGTTTTGTAATAAAATATCATTTTTCTTGTAGTGTCTCTTGAGACGCATCGAAGCGGACATGTGCAATATGAGATAAACAGGTTATGAAGACTATTCCAACAAGAAAGTGAACAATTTAGTCTTGGGAATCTGACTCAAAAAGACCATGTTTGTCAGTTTATAAGAAAACTGGATAAGAAGCCTATCTTCGTCCCATAGAGGGCGTTCAAACCGTTACTGGACGTAAAACCAGAGTAAGATGTGAGCCACAATCACAACTACCAGTAAATATCATTTTCCTTTATTGTCATTTTATCATTCGCATTATTGCATTTAATTGTGTGATTTTGTATTTAATTATTATTTGTTTTCTTTTACTTTTTATTTTCACGGATTGCTTTTTCTTTTACTGTTTACTTTTGAATAATTGAGACATGAGCTTTGCGCGCCATCTGACAAATACACCAACCCATTTACTGCACCTTGTATATGGAGGGGGTGACCGCGGGTTATCAAAGCTTGTCTCAGAAGCTATTTTTATTAGAGGAAACCAGGTACTAGGTATCATTCCAAAAGCCTTAAAACCTCTAGGATGCATTTCTGATGTGCCAATTGGAGAAGAGTTAGTTGTCTCAAGTATACAAAAGCGAATAACTGAAATGTTAAATCATGCTAATGCTTTCATTTTCTTACTAGGATCTTACAACTTTAGAGGCATTGATTACATTTGCATCTTGGGCCCATTTAAACATCCATCAGAAACCCATCAGTTTACTAAATGTTAATAAGTTTTTTGATGGGTTGCTCACATTCATTAACCATGCAATTAAGAATCATCTTATTCTAATCTCTGCGAAAAATATCTTTGTTTGTGCTTCTACTGCTAATGAGTTACTTGATCTTTTACAAGCTTACAAACCAGAGCCAGATCCTAAGACCTTGGTATTGGAATGGTTCACTAATGATGGTAACCTTAGCCCTAGTAAGAAGTACAAGTTGGACTTAATTCTTGATTATAATATTTTCTTGAGACAATGAGTTGCTCTTCTAAACCTACTACTTTCCATTAAACCATTGAGAATGATATAACTTGCACATTCATATGACCAGGGCAGGAATAGTTGTGACTATGGAATATGAGCAGTCTAGTAATGTTTTTTATCAGAAGGTGGCGAGGAATCATAGGGTGTAAGCGGCTCTGAAAGCCTGGATCTTTATTTACCCGCCTTGTTCAAGTGTGATCTTTCTGATTTATGTTTTCTTTATTTTTATTTTTTTGTCTTTTTGCATGTATATATTTAAATTATGAATAATGTTTAGATTAAGTTGGGGGGAAGAAATAGTTGACGTAAATTGTAAATATGTGTGTTTTTTTTTGTGAAAAAAAAATTAACCAAAAAAAAAAACCAAAAACAAGCAATTTTTTTGTCTAGGATGGCTGTGTAAAGAGTCACAACTTTTGAGACGCATTCTAATAGTCCTGTTGTATTATATTTTGATTTTAAAATTCATAGTAAGTTATTTTTGTTCTCTTTTCTTTGAATTACTCAAATTTTTGAACTCTCCATTTGGTTTATTAAGTTATTTTTGTCCATTTACTCATTTAACAAGGTTGGTATTATTAAATAATTCTTATTTTACTTTACACATGTTTACAATTAGCTAGTGGGTTGTAAGTTAAAATTTTTGCAAACCTTTAGATTAGTTCTTTTGATTTATTAGGGATAATATCTAAGGTAACGTATATACGAATGTACCTTCTGAAAAAAAAAATAAAAATAAAATAATTAAAAAAAAAAAAAAAAAAAAAAACAAAAAAAATTGAATGAGTTTAATTTTGTTTTATCTAAAAACCAGAGTAATTGTCCGGTAGGGGGTGTTTGTTATGCCCAGTGCCCTTTGGTGTTAGCCAGGTGCCTGGATGCGGGTCAGCGATAAAAGGCTTCGCTACGCATGGGTTATAGATATATTGTTTGCATATTTATTAAAAACCCGAGTAATTAAGTCCGTAGGGGTGTTTCAAACACCCAGCCTAAGATTGAATTAGTGGTTTGGGAGTCAATCTGGCGCAAAACTCATTCCTGCCGGTTAAAAAAAAGAAGAAAAGTGTGAATAATCTAACTTTGAAGATGGGAATTTCTAATGAGTTTTTGAAACGAAAATGTTGTTATCTTTAATGAAGCCCCACAATAAGTATTGTGTTAGCTTAATTACTTGAGCACGAAAAGGTTTATAATATATTACGGATAATGAGTGAATGATAAAGATTTAGAAAATTTTGGGAGAATTTATTTATTTTGGTAATTTGGGGAGGATAGATGAACAACTATTAACTTGCATGTGTAATTTTGTAAATCATAATTTAATATAACACTTTAATTATAAGGGGCCAGCAATAAGCTAGTTGGAGGGTGTGATTAGTATTATTAAAAGTGTATATTTTGTCATATGTAAATAAAAATGTGCTATTTTGCGTTAATATGTGACTATTATATTTTAATTGTGTACATATTATGAATTTCTAATTATTTTTTAAATATTTGATTTTGTGTATTTTTATTGTGTTTATTAGGTAAAAATAATAATTTCATGCAATTGTATTTCAAAGCTTAAAGCGAATTTGTCAATTCGGATGTCGAATTTGGTTCCCGGTCAGAAATTATATCGTCGTTAATAGGAGAATCTAAGACTTTTTGTTGTGAAATTTTCTCACGTTTTACTGCACGGTAAATGGTAATTGTAAAATTATAAGTTTTTATCTTGTTAGGGTATGATATTTTTATTAGTGGAGATGTTTTGGATATGCTTGAGTGGATAAGATTAGGATTATAAACGTGTTTGATTAGTGGGATTATTAGTGGGACAAATGTGGGTTAAGATTTAATTAGATTTTTATTTGTGTGAATTGTGGATTTATCAAATTATTAGTATAAATAAGAGAAGCAGTGGTGAGCAATCTGCTGCAGCATCTCTTTGCACCTCTCTTCTCTTCTCTTTCCTCCCGATTGATTCTTCTCCTGATCTCTCTTTGTAATATATTTTTAATTAATAAAATTAGGTTTATTTCAATTTTCAATTTTCATTTTAATTATGTGTTTTTCAATCTTAATCATTTCTTTTATTTAAAAAATGTTTAGCTAAATATTCATAGTTAGGGGAAGGTGAAACTCTTAGTAAAAAAATATGGTTTAATCAAATTCGATTTTTAATTTATAAATTAAGTTGTTTTCTATTTAATTTTATCCATATTTTATATTTTGAAATATATATTTATTGTAGACAAAAATAGGAATTTGGCACAATGAATTCTTAATATCTTAGTATAAAATATGGTAAAATGGTATTTTGATTTAGGTGGCATTTGTTTTACCACGAAATGATAAAGAATAATAGATCACGAATTAGTCTCAATTACAAATAGATGCGAGATAATGCGAGGTCTGAATCAATGTGTTTGTTTCTTTTATTTGAATCTTCAAAATAAGTATCAAGTTATTTGTTTTTAACTTAAAATCGAAACTGATATGTATTTTTACATTTGTATCATATTAAATTTAAATGTCTAAATAAATAATATATTAAATATAATAATATTTTTAACATTTATAAGTGAAAACTACATTCAAGTGAATACATAATGATTTTGGAATTTTAATATACAAAATACCATAAATTTCAAATTTATCATTAAAAGAGTAGCGAAATCTAGTTGGTTAGTATATTTGAAAAACAAAAAAAAAAGAAAGGCCCAGGGTCTAAGTCAAATTAGTTTGTCCTTATCTAAGAAATTAATGGGAGATTCAAGAAGCCCAGATGAGCTGAGAGAGAACCAAAGCAGGGGAGGATTATGTGAGTTGAAAAAAAATAAAGATGAGATTATGTGGGGTAAACATCTATGGGTGAGTTTTGGGATAAGTATGAAAAATAAATTATAAAGTAGGGATATTTTTTACTTTAGAAAGTAATTGACTTAATTCAGATATCTCCATTAAGTAAAAAGCCAAAAAAATTAGCTTATTTTTTTAAGTCAAAATTATTTAAAAAATCTCATTAAGTTATAAAAACAAACACCTAAAATTAACTTAATTAATTAATTTAAGATACTTTAAGTCATTAAGTTAAAAAACAAACGCCACCTTAGTGTAAACAAATTAAGTTTTGGCACATTAAGTTCTTAATCCATAATGAAATAAATGGGAAAATAATTTGAATCTATAAAATTAATCTTTTAGGAAATAAAACAAAAATAAAAAGAATTTGTTAAATTATGTTTATTACTAAGAGTGGATCCATATCTCTAACTAATTCAACTTCATTGTTTTACTCAAATTAAATTGTGTGTTTTTAAATTTTATTTTTTTTAGATAAATTTAAATAAACAAATTAAACCCCTTTTACTCGTGGATCACCCATCTCGAGATCACCGAATTATATTATATAGTACTTTTATACTCTTGTGAGATAAATTAAACATTTTAAGTTGCTTCAGCCAATAACGATCACGGGGGACCAGCTCACAGATTGGCCACAAATTCAGGTGGAGTCCGGAGAGACCATCCAAAGCCATGAAAGATCATTTGCATTGACAACCTGAAAGCATGGGAGGAGGTCAACGGCTTCTGCCCATTCATAGGGGTATAGCACCTCGAGTACCCTCCATCTCAAGTCGATCCTTTTCACAAAAAGACGTTATGTTAAAGAGACCGACACCCCCACGGTGGCGACACTTTGGTGATTACACTTTGGCTGAAGGTGAAATTCTTTGAGTAAAGTAGTAAGGACTTTTGTGGATCGCTGGTGACTCCGTTGATGTCATTTTTAAAGCGCCTACTGGATCGATTGTTAATTGAGTGCATGAAAAGTCACTCCATGCGCCACCTCCTTACTCCAAGTTCACGGAGATATGGTCATCCCAAAGGGTATCATTACGTTGCCAGTTACACTCGGTAAGGTATCCCACCGCATTGTTCATATGATTGATTTCTTCATTGTGGACTACCTGGGACCATATAACATTATATTGGGTAGGCCGTTCTTAGTAGCAACAAAGGTCGTGGTATCCATGCATTACCTCGCCATGAAAGTTCCAGCCGCCGATGAAGCTATCACCATTAAAGGGGATCAGCAATTAGCTCGTGGTTGTTACTCGGTAGCCCCAAAGCCACTTACCAAATAACTTCTAATCAGCCAATGAAGGGGTACCTTATGAAGGGGTCCCTACGTGACACCCAAGAGATACCTTATCGGACTAAACGAGCACTTGTTAGGAAACGGAGAGCAGCACTCCAAAAAACTGCTCGGGTAGCCGCCCCGTCAGAGCAACCAAGAGCCTTACCAATAGGCATAGAAATAATTGTGTCAAATAAGTCAGGGGTGCCCAAATGACAACCAGATTGAGCCCGGATGTGAATTAGAGGTACCCCTAGAACCAAGAATATCGAAAGATGAGAAGCGGGTTGCGCCAGTTGAAGACTTTGTTTCAGTCTCCATGAGCTCTACTGATCCAACAAAGACCATCAAAATAAGCTCCAACCTTTCAGAGGAGCAACGGGAGAAGCTCACCAACTTCCTATGCGAGCACCATGACGTATTCCCCTGGTCTCACTCGGATATGCCGGGTATCTCACCTTCCATCTCCTACCATAGACTCAATGTCGACCCAAGTCATAAGCCGATTAAGTAGAAACGTTGAACCTTTAACCAAGAGAGGTACAACGCGATTGAGCAAAAGGTAGATCGTCTGTTAGCCGCGGAGTTTATCAGGGAAGCAGTGTATCCTGACTGGGTATCGAATGTTGTTCTAGTGAAGAAATCAAATGGAAAGTGGTGTATGTGCGTGATTTTACATATTTAAACAAATCATGCCCCAAGGATAGCTTTCCCCTTCCCAGGGTAGAGCAGCTAGTTGATGCAAAGGCGGGCCACAAAATGCTTAGTTTAATGGACGCCTTCTCCGGTTACAACCAGATCCCAATGTACGAACCCGACTAAGAATGCCGAAGCCACTTACCAGTGGTTGGTGAACAAGATTTTCAAGGGACAAATTAGGCCCACAATGAAGGTATATATAGACAATATGATCACCAAGTCGGTGCATGTAGGGATACTTTTGTTGCCCTAAGCCATTTTATCTCTAAGGCCACCGACCATTGCAAGCCCTTCTTAAAAGCTTTTAAGGTGGGCAAGAAGCTCCAGTGAACCCCCAATTACGAAGAAGCTTTCTAAGAAATCAAAGGGTACCTCGTCAATGCTCAACTGCTTACCAAACCTGAGCCGGGGGAGGTGCTTCTGTTGTATCTCGCCATATCCGAATATGCCACTAGCTTCGTCCTTTTCCAGAAAGATAAGTAGGGGTTACAACGGCCTATTTACTATACTAGTAAAGCTATGGTTGATGTAGAGAAGATGTACTCCACCTTTGAAAAGTTTGTTTTAGCGCTAATTGTCTCTGCGAGAAAGCTCAGGCCATATTTTCAAGCTTACACCATCGCGGTTATCACTAACCTACCCCTCCGGTAAATCCTCCAAAACTTGGATATGTCCGGAAGGCTTCTCCGGTGGTCCTTGGAATTAAGCGAGTTCGATATCATCTTCAAGCCTCGCTCAGCTATTAAAGCTTAAACCATCACTGATTTCATTGTGGAATTCACCGATGATTCTACGCGCGGGCGTGATGCTGTGGTACCGCATGGGCACCCAACCTATCACGTAAGCTGGGCGTCCGGGAGATATATGTCAATGGTTCCTCTATTTCACACGGAAGTGGTGCAGGGATAATTATCATCGATCCGAACAAGGTGAAGATTTGCTATGCTCTGCAATTCGGATTCAAGGCTTCGAACAACAAAGCCAAATACGAAGCCATCATAGCGGCGTTAAGGATGTCAAAGGCCTTAGGAGTAAAAATGGTACACATCAAAAGCGACTCCCAATTGGTGGTAAGCCAAATTACTTTACAGTATCAAGCGAAGGTAGGGAACACGAAGGGGTACCTCGGGAAAGCTAGAGAGTTATATCATCTCCTTAGCCCTTTGCCATTTGGGGTGTGGACCTCATTGGCTCGTTACCCACCGGGAAGGGGCAAGCGAAACATGTAATTGTGGAAATTGCTATTTCACAAAGTGGGCGGAAGCGGAGCCACTAACAAGCATCACCGAAAGGAAAACCACGAAATGCATTTGGAAGAACCTCATTTGTAAATTTGGGATCCCTCATGCAATTGCTAATGACAATGGCAAGCAATTTGACAGTGAAAAATTTCAGAGTTTTTTCTCGGAGCTTAGGATAGCCAACCGGTTTGCTACACCAGCACATCCCCAATCCAATGGGCAAGTCGAGGCCATCAACAAGATTATCAAAGGTATCCTAAAAACGAAGTTAGAAGAAAGGAAGGGAGCATGGGTAGATGAGCTACCCGATGTATTGTGGGCCTACCGAACTACTCAAAACACCTCCACCGCAGAAACTCCCTTTTCTCTTGCATTCAGTGTTGACGCGGTAATCCCTGCAGAAATTAAGGTACCCTCTCATAGAGTTGAATGCTTTGATGAAGCTGAAAATGCCTCCCTAATTTGCTCTTAACCTTGACCTGGTGGCTGAAAAAATGGCGGAAGCTGAGCTGAGGACAGTAGTGTATCAACACTGAATTTTGGCTTTATATGAAAAAAAGGGTACGCACTCGATCCTTCAAAAAATGAAATTTGGTCTTGAGGAGGGTAACCCAGAACACCAAGTACCCTCTGATGGCAGCTTCGGGGTAAATTGGGAAGGATCATACCGCATAGAGAAACATATTGGGTCTGGTGCATACTGGCTTCTTCACAAGGATGGGACAATCGTGAGGCACCCCTGAAATGCTGCAATACTGAGGAAATACTACTAGAGGACACTGTCTTAACTCTTAGCTTTCCCTCTTTTTATGTTTGTTTTTATGTTTGTGTGGTAGGCCACGTGAGGTACCCCAGACACCCCACATTGGTCAGTTGAAATTTTAGAATTTCTTTAGTTCCTTAATGAAAAGGATTAGAGGTGTTACGGCTTCTCGTTCTCCTTAGGATAACAAAGCTAAGTCATGTATTGATTAATGCTTTCGTTGTCTATAAATATATTTTCCTCCTGATATTATGATGTGCTTTTCTATTATTTGCCATTGTGGTCATGAAATGCGGATTATATTCATTTATCGCCACCGATATAACCTCATATCTGATGATATGAGAATCTTATCACACGCCTATCCATTATGACTAATTTATTACAGGACCGGCCGAGGTACCTGTCAATTGCAAACAGTCCACGGATAGTCTTTCTGTAGAGGCCCGATAAAGCTACCCAAATAAAGAGAGAGAGGGTCAAAGAAGACCCGAGGGAGAAACAAAACCAGCCTACCCTAGTGTCATGATGTTCCGCTAAGGTATGCATACACCCACACCTTTACTCTATTACTTAAGCGAAGTAGGGGATATGCGACTCAAAAATGTGAAGAAAATTTCGAAAGAGCAAAAAATAATTGGGTGGACCAATTTCATACTCTCAAGCTTAATTAAAATATCGTGATGATGTTTTGGTTACCTATTTACGGGAGGTTCGCCATAATTCTCAAGAAATACCTACACCAAGTGCATCTATCTACATAAAATAGCAAGCGCCTAATGTTGTATATTTTTTGGGTACTGGGGGTACCCCATTTACAAGATATCAGTACAGCCAAGCACTCAAATGAGGGATAACAATTATGCAAAATATTACTAGATGCAAGCTCAAAACATAAAAGTATCATAATAATGGAAACGTCTCAGTAACACAAAATATGTCAAAAAATCAACGGGAAGGAAAAGAAATAAGTTCAAAAGAGCAAAATAAGGGTAGCCCCAGAAGAGTAGCAACACAGTATAAGGGATACACTGAAGATGGTGCATCATCCTCGCCATCCTTCTCCAAAGGGCAATCAGCAGAGGACTCTGAGACACCCGGAACGTGAGCAGCCGAGGCGGGGGTAGTTGAGACAAGCAATGCCTGGAGCGCTGGGTACCCCATGTGACCCAGAAGGGGTACCCGATTGGGCAGAGGAAAACTTCTTTCTCTCGTTGATCGCCCGTACAATTGCATCCTTGTTAGCATATTTCTCCACGTGGGGTACCTCTAGCTTTGGATCCACGGTCCACACCTCCGTCATGATAAAAGAGAACACCTCATCTATCATTTTCTTTTGCCGGGACAGTAGGTTCTTGTTCTTAGCCCTCGACTAATCACGGTCCCTCTCTACTCAGGCTTTCACTCTAGAAACGTCATCAAGGAGTTCCGTCAAGGCTTTGACTTCCCGAACGAGCTTCTCCTCGCAGCATTGTCGGCTCGAGAGCTCCCCTCTTAATTTTTCAACCTTAGAGCGGGTAACAACAAGGGACTCAATATCTGGGAGGCAATGGCTAAGGAGAAAGGATGCCTGCCGACTGTTAAAAACGTGTTAAGTATGTACACAACAATATTAAGAAATAAATAAAGAATGGACAATACACTGGGATACCCCAAGAAAGCCTACCTCTTGAGTGGCCTTGAGTGCCTGACCATAACGCTCGCTTAAACGCAGCTTATCTGCCTCTTCAGCAACTTCGTGAGTAACATTCTCCGTAGAATAGTAGAAGCAGCGTGCTAAATGGGAGATCTTCTTATTGGACGCCGAATCTAGGTCCCCCTCAAGCAAATAATCTGGAAAGGAAGAAACCAACCCAAACTTTCTTTTGCGGGAATAAAGGGTACCCTTTAATCTACTCTAGGCGGTACCTTGTGATTTCCCCTTCGCTCCAGGAATACGAGGTGGTCGCGTACTCTTTGGGGGCACTGCTGAATCCTGGGAACTGGAAGGTTCGCCTGCCATCCCTTGGAAAAAAGTATTGAAAGCATCGCCCGTCGACTCCATGATTGCACCTAACACACAAAGGAGCATTTCAGCCAAACAAGTGCTAAATACCATGAACACAAAAATGGTAACAAAAAAATAAGGGAAGCCAAATAAGAAATGCAGAAAGAATGGGGTACCCTACTTTCGTGAATAAAAATAAAGTACCCCCAAACACCCAAATCATATATATGCCGCCACCAGAAGCGAGTGGAACAACTAATCACAATGGAAATACTTACAATCTTCGTTAAAGGCATTTTAAACCTCCACAGGGTGACCATCATCACTCAGAGTGTCTACCCACCACTTGCCTTCAGCAACAAACCAACCCCTTTTGTAACATTTCTTCAAAGCAGGGTCTCCTTCAACAAGGTTTCCATAGTCGCTCCAAGCAGAGAAGTAAGCAACAGCAGGGCCTTTTGGCTTTTTGAGTTGATAAAGGCCCATCAATTTCCGAATAGAAACATCGTGCCTTAGTACTTCAAACCATAACACCTGCATGCCTATGAGTGTCCTCCACCCTAGAAGAGCCAGCTGCCTAGGGGCCACCCGCAAATTACTAAACATCCTCATGTAGAAAGGCTGGAGAGGCAGACGGAGTCCAAGATAAAAAAGGTCAATGTGAAAAGCAATCCCATCAGATATAGGGCTCTCAGGTCGCTCATCCACATGAGGTATCCTAAACACAACGGAATAAGGAATGTTATATTTGGTCCTAATCTGTTCTAGTCGCTCAGGGTAGTCTTTCTAGGGCCTAATGAGTAAAAGTTACCAGGTTTTAAAACTTAGGCAGTGGGGGACTTGGGAGGTCGGTCTAAAGGACGAGATTGAACTCTGGGTTGGTCGTTTACTAGAAAAACGGGGGCTGCTACAGGAAACACTCTTAGGGGGAAGGAGCTTAAGATATGAGCTACCGCTCTTAGATATGCCATGGGGAGATTTATAACCCTCACTAATGGAAATATGAGAGGGAGATTCTGCACAGGGGCTGTCTGCCTTACTACCCTCAGCCACAGGACGCCTCCTCTTTGCCATATTTTTCGTACCCATTTATTTTATTTTATTTTTTTGGCCAACACACCATCAAACAGCAACACCATACCATCAACATATCCACACCGCAACACCATACATCACCCACCATCAACATATCCACACCACATCATACATCAACCACCAACAATAACAAAAAAAAAGAGAAAATAAAAAACGAAGAATAAAGAGTTTCCTCACAATATGCAAAATAGTGTAATTTCGGATGCGCCAAAAACAGAAAAAGAATAATACTTATAACTCGCCAGGTCAACGAATCTGGATTTGTGAGCACGGAGCGACAAAGCTACAACCACCGAAGTCAGTAAGTGAGAATGAACACAAAAAAGAAAAAACGCATACATGAACAAATGTGTGTTTCAAATAATAATAATAAGGGAAATTATCATTTGTATACCCTATATTTGCTCTTGTATCAAAAATAGAACAACACTTTGAGGGTGTATCAATTGTCTACCATAAGTTGACAAAATGTATCAATCGACCACCAAACCGTTAGTCGCCGTTTGAAAATTAACGAAATTACAGTGAATTGACGATTTTACCCTTAAAAATTATCACTTGTACACCCTTAAATTATCACTTGTATACCCTTAAATTCTCTTATTATCACTTGTGTACCCTTAAATTATCACTTGTATCTATGAAAAGACGATATTACCCCTCTAACATCATCATATTTAAATGGCAACTAACGGTTTAGTGGTAAGTTGATACATTTTGTCAACTTAGGGTGGATGATTGATACACCCTCAAAGTGTTGTAGTATTTTTAATAACGGAATAAACTAAGGGTATATGAATGATAATTTCCCTAATAATAATAATAATAATGAATGTGTGTTTAAAAAAAAAGAGTGAAGAAAGAAGAATGGAGAAAAGGCACGGGGGGTGGGAGAGCGTCGTGCGCCAAGGCGACGAAAGAAAACTCACCGACCACCGTCCAGATCTGATGCTGGAATTCGCAGCTGCAACTGCCGAGAATCACCAAGGGGAACTGCCAAAGAGAAGCCAGCCGAGAAAAGAGAAACGAGAGAAAATGAGAAAAGGAAAAGAGGAAATAAGGAGATAGAGGTACCACACCAAATTGCCGAATGTAAACTCACCGGGAATCGTGAAACGCCGCAGATCAGGAGCCCTAAACCAGCCATAACAGCCACCGAATCTCTCGCCGAAAACCACGCGGGAAGAAGACCAGCCGCGTGCGTGATGAAAGAAAGAAAAAGAAAAAAGAAAAGAGAAAAAGAAAAGAAGAAAGAAAAGAAAGAAAGGAAAAGAAAGAAAAAATAAATAAAGGAGAGAGCCCAGGAGAAACGAACGGGCACACATAAAAAGAAAAGGAATAACAAGTAGATAAAAGAAGGAATTTTTACTTGTGACTAATATTGACGTAGCCAGGGGAAAAGACGAAGAGTTAAGAGAAGAAGCTATAGGAAAACGATCGATTTTATAGGAGAATTTTTGTGATTTTCAAAATAACAAGACAACAGGAGGGGAACATGTCGTACTTAAACCTGATCGAACGTACTGCATAAAAAAGGAAGTCAGGGATTTTCTGCATAAAGTCAACATATTTTGAATTCAAACCTTGTGTTAGACGGCTGCCACTTTCCAAGAAAAGCGAGAAAGAGACATGAAGACAAATGTTCACTCTCCACGTCGGTCAAGTTAAAAAAAAAGGAAAAATTTTCAGTCCAGAAATATACGAAGTTTAGCCAATGAAAGGAATTACGTAGGGTACCCCTCCAATCCAACTACCCTCAAAAATAGACTTTTCATAGCCACGCGTCGTTTCAACTGAATATATAAGTTTCTTTTGCCTCCAAGTACTTCTTGCCAAAAAGAAACTAGGGGGGATGTTTTTTGGGGAGAAATATGAAAAATAATATGACACCACGTGTAGATAAGAGGAGCGGCTCCAGTATAAGTGAAGTTCCCCGGGTAATTCTAGAGTAGGTCGAGGTGCCTCGGGTAACTCTGACACGATTCGAGGTACCCCACATAGTTTGAGGTATCCCGCATAACTCTAGAATGACTTAAGGTACCCCGAATAACTTTAGAATGGCTCGAGGTACCCCACTTAATTCGAGGTACCCCATATAACTCGGGGGTAACTTGGGGTACTCCGCACAGTTAGAGGTACCCTGCATATCGGATTCTATAAAACCCTCTAAAAAGTCCACCATAAGAAGTGTCTCTATCGCTTAAAGGATAATGCTCGATTTGATCAGAATTGCATATCAAAATAGTGCACTGAAAAGTGGTGACAGTCGCCTGCTACCACTGTTAAAAAGTGGTCCCTCAACTGCTTTACTTGACAGTTTTTGTTGGGATACCCTGGACCACTCCCTAGCACACGCCACGTCCCAAAATGATGAGATACGTCGCGAACGCCTCCTTGATTCCCAAGCATGCTCCCCTAACGGTCCAAAATAATAAAAAGGTAAAAGGACAGCCAAGAACCAAGGGAAATCCACCACATGGCAGCTAATATACTCGATATATAAAGGTGCCTAGGTTTTATTCTCCATAACTTTTGATTCACTCATAAACACTCACACTCACATTCCACAAAAAATAAGCTTTCTTCAACCTCAAAACTTGATTTACAGAGGGCTGGCAAGCTCTCTCTACCCTAAAAGCTTGAGTTGCTTACTTGAGCGTCAGAGTGTGAACGCCGGGGTACCCTGGCTTCACCTCTAACCTCAGTTTTATTGTTTTGCAAGCACGAAGCTCATTCCGAGGGACGTTTTTCTTAGTTCAGACCTTCTCCATTGTTGCCACATTTCACACCCCTTTTTACCTCCTTTGATTTTAGAAATACCAAAACTCACAACAACCTAGCGAGGTACCCCGTTTTTCCGAAAATATAAATTCATTGTTCTAGATAGATTTCTCTTTTTCTATTCCCTAAAATCTATGGAAAACAATTTACATACTTCATAGCCGTTTTAAGCCAGAGGATGCGTAAAATCAATCTCCACAGAGTTATCAGCAATATATGGGGTGGTAAGAAATACTGACAACAAACTGAACCATAAAATCCAGAAGATAATCTATGAACCTAATCTCCTTCAGTTTAGCAACTCACACAGAGAAGTAGTCTTTTCCAATGCTTCAAGCAGATTAATGATTAAGGCAGGAGGTTTCTCCACACTCTAACATAACAACAACTTTACTAACTAAAATGGTCAAACATAGACAATGCACAAAATGCACAATTACACCCTTAGGACTTTTTAAGTGTTCAATATGTACTAAATTTTAGTAGAGTTCAAGTACGGGAAAGTTCAAGTGAATAATAATATGGTGGAGCCAGAACATTATTTTTCTATCAGAGAATCATGTAGACAAGGGAAAAGCAACTGATAAGATTCAACAGAAGTCTTACCTTTTCTTCATGATGTGCACAATAAAATCTATGATCTTGTGTTTCTGTATCTCCTCATAATGATAGTTAGTGATAAGACAGCTGAATGAAGCAAATATGTCAGTGTCTCCAATTCTAAAGTGAAAGCAAAGAATATATTTCATTTATCATCAATGCTATGATATTTGTTGAAACTATAGTCCGGGAATATACTTCATAGGTTTATTAATCTAGAAATCTAAAGAAACCAAAATGAGTGCTTAAAGTTTTATCTGATAATGCAGAAGTTGTAGGGTCCATCTCATTTTAGTGGACCAAAAAGCCTAAAGTCCTAATAGGTTTGCTTCGTATGTAAGTATTAGAAAGTTTTGGAGTTAGATGAAATTAATGGAAAGAAAATATATATAAAAGCAATTGAAAGTCGCTGCTTTAGACAATGTGTGCATGCAGAAGCGGTGAGAAAGAGAGAAGACAGCGAAGGTTTTTAATTTAGAAATAGTGATTTCAATCCTTGATTAGACAATTGGAAGGTGATTTTAATTTTATTTTCTCTCAAATTTTGAGAATAAGTTTCTAGCATTGCCGTTTACAATTCTACTAGTCTTGATTTTTATTTTGTCCTCTCATTGACTATTATTAGAAATATCCACATATTGGAAAAATAAATATTATGTTGTTACTAAAACACAAGAATATTGCGATTATTAATGTTGTTAACCTTTAGTATTATGTAGAGAAGAATTTGTGCTATAATCCCATTAATACAGTGGAATATTATATCAGACTACGGTCCCGTGGTTTTTTCCGTTTTGGGTTTTCCACGTAAAATCTATGTCTTTTGTGGTTGGTTTTTGTTTTGTATTTTGTTAGTTTATTTTCCTACCCATTTATTTATGGTACACATCCTATTTTAATTACACAAAGAGAGAAAAAATTTTATTTCCGCTTAATTTGTAACTGCTTGTCTAAGTTCCTTTCCCAGCAGAAGTTCAAAGACTTGTCGCTAAGTGCTAACATAAAATGGGTTCACAGAACTCTGACAGTATGCAATTACAATTCATAATTACAAATTCTCATATTACACCACATTAAGCACATAATATACTTACCAATAAATAAAATTAAGCAATGCATGCATTAAGTGTTTGGTTAAGAGGTATTAATAAAACCAAGACCAAAAGAATAATTTTGTTGTATCACAAAATTACATATATGTATGTATGTATGTATTATTAAATATACATATCTACCAAAATATTACGTATTTACACTATTAAAGTTCTAATTTATATATATGTAAATAATATTATACATCGATATTATAAAATACACATGTCTGATGATATTTTACACATTTATACTATTGAAGCTCTAAATCTATATAGAAGTTCATAATATTACGATATGTTCATCCTCCCCCCCCCCCAAATAAAGAGAATTATGTCTAATGTTTGAGTTTTGATGATGATAATCTACAAAATAATTTAGAATAGAAATTGAAACATAATTGTGTTGTTAATTGGATAAATGGGTCAAGATTAACCCTAACTCGACAAGGAAAAAATCATGTCGACCCAGACCCGTCTTATCTAATAATCACGTTAAATTTGATAATCCATATCCATTTTCATGTATAGACCCCCACATTTTTTTCAATAATGACACACTCCTAAACTGGTTTAAAAGCATGCTCGAATGAAAAAAAAAATGAGGGCACTTGCACTATATATATTGGAGTGTAAATGTTTAATATAAATCTTATTAAATATATTAGTTATTAAGTGGATTATTAGATAAACCATTTATTTTTCATATTGAGTTAGAGTTTGAATACTTTAACACAATTATTACGTTGATCCTAGGTGAATTTTCATTATATTTGTTTTTAAAATATTATTCTCGCTGCGCCTTTGTTCCATCTCCACGACAAGTATGTTCCGGTCAGACCAGTGAAAAGGATTGTCTCCAACTCTAATTGATAAAGTTGGAGGAGCCCAAGAGTGCTGAGCACTTGGTGAAGAATGGTTCATGCAAAACCATCTTGAAGCCGCAATGGCTACCATCATGGCTTCAACTTTAAAAAATTCCCTCCAATTCGGGACACCCAATTGGGTTATTTTTATGCTTACGTGATGCACAATTATCACCAGGATTGTCGGATTCATTATGTGACTCATCATGATGGTTCATCCTTATAATTGTTCTCACTGACAGCTTCAAGTGCTACAGAACTTTTGGATGAGGAATGGGAGTTGCTTTGTGATCCCGCCAAAAGAAGCTCCTACGATCGCCACCTTATGTATATTCGACGCTATCTTCATCTCCTGACCCTCCAATTCTCACTACCGAAAAGGCGAATTCATTTTTCTTGCTAGCTAATTAATGTACATATGTGCCATGAATTTTTCGATAAATGGATCGTCTTACTGTAGGATTTTACTCCTTGTATTGTTTGATCCAAGTGTCGAAGAAATATTATCTAGTAATGCATAAGCCATAAGGATCAAGAATCATTCGAGACAAATTTACAATATTGTAAATTGTTTTTTTTATTGTTTCATAGTATTATCAAATAGTATGTAACATTGTAAAAAACTGTTTACGGCATTGTCAATCCGAGACAGTATTAATTGCATTGAAATGGAAAATATTACCTAAAATTGTTTATAGTAGTACTACATTCATTAAGTGGCATGTTTGACTTGCAACACTACTGTTTAACAAACTGGTGTTTACGGAAGTCTATCTAATTAAAGACGAATAAATGCCTAAAACTTCATTCCAGGGTTGTCAAAACCATGAAATGCCCATTATCAATAACAAGAATAGCTTTTTGAAAGCCTTTAAAGGTAAAGCTATCAGGGTTTCTGCAGAGAGCCCAAGAAATGAAACAACAGAAAACTTTGAGGTGCAATTGTAATTTGGAGCTCACACATCTTGACACTAATTCCTAATCTGTGAAAAAACTGCAACGTAAGTTAACAGAATGAATTTTGTACCTACAGATACTAATCTACCCGTCAAATTATCTGTATGTCATAAATATGTTAAATACGGACAGTGAATGAAACAGAGAGGATATAATAAATTAATAATAACATAGGAACAATGGCTAAAAATTCAGCATGGCAACTTGGTCAATTCACAAAGTAGTGCTTCAGACTCATTGCACCAGCATATATATCCATTATTATGATAATGATATAGAACAATTGATCATCTAACCATATATTAATTGGATATCTTAACGCAATAGAAATGCAATTGAAGCAAATAGAGGTATAGCAGAGAACTGAACTTCAATTCTGGACATTCCGCCTCCAATGAAAGCACAACATCCTTCACATGGGCAATGCAGTTAATGACTCTATGCAATAACTAAAGAAAGAGTTTATAAATTACCTTTAGAGGGAGATGAAGAAGAATAAACAAATATGTATTTAAAATTAAAGAAAGAAGAAAAAAATCTTATTGGGGTTCAGCAGAAAGAGAAACATAGCAGAACAATCAACCATTATTCCATTCAACCGTTATTCCATTAATTGCGTATTAAAATGTAATTATTATGTTGATTCTAAGGGAAATGGACATTGACATTCCCATGATTTAGTGAAATAATTACAAAAACCACTATGTTTTCATAAATAGTTACACAAACTCCTTTTAATAAATAAAGACTCCTGTTGTGAGCAAACATTGAGGCCTATGTGAGTTTGTGATCATTTTTTACACAAAAAATAGTTTTATTTGCCCCTAAAAGTACATGACCTTTTAGCTTAAAAAAAATAAAGAAAGGGGTTTATGCGACTATTTCTCAATAGAAGAAGGTTTCCATAACTATTTTCTCAAATTAAGAGAGTGTTGGTGTCCTTTTTCTTAATTTTAGTAATGTAATTATTATATACCTTTTATTTTCTTTCAGGGTAACACAATGGGATTGGGATCTTCCTTTGAGCAATTTTATTAATATAGTTGGTAGCTAACAAATTTAAAACATAAAGGTAATTAAACTCTAATTATACACTAGTACTAAAATACAAGTAAAACAAGATTTATAAAAAATTAGAAGAGTTTAGATCAGAAAAATATCGTAATCCTACACATTGAGACCTGAATTTGCTTCTCATACAAATTAGGGAAAAGAAAACCCTTATTCTTGTATGATTAGTAATTCTATACTAGTCAAGATTTAAGCTTATTTCTATAATGCGAGTAGAATTAGAATTAAATAGCCCACTATTATAAAATATAACTGTTATTCATATTTTATTTTCCCACCAATCATCAATTATATTAATCGTATTTGTCAATCGAGATATCTTCTGCCACAGAAGAGAAAGAGATATAAGTAGTATTGCAAATAAACTGTGTTTATAAAAGCCCCCACAAACTAACCAAAATAAAAAGCCAGAACAAACAATCAATATCCCTTACTCATCTACTACAAGTCCTTACACTGATTCAACTATATCGTCGTCCTCGCGACTGACTTTCAGGCTCTGGCTTGTCCCACACCCAGTCCTACAATGTCAAGGCGGCGCCATTCTTTTCTGCCGACAATCAGTTTGTTCCAATCAGACACCTTGACAGCACTGTCCATATTCAATCACGTCGGAGGAGCTCAAGAGTCCAGAGCCTGGCCGAAGAATGGTTCAAGTAAAACCATTTTGAAGCCGCAATTACAGCCATTGGACCTTCGAGTTTAAAAATCCTCTCCAATGCAGTATCCCAACCTTGGGTTATTTTTATGCATACGTGGCGCTCTTTTATAACCAGTCCTTTTATGCGACTCTGGGTATTCCTGATTGTGATACACTGTTGAAGAAATTAAGAAGAAATACAAAGAAACCACGACGATGGTTCATCCTGATAAGTGTCCTTCAGTGGCAGCTAGAGCTGCAACAAAACTCAGTGAATGAAGCATGGGACGTCCTCTCTGATCCAGCCAAAAGAAGCTCCCACGATCGCCACCTTATGTCTATAGGAGGCTATCTTCGTCACTCAACCCTTAAATCGGCACTACCCAAAAGGACGAACAACACTTACTAATGTTTCCAATTTTTCTTTTTCCTCTCTCTCTTTATTTACTCTTGGTTACAATTGTTACACAATATTAAATAGTGTGAATCTAGATTAAGGGTCAAGTAATGAGTAAGAAACGTGAACTTCAAAGATTCTTTTTTTTGTCTTTTTTCTTTTTTCCTGTTGACTCAGTATATGTCATTATACCTCAAACTCGTCAACCATCAACAGCCAGCATCTAAAAAGTACTCAATTCTACTCAAACTTGCTGAAAATGACTACCAAATGACAAATGCATGCTCTTATCTTATTGTAAAATAAAAACAAGAGTTTGACAAAGAGAGGATAGCAATATATAAACAAAACCAAGAAGCTATCCGCACCGAAAGAACCCAAACCCAGCAAGTGATAAGGAGCTCCATTAGATGTGGATATCGGCCGATTGAAGCGAAATTATATGTGAAATTTACATGAGCTTGTAATAGCAGTTGCCTCCTAGCAGAAGAATCTGATATCCAGTGCCACATGGGCACTTGAAATGAAGGATCAAGGCGTCCCCTTTCTTCTCCACGCTCACAACTTCAACGTATCCTCCCTCGTAATTTTCCTACAGTTTAGAGCCAGCATATATAACAGCCCGTGGCTAATTTCTAAAATCAAAGACATGATAATTATAACGGATTTCACTGGATTCAGCTGTAACGCAAAAGGTTCAAATTTACATTTTGTTTTCATCAGTTTCATTGGCAATTAAGCATAGAATACTAATAAGGAAAATAGCCTGAAATGATATCGTCGATACCAGTTTTGCATCATTGTTGCTTCCATTGTTAACATCACGACTGCTGTTATCGTTGTTTATGTCTTCATTGGAAGTACCTTCCTCATCGCCCAAAAGTTCACCCCACTTGCGGCTCATGTCCCTCATGCAATCCCTCATCTTCCTCAGCCACTAGCATAAAAAAAGCACAAAAAAAGGTTTCAATCACAGAATTAAGATCTCACTCAAGACAAATCCTTAGAGCCCAAAGTAACCCGGCACATGAGAATCGAAACCAAACCACTGAATGACCTCTCCACATTTGACCCAAGAATCTTTATCAAACAGCATCACCATCAAACACAGGATCACACAATCGTCAGTCTCCAATCTCTAGAAACAAGTTCACATTTGCAAATCTTTTATCCAATAACATAACCAAAGGACAAAAACCGAACATAGGCAAGAACTCTTAACCCGCAACAACAAACACAAACCTTTAAATTAAACATCAACAAAACCAGTGGTCTTTATCTAATTACACAATCAGAAGCTACAAAATCATAAGAAGAATCTTGAAACAGGAAAAGAACAAAAGAAAGAAATAAAGAAACCTCGGCATGAGGGCTATCGGAAGAAGAGCCGGAAACAGTGTTTGCCGAAGACGGCAAGAGTTCAGACACGGATCTCCTTAAAGTTGGTGTGCGCGGAGGCAACTTGTTCGAAGCAATGGCATTCGACAACGGAGTTCCAGTGCACTCCGGTTCGGCATTTGGCCCCGGCGAAACCGGAGGCTCCTCCACCACCGGAGGAAGAGGCGGCATGTAGGGATCAGAAGAGCAGCGGCGGAGAAAAGGGGGAGGAGAAAGTGGTATCTTTGAAAATCCAAAGAGAGAGTGGGTGGTGGTGGTGGTGGTGTTGGGTTTCTTGGGGTTTGGTTGGAGGTGCGTGATGGGGTTTTCAGGAGAGAGGCGTTTGTGGGACCCACATGAGGTGCATGGAGGTTGATGGCGGTTATTGAGGTGGAGGTGGGTGAAGCGGTCGATGGCGGCGGCCAGATCGTTAAAAAATGAAGAGGATGTATTCATGGCGGCGGTTTCTTGGAGGAGAAGGAGCTCTTCTTCTTCAAGAACTTGTTGTTGCGGGTGATTGACGGTGGCCATTCCTTCATTCATTGTTCCTATTTCTTCTCGTTCTTTTCTTGATTTTGATTTCTTTAGCTTTAGGAAGGAAATGCAGGGGAGGGAGTACATTGGCAGTTTAGAGATTTATATATATATAGAGAGAGAGACTGAGAGAGACACGTGGGCCCTTTGCATGTAACGGATTTACAACGGCTTTACGCGCCAAATAGAGACTACTATGTATTCTGCATTGCATATAAACATAATAGCAGATGAGCCCGTCTAGCTCAGTTTACTGAGCCTTCTAGTCTTGGGTTCGGGTCCCACGGTTGGCGCGCTCTTATTTGAAAGTTTTTAGATTGAAAAAATTTGTAAATGAAAATACTAGCTTTTATTTATCACTATAAAGCCTGATTTTCATATCATCTATTTATTATTTATTCAGAGACCACTAACCTTGACTCAGAGTTCAAATTTATTTATTTATTTTTTTATTTACATGGTAGTCTAATAACAAAATAATCATTTCTCAATTTCTTTTAGAACTTCCGATCGATTTACTTTCTTATGTAGGTCAATTTTAAATGTCTATGCTTAATATTCTGTGTCCAAGTGCTTAAATTTTATATACCTAACAAACCCAATTTATTAAACATGTGGAAAAAATTGGAGATTATGAATACCAAAAAAAAAAAACTAGCTTACCAAAGAACTGACGTCTACCTTTTTTTTCCCCAATTATTAGCTGTTAAATAAGTGTTAGTTTGGTCTTCAAATTTGGATGGCTTATATTTTCAGTACCATTTTGCATTTGGAAAAAAATAATAATAACCAAAGGAGAGAGACAAAGAAAAGCAGTATATTTTCGTGGGGATGGGAACATTCCCGTGGACCCCCAAACCCGCGGGCCACTATTGAATTGGAGTCGGGTATAGGCTCCTAAAAATCATCAAGAATAGAATCGGGGCTATTTTGGAGATAGGCCAAGATCTATCAAGATTCGGGTTCGGATTCTGACATTTTGTCGGGCCCCCAAATCCAAACCCGAAATATTTTTAATTAAATAAAAATTATGAATTTAAATGTTACAACATTCCATGACTTTGGCAAATTTTATGGCTCAAAATCTGTACAGGAATCTCGCCATTTGCAGCTTTGTCTTCGATCATATTCTTGATCATCGCCAATTGCATTATCACTTACTTTTCGACCTTGAATGCCTCATTGTCACTGCTCCTCAGCTTCAACATGGACGTTGTTTAAAGCAGAGATTTTTATTTATTGAATGTTAAATTCAGAAGACTATCGTATTTAATAAGTTGTTTAATTACAGTGAAGATTTAGGGGATTATAGATGTCTGTATTTATAGGGGTCACTAATTATACATTTATATACATATAATTAAATAGTATTTAGTACTATCCAGTTCCAAAAGGATTTAAAATTGTTGCCATAGTTTCCTCGCTTGGTTACGGTTTTAATTTATATATATATATATAATACATATAAATACTAAAATATTAAACTATTTTCCTCTTATTATAATTCTTACAATTTTCTTTAAAAAAATTTATTTGGGTGGAATTGTTTGCTGTGCAAATTAGCAAACATTTTGTCTGGTTCGTAAGAATATGCATGAATAATGCAAGTAATAGCAAAATTATCCTGCTTTTAAAGTTGTTAACTATAGTGCATACACAAAATTATTATGTTTCCTGAAATAAAATATACAAAAAATTAAGAATCGTACCCTCGTTTTTATACCGGCCTCATTCAAGAATTTTTGGGAATATCACGGAATTATCCCTAAATATTAATGACTTTTCAGGTATGAGGAAGAGTTAGGGAATTGCTTCTAATACAGGGATTGGGCAGGAACCATAATCTCTGGCCCAAACCAGCCCCATTATCATCCTCTTTTTCTTTTTTTCTTTTTTCTTTAAATTCAATTTAATATAATAATTGTAAAAGGGATTTTAACTCTTAAGGGCACGTCTGGTAGCCTATTGTATAAGATAAAAGTATTGTTTTGTATTAAATTAATACAAACTCATGTTTTGGCGTTAAAATTAACTAAGCTGGATTGCATTGAGGGGGTAAGCTAATGCGGCATTTGCCACATTAGCTTAACTCTTTTTTTTTTTTAATTTTATAATAATAGTAATATATAAATATAACTTTTAATATAATATAATATTTATTTTTTATTTTTATATTATAAATATATTAAAAAATTTATAATTTAATATAACCAATAATAAGTACTTAAATAGTATATAAAAATATAATATAATATTACATTATTTAGATACATTACAATAATTAATATATAAAAATTAATTATGCTTAAATAATTTAATATAACTAATAATAAATATTTAAATATGAATAATTTTGAATAATATTAATTTAAAATTAATAGTGATATAAATAATAAAATAAAATATTATTACATATATTATAGAAATTTTACTTGGATTATTTAACATAATTCATTTTATTAGTGAATATTTTATAACAATTGTAGCACTTTACTATTTTGTAATTATCTTGTGGTATATATAGACTTTTATTTTATTATCTTAAGGTGATTTTTGAACTAATCTTATAGGTTTTAACTATATATTTATGTTGTTATATTGTTTAGAGATTATTTGATTAAATTATTTGCTTCAATTTTTATTTCACGTGTCATATATTTAGAAAATACTAAAAAATAAATTTTATGCTCTCGAAAATTTAAGCCTATAAATTTTAATTTTTATGAAGAATTATGATTTTTTTTAATATTTACACTAAAAAATCCTCAGAGGATTTTGAATAGGGTCAATAATCCAACACAATTAAGAATAATGTTATAAATACCAAAACCAAGGGATCGTGAAAATTGAATGGTCCCCAGCTGGCCACAGACAGATCGATGACTGAGCCAATTGGGCCAGACGAAATCCTACCCTCAACCGTGGGCCTTTCGGACTAAGCACGTGGGCAATAAATTACAAAGAGTGGATCTTTCAACTCCCCTCAAAAATCCATATGACCCCCCTTTTAAATTTTATTTCTTAAAATAACCAGTTTTATTTATAAAATATAAATAAAAATTAACCATAATTCCATAAAATTTGACTCTAAAAAAATATTTATTTAAATTTATTTTTAAAATACATTAAAATCTTAAAATCTATTTTATAAAATACATAAAATTTTATTTATGTAATTCTAAACTCTTACAATTTTCTTAAAAATTATTTTTAATTAAAATAAAAAATTTAAATTTAAATTATGAAATAGGATGGATGTAAAAATTTTTTTTAAAAGAATAATTTATTCAGGTGTTTAATTGAATTTCTATTCAAAATAATAAATGAATCAAATTGTCCTTTGTTATTGAGGTCATTTAGAAAGGATTTTATCAGTAATTTTGAGGCTGTCAAAACCCTTACTCAATATCAAGTCGTGTTGTGCTACATTACCCCTTTTAAAATCCTTATGAAACCCCAATATGTAATTAAAATTATATAAAGACAATGTGGTATACAATAAATTATATGTTTAGTATAACTTATCTAAACCAAAAGTATTTATTGTTTAGTTATATTTTAAGTAAAGCTTTTTTGGATTGAAATAGCCTATTTTGCTTCCATTAGGAAAAGCACAAAATTTAGATTTTTTTAGATTAGATGTTGTAATTTTTTTTTTCAAAGAGTAAAATTATTTGAAAATAAAGGTAGCATAAAATTTTAATAGTATTGTTTAAGCATGATTACAATGGGATTTGACCAAAATATAAGTGTTGTCGATTTCTTCTTGAACCTTGAATTGGTACATTATCAACAAAAATAAATGAATATTATTGTAGTTTCGTAGCTCATTAAGTCCTAATTAATTGCTTCAATCAAAATGCTTTTGGAAACCGTATTCAAGCATTGCATGCTATATCTTGCGGGGTTAACGAAAGAAGAACAAAGAAAACGCATCACAAGTTATAATACCCTTGCACTATTCTTTAGTAAAGCATCATTATAATTTAACAATTGAACTATGCAAAAAGTAAACAGTAATGATGCCATGATCCGTTGAGAGAGGAACTCTAAAATTGTAGTTTTATGGATAATTGAAAAGCGGTGTAGTTTTTTATTGTTAAAATATATAATAAGAGATAAAAGATTAACAATTTCTCTTATAAATTAGTGAAAAAAATTTTAAAATGTATTTTAAACTAGAGCTTACAAGATTTGGATAGAGAATATTTAGGGTGTAAAAGTTTATGAGAGAATAAAATTTAAATGAAGGTTTAGTTGGACTTGCATATGAGCATTTATGTCATTTAAAGTAGTTTTAAATGAGATGATAGGTTAATAAAAGCAGTTTTAAAGTTATAAAATCTTGCACCATTCTTGTTGAAGTACCATCAAAATTTAACAATCCAACTATAGGAGAATTAAGCAGTAGAAATCTCAAATCTTAGTGCCTGGACAAAGACATGATAGGTTCAGAGTGGAACTTCTTAAAACTTCAATTTGCGAGGACTAATATGGGCAAACGAACAGCATTTTTCTTTCTTTCATTTTAGCTTCGAATTTATGTCACTATGGACAGGCCTCAATAATTAAAGGTGAAGCAGAAATTTTGATATTTTGCAGCAATAATTTCATCCATTCATCTTGTTCAGTTCTTTCCTTTCCACGAATGGCGTGAGCAAACATAACTAGATCAAGGGTTCCCTTAGAATACAGTGGCTGTATGAGATACAACCACTTTTTTTTTTTTTTTTTTAGCACCGGTACTATTGGAATATAACCCAAAATTTCGGCATTTCACGAATTTAGTAGGAATATCAAACATAAAACCGGTGAAAATAAACAAACACGAACCAATAACAGTAGAAAGTCTGAAAATTGGGAACTCATCTAACGGAAAATAAAGCTACTTGGAATATAACCCAATTTGATTATTTACGAATTTAGTAGAATATCAAACGTAAAATCGGTGAAAAATAAGTTGAAAGACATGAACCAATAGAGAAAGTCTGACGAAAATTAGGAACCGATTTAACGGAAAATAAAAGCTACTTGGAATATAACCCAAATTTGGTATTTCAAGAATTTAGTTGGAATATCAAACATAAAATCGGTGAAAAATAAGTTGAAACACATGAACCAATAAGAGAAAGTCAGCGAAAATTAGGAATCGATTTAACGGAAAATAAAAGCTACTTGGAATATAAAAAATTAGGTATTTCACAATTTAGTAGGAATATCAAACATAAAATCGGTGAAAATAAGTTGAAACACTTGAACCAATAAGAGAAAGTCAACGAAAATTAGGAACTGGTCTAACGGAAAATAAAAGCTACTTGGAATATAACCCAAAATTCCGGTGTTCACTTAATTTAGTAGAATTTCAAACATAAAATCGGTGAAAATAAGTTGAAACACATGAACCAATAAGAGAGAAAGTCTGAAAATTAGGTCTTGATCTAACGGAAAATAAAAGCTACTTGAAATATAACCCAAATTTGATTTCACGAATTTAGTAGGAATATCAAACATAAAATCGGTGAAAATAAGTTGAAACATGAACCAATAAGAGAGAAAGTCTGAAATTGGGAACTGGTCTAACTGAAAATAAAAGCTACTTGGAATATAACCCAAAATTCCTAGATTTCATTTAATTTAGTAGGAATTTCAAACATAAAATCGGTGAAAATAAGTTGAAACACATGAACCAATAAGAGAAAGTCTGCGAAAATTGAGTCTTGATCTAACGGAAAATAAAAATTACTTGAAATATAACCCAAAATTTGTTATTTCACGAATTTAGTAGGAATATCAAACATAAAATCGGTGAAAAATAAGTTGAAACACACGAACCAAATAAGAGAGAAAGACGAAAATTGGGAACCAGTGCTAACGGAAAATAAAAGCTACTTGGAATATAACCCAAAATTCCTAGATTTTAATTTAGTAGGAATTTCAAACATAAAATCGATTGAAAATAAGTTGAAACACATGAGCCAATAAGAGAAAGTCTGACGAAAATTAGAGTCTTGATCTAACGGAAAAGAAAATTTCTGAAATATAACCAAATTCTGTTATTTCACTAATTTAGTAGGAATATCAAACGTAAAATCGATTGAAAAATAAGTTGAAAACATGAGCCAAATAAAGAGAAAGTCTGAAAATTGGGCGGTTTAATCGAAAATAAAAAATTCTTGGAATATAATAAAAAATTAAATTTCAAATTTAGTAGGAATTTCAAACATAAAATAGGTGAAAAAAAAGTTGAAACACATTACCCAAAACTTGAGAAAGTGCAACGAAAACAAAAAAAAAAGTAGCTGTATGAGATACACCACTGGACACTAGGATGACTCCTAGATCAAATGCCAAGTCAGATATGATCTTTTTATTCCACCAGTGACGGGACAAGTCATTAAATGACAGAGCAGTGGGTCTAACGATGGATCCCGCAAAATTTAAATATAAATCGCAAAATGGGACGCACTTACTCTATTATTTGGCATAGCTTTAGTGAGTAATTGAGGTGGTAAAACTGGTCTACCTAAGTCCTTTTCTTGCCCATCAAATCGTGTTTTCCGTGAGAGGAAAGCATTTATGCATGTGGGTTGTTGTTTGGTCAACATCAAACACTTGGCAATACTGAAATTATAAAACATCTTTAAACTATTACCGGAGAAGGAAAGCTTGATGAGGTTGCGCATGAAAGTTACGCGATGATCTTTGAACGATTTTTCACTAAAGGTAAGAAGTAAAGGAGACAAATCCAAATGCTAAATAAGATAACTTTTGATAATTTTTTAATCATTGCAGAATATACCATGTCCAAGAAAATAAAGAAATTTTTGCTTAGAAGATTAGAATAAATCAAAATCTCTAAATAAAAAAATTAAATAACACGACTATTTATAGTTTAAGTAAGGCAAATATTAATTTAATTTTGATTATTTGAGTCAATTATCGAATTAATTCTTGTATTTTTAAAAATTTAACAAAAATATTGTTATTTTCATAATTATTGGATTTAACTTTTTTAACAATAAAATAATATTTATATTTGATATAATCCAAAATTCAAACAAACTTGATATGTAGTATGTAAAAAGTAGATGATTAACAAATTTTATTGGAAATAGATATACAACAAGGAATTTTGAAGTAATTTTTAAAAATATTAGAATAATTAGATACTTGGCTCAAAGTAAGGACTATAGAAACTTTTATCTTATAAATAATTTCACGTATATCCAATCAAAAGACTGACATTGTATAATGAATTATTTATTTTTCACCAAAAAAATTATTTGTAGTTTTTTTACTGTCTCAATCTTGAATTAACCAAATGATCACTTATTATAGGTGGGTCTTGATATATGTGGGGTAATTGTTAGGCTTTTCTAAGTTTTGAAGAGTAATGTTAGAGATCGTAGCTATTGAGTCTCAATTTGAGTCAAAATTGGTGTAGTATTTATCTATTTAAAAAATAATTTTATTAATTATAAAATTCACTATCCAATAAATAATATATAACAACCAAGGCTATCAAGTTGTTATTTAACTTTTGTAATCCCTAACATTATTGATTTTTTAATTGAATTATTGGTTGCTTATAACATAAGGATTTTATCATAGATCTGCTTGGATTAGTCTGTGTGTTTGGTATGGCTTATTTAAGAGGCATAAGTGCTTATTTAATCCAATAAGCACTTTTTAAAATTTTTTATAGTGTTTGGTTATTTTTTGAGTAGAGATTTTTTAGCTTAAATAAGCTAATTTACCTCTACTAGCAAAAGCTCAAAATTTAAGCTTTTGGGAGTAGAGGTTAGAGAGTTTTTTCAAAAAATATATAATATCAAAAATATCCTTAATATATTTTATTAATTACAAATACCTTTTGTATAAAAGCCTCAAAAATTATTGCATATATAAAGCGTATTATTCTCTCTCACTTTATCTATCTCTTTTTCAAAAAAAAAAAAAATAACCAGCACTTTAATTTTATAATCCCTACACATACCCAACACTTGAGAGAATATATATCAATAATGTAATTTAATTTGGATAGTATTAATTGTTTGGGAGAATATATGAATGGTGTAATTTTTTATTTTGAAAATTAAAGAAGTGATTGAATTAATTTTTTCTTATTAATTAATAGCTTGGATGTATTTTGTTACATGTTATATAATTATAAATACATATCCTTTTTGGTAATTTAACTACACAAAAGTACTTTTAGTTTTACACAACCAAATAGTTTAATGGTTCAAAAGTACTTTTTTAATTGACAACCAAACATCTAATCATTTTTGTCAAAAGCTACATTGGTATATTTCTGATTCATATAAGTTCTACTCTATAATTTCTATTTAATAAAATTTGTCTGCAAACTTGGTATCATTTAAGAGTATAAATCTTTATTTAATCTATAAGTATTTTTAAAATTTTATAGTGTTTGGTTATTTTTTGAGTGAAACTTTTTAAATAATTTTTATTAATTTTCAATTCTTCAAATATTCAAATATCTTTTTCTTTTAACAATCAGAGCACTTTAATTTTACAGAAAAAACAATCGCAATCACAGCCACGTTTTTTGTGAGGAGCTCACGCAAGGTAATGTTTCTTGCAACTTTTTCATCTTTTGTCTTTAATGTATTATTCAAACCTTTTTACTATTTTTCATTATTTACACCTTTTTGTACTTTGTCCTCTTTATCCTTATGGTATTATTCAATATGTGAAACTGTTTGATGTTTCTTTTAAATCTGATTTTAATTTCATCTTTGTCCTTGTTATATTATTCAAAACTTTTATCATATTAGTCATTGCATCAAAAGAAATTACAGAATAACATCTTATTTTTTGTCACCACGTATAATATAATTTTAGTTATGATTTCTTTATAAACAATTAATTGGTCATGTTTGCTGCACATGAATCACTCTCCTCATTACTTTGTTGAAGTGTCTCCACAGCCCACAAATTGACTCGGGGCATGAACACAAAACACGACCCCACAGTAGAACATTTCACCGCCATGTCAATAGCTAACAGTTGGTACTTCTCAAGCTAAGAAAGAATGAACAATTGGTTACGGCATATTCATGCAAGTACTTAGAAGCTTTTTGATTCAACTATGCCTGGAGTTCAAATTTCAGACTTAAGGCAAACTCAAACATACAGTCTAGCATGTGTAAACAACCCAAAAACTAGCATACACATAGGTTTGTACAGGCAATTTTCCGCCAAGAACTCACTTAGCATATAGGTTCATGAAGAATAGTGTATTAAGCAATTTTTTGTCACCACCTGTAATATAATTTTAGTTATGATTTCTTTATAAACAATTAAAACTCGTGACCAATTTATTATAATATTCAATATGTTTATGGCCACTGTTTCATCTTTTTTTATTATATTATTCAATATAAATTCATGCCACACACGCTACTCTTGTATCTTTCTTTTTATTATATTATTCATTATAAATTATTAGCACCATTTGTTAGTGTTTCATCTTTCTTTTTATTGTATTATTCAATAATGCATGGCAATTGTTATTTAATATTTGAGATTCATTTCATCTTTGTTTTATTTGTGCGTTATATTTTATATAATAATATTAGATATCCTTTTGTCTAGAACGGCAAATACTATAGAAGAAAAGAGAAAAAACTCAAAGGCAGATTGGGATGATGTTACCACCGATGCTTTTGTTAAGATTTGTATGAATGAAACATTGGCTGGGAATCGACCAAATGGTCACTTTAATAAGATTGGGTGGAAAAATCTTATTGCTAAGTTTCATTCAATGACCGGTAGAGATTATGAACAAAAACAATTGAAAAACAAGTGGGACATCCTAAAAAATGATTGGCAACTTTGGACAAACTTGTTGAGAAATGAAACTGGTTTAGGATGGGATCCTGTAAAACAGACAATTACTGGTAGCGATGAATGGTGGGAGAGAAAATTAAAGGTGCAAATTTCTAACCTTTTTTTAATTTTATTTTATAGCGTAATAGGAAATGATTTTGGGAGCAACTTAGACATACTTTTAACATATAATCCTTTTGCATTATTGTAGGAGATACCTGAAGCAATTAAATTTCATTCTAAAGGCTTGAGAAATGTTGATCAACTAGAAATTTTGTTCAAAGATGTTGCTGCTACAGGGGAAGGATCATGGGCGCCATCTATGGGTTTTGTACCAAATGATGGTGAGGGTGGACCATCTAATGAATATGTTGGTGAAGATAATAATATGTATTTTCAAGAGGAGAATGTCAATATTGAACCAAATAATTTTGGGGGACTAGAGAATATTGAGACTGACATTGATAATGGTATTCCTGTAGTATCTAAAAATGATAATAGAAGGAAAAGAAAATTACCAATTCGAAAGCGAGATGAAGCTGCAGTTAGATTATCTAAACAATTGGATTGCTGATGTCAGGCAGTAGAGAGTAGACCATCTATAGCTATAAGAAATGGTGAAAATGGTTGTAGCATTGCAGAAGTAATGGAAGTGCTACATAGTATGCCTGAAATTGAGATAAAAAGTGAGCTATATTTGAATGCCACTAAAATTTTTCTTAAGAAGGAGAATAGGGAGATGTTTGTTGCAATTAAGGATCGCGATGTTCAAATTGAGTGGTTGAAGTTCATGAAAGACTCTTTGTAATTTTATTTTATGGCTTGTTCTTATATTCAAGATTATTGTTTACTTTGGTTTATTTTATTTATGCTCTTATATTAAGAATATTATTTTAAACCAATTGTGATATTTTTATTTTATTTGGTTTTGAGCTGCGCTAGATTTATTTTTATATTTATATTTAATTTTTCTTTTTTTTTTTCAAATAATGATGATTTTTATTATATATGTGTTTACAGATATGGAATTCTCAGAAAATGACGATGATAGTGAGCATAATTACATTGATGAAAGTGATGCTGAGTACAAATTATTACAAATGGTACAAACTGGAGTTGCATTGTATGTCAATCATTTTATTAGGTATAATTTAAAGGAATCATGTAGAACATCCCATCATTCAGGTTATTCTTTTGTATTAGAGGTGCTAAATGGACATAAAGATAGATGTCACCAACAATTTAGAATGGAAAAACATGTATTTATAAAATTATGCCAAGTTTTGAGTGAATCATATGGTCTTAAAAGAGTCAAGAATATATCTATAATTAAGTCAGTAGCTATGTTTTTTATTACATTAGGTCACGCATTTGGGAATAGAATGGTTCAAGAAAGATTTCAACATTCGGGTGAAACTATATCGAGGTGGTTTGGAATAGTGTTAGATGCTATTTGTCATATGGCCATTGATTTTTTGAAACCATCTGACCCACAATTTATAGAAATTCCTAAAAAAATTAGGAATGATGATCGATATTGACCATATTTTAAAGATTGTATTGGGGCAATTGATGGGACACATATACCAGTCATAGTGCCTACATCGAAGCAAATACCGTATATTGGTAGAAAAGGGATTCTTACCCAAAATGTGATGGCTGCATGTGATTTTAATATGTGTTTTACATTTGCATGGGCTGGATGGGAAGGTACTGCACATGACACTCGTATATTTTTAGAGGCCTTACGTAGAGAGAATTTGCACTTTCCTCATCCACCTACAGGTTAGTTATAATATATTATTTATGATACATTTCTATATAAGTTTGTTTAATTCTTTTTCAATTATAGAATTTCCATTTTGCAGGTAAGTATTACTTAGTAGATCTTGGATATCCTCATATGAGTTATTTGGGTCCTTATAAAGTGACGATATCATCTTGGATTTTTCGTGGAAGTCAACCAAGAGGAAAAAGAAATATTTAATCATGCCACTCTTCTTTGAGATGCACAATTGAGAGGACTTTTGGTGTTTGGAAAAATAGATGGAAAATTTACGACAAATGCCTAGTTTCCTTTTGCTAAGCAAGTGAAAATTTTGATTGCTTGATGGTTCTTCACAATTTTATAAGAAAATATCAGATATTGACCAGAATTTCAACCTTTTGATAATGATGACGAATTGCTTACAAGTGAAAGTGAGAGTCGAAGGAAGAGAAAACGATGAAGAACAAATCTGAGTTCATTCAGCGTCGTGAAATGGGAAGCGTGATCAGTGCATGTTAGTTAATATTTCGTTGTATTATTGATTATCATTTTAATTTGAATAATATTATTTATTTAGGAGAATATATCAATGTTGGAATTTTTAATTTAAAAATTAAAAATGATTGAACTGATTTTTCTTATTAATTGATAAACTTGGATTAATTTTCATTACGTATTATATAATTATGAATATATATCGCTTTTAATTTAATTACACAAAAACACTTTTAATTTCTGTACACAACCAGTTTAATGGTTTTTTTATTAAACCAAACACTTTTTATCAAAATTTACTATTAATTATTTTTTCTATTTTTTATAAAATTTACAGTATATGTTTAAAAACATTAATTTAAAGAGACATCAACTCCACTGAGAAATATCTAATGCTACTCGATAGGTATAAAAAGAGACGTCAACACTAGATTAGGACTTGATCCTGTGGACCCTAATCTGGCGCCGAGCCGACACCCTCTCAATTTGAAACTAACCAAATTATCAATTATAAGTGGGCCTTGAGAGAGATGGAGCGATTATGGGTTTTAATAATTTTTAGTTTCAATCGTTTTTGGTTTATTGAATTATTGGTTGTCACAGTAACAACATCCAACGGATAGAAGTAACAATGCTATAATTTTAGTTTGATTTTAGTATAATGATTTTAAATTTTATTGATTGGGAGTCATTATTTTATTCGTGTATTATATACATTCATCATACAAAGGATTAAAAAAAAGGTCATTTTTAACTGTTTGCTTTTTTATTTAGAAAGACGGAAGAGGACATGATGAGTTTTACTCCAATGAAAATTATCACAAAATATAAATAAAAACAACCTAATGATGTAACTTATTGAAAAAAAGAATAATCATCACAAAAAAGAATAATCATGAAAAAATAAAATTACATCAATTACTGAAACTTACAATTAAGGAGATCATGAGAGTCCTTGAGAACGAAAGGCAATTGATAATGACAGGCTTACAAATTAAAATATAAAGTTCGACTTAACCTTATAGAGTCATGTAATGATAAGTTATTAACATTTATCAGTAGTCCAAATGGTGAATTTGTATTGGTTCTAATTCATTAGTCACATGTTACTCTGGATAGGCCTCAATAATCCACTGTAAAGCTGGGATTTTGATGATTCTGTAGCGAGGAAAGCCTCCTTTCTCAAGTATTTTCTTCCATTCAAGCTCAGTCCTCTCCTTTCCACCCGACAAATTGATAGGTCATAAATAGTCATGCTATATTTAGTTTAATTCCCTCATATTTTGATTGATTTTGTGCTAATTTGTGGAAATTATGTTTGAATTGATTTAGGAGATGAATCATGGAGGTTATGATGAAATTTGAATAAAGCGTTTTGGGCTTTACAAACGATGGTGGCCTTTTCACTGAAGGAGTTGGTTTCTGATCGAATTGGAGAAGGATTCGGTTTCCAGTATTAAGAGAAGAAGAAATCGCATGAGGAAAAGGAAAGAGACGAAGAGGAAACCAAAAGAAGACAAAAAAAGAATATAAAAAGCCAAGGCTGGACGTGAGCAAACTGGGCTTGGACGTGAGAAGAAATAGAAGCAAACGGCTGCAGCAATTTCTAAGCAACTTTTGTTTTGTTTGGCCACCATGAGTGGCTAAGGTTTTAATTCCGGTCCAGGGGTTAATCAAATTAGGTTGTAATTTTGTGAGGCTTTGAACTTAACAAAATTTCTTCAATCCAAGTAATTTTATTTTCTTGTTCTTATTTTCTATGAATTATTTATATTGATTGAGTTGACACCTTAATTCAATATTTATTTTTATCTAGTCGGGAGTTTGTGATCCGTAATTGTCATGAATAGTGAATTGAGTGAGGTTGGCTCGTGTGTGTGTATATTGATGGCCACAATTACATATGATGGCTGATGAGAATAAATAAAAATAAATGATCTTGTTTTAGTCATTCTCACTATTCTTAATGCTATCACTTAATTTGATATGGAGCGATGATGCCCGGTTAAATTAGTGATAAGTTTGGATTTGGGCGATTGTTTGAGTCTATTACATTAGGAGAATAATTCTTTCTGCGGGATTAGATTAAGTAGACTAAGTTCTTGGATTGAGTAATTTATATTTTTTGCCTATGAACAAAATTACAATTGGATGGAATTGACACCCTTGGATTGGAAGTTTGGTAAGATTGATCTTTTCTTTGTTTAATTTTAATGTTTTGTTTTGTTTTATTTTATTTTACTTTATCATATTCTCGTTGAAGAAAAACTTAAAACCCAGAAAAACGGTTAACCGTTAGTCCCAAACGGCTGACCGTTAGTGGCGAAAGGAGAAATCACGTAGGTCTGCGGTTCCCTATCCGATTAGCGGATCGCGTCAATCATTACCAGCCTGGCCGGTTCGGATTCCTTTTCCGGTTGTCAAGAATAGATTCGAGAAAGTAGGCGACCATAAGCGGTCTTAGGTTTTACCTCGTCGGTCATCGTTTCTTTCCAGAACCGATACAACCAACAAACGGTCTTAGGATTCCTCATCGGCTAGTGAATCAAGTCGAGCAAGAAGAGCGAAAGCGGCTTTCCGTTTTCCATAAGGTTATCGGTTCGATTTCGAAACATCTCAAATCATGAAGCGGTTTCGATTCCGCTTAATCGGTAACCGGTTAAGTCGATAAGTAAACGAACCGTAAGCGGACATCCGGTTTCGCATATCCGGTTAGCGGATAACTCAATTCTTGAGCGATAAACGGCTAACCGTTTTCCTTTACCGGCGATCCGTTTAGAGTCAGAGAGCCCTAATTACCTAGTTTTCTTGGAAAATTGATTTTTTTAAAACTTTGAGAGATTAAATACATAGTTCTCTTGGGATTCGACCTGGTTCCGCTATTTCTACAAATTAGTTTAGGCGAATCAGTATTTATTTTGAAGAGCTTCGACAACTCTGTCAAATTTGGCGCCGTTGCCGGGGAACTAATTTTAGTTTCTCATTGTTTAATTAATTTATTTGATTTAGTTTATGACCCGTTCTTCTCAGACTCCTAATTTGCAGTATAATCCCGAAATCGAGAGGATAGCGCGTCAATTGAGAAAAGAGACTAGAGAGGGGAAACGTCGTCTTGAGGAAGAAGCAGAGATAGATTTCACTACTGGTGGTACATCCATTTTTGCAGAAGTTGAAGAAGAGATGGCAGGTAGAACTCTCAAAGAGCTCGCCGCACCAGATTTGAATCAACAGCCCTTATGCATCACTTTTCCTAATATTGCTAATGATTTTGAATTAAAATCTGGTTTGATTCATTTACTTCCTTCTTTTCGTGCGGTGAAGATCCTCATGGCACCTCGAAGAATTTCACATTGTTTGCTGGAATGAAACCGCATGGTGTATCAGGAGCAAATCAACCTTAAGAGCTTTTCCTTTCTCTTTGAAAGATCAAGCTAAAGATTGGCTCTATTATCTACCTTAGGTTCAATCACCACATGGAATGAGATGAAAAGGCAATTTGGAAAAATTCTTTCACCTTGCTAGTATTAGGAAGGAGATTTATGGCATGACACGGATCAGCAGGAGGCTATGAATCAGGAGCGATTCAAAAGATTTGTGCAAGTTTTCCCAGTAATTTCGATCAACTCTTATCGATATTTCTATGAGGGATTGTTGCCAATGGATAGGAGTATGATTGATCTGACAAGTGGTGGAGTTTTAGTAAACAAGACACTGAAGGCGAAACAATTGATTTCAAATATGGAAACTTCTCAACAATTTGGTACAAGGTGGTCGGGGATCCATAAAGCAAGTCAATGAGGTGGCGATCTTAAAATCAAATTTCGATTTAAGCGCTTTGGTCCGTCAAATGGGTAGGGGTAATTACAAAGCGGTGAAAGCATGTGGAATATGCTCACTTCATGGGCATCCTCTTGATATGTGCATTACAACAAGACTCCACACGAAGCCAATGCCATGGGTGGGTTTCTGGTCACACTCGAAGGAAGTATGATCCGTATTCGAATCACTACAATCACGGATGGAGGATCATCCTAACTAGCTATGGAAACCAAGGAGGACAACAAGGCCACCTTTTGAGAACTTCACTAGACCACCTCGATCCCTCTGGTCTCGAGCTCCCAACTCGGGTATGTCTTTGGAAGATATTGTTAAGAATCTTGCTACGTACTCTTGACTTCAACGAAACAAGGACAAGCATCAATTTAGGCAACCAAATTACTCAATTGGCCACGTCGGTTAGTAAGTTGGAAGCTCAAAGTCTGGAAAGATTCATCGGAAGTCAACCCGAGGAGGCGTGGTGCAATTTCACTGCGAAGCGGAAAAGAAATTCCCTCGGGATCAACTCCACCTAAAGAAGCTGAAATGGCCAAGGGAGATGAAAATGAAGAAGCGCCATCTAAAACAAGGCATGGGGTAAAATTTGATCCTCCTTTATCTCTTTCATCTTACACACCTACACCTCCTTTTCCTAGCAGGTTAGCTAAGCCAAAAGAAGATGAGCAAGAAAAGGAGATTCTGGACACGTTTAGGAGAGTGCAAATCAACATCCCCTTATTGGATGCGGTCAAGCAAATTCCCAAATACGCAAAGTTCTTGAAAGAGTTGTGCACCAACAAGAGGAAGATGAAGGAAAAGGGGAAGGTTGAGGTAAGTAAGAATGTGTCAGCAATGTTACAAAAGAATATGCCAGAAAAATGCAAGGATCCAGGTATGTTTTCACTACCTTGTGTGATTGGTGAAAAGAAAGTCGAGCATGCTATGCTAGATTTAGGAGCTTCAATTAATGTCATGCCATTTTCTGTTTACCAAGAATTAAAGTTAAATGACTTGCAAAAGACTGGTGTAGTTATTCAATTGGCTGACCGTTCTTATATTCACCCACTTGGGATAGTAGAAGATGTTTTGGTGCAGGTTAATGAGCTTATATTTCCTGTAGATTTTTACATCTTAGAGATGGAAGGTAATCCTTCTTCAAAATCGGCTTCGATTTTGTTAGGGAGACCCTTCATGAAAACTGCCAAGACAAAAATCGATGTAGATGAGGGTACTCTCTCTGTCGAGTTTGATGGAGAGATTGTTAAGTTTAAATTGATTTTTGAAAAACATTCGGGTATTTTCTCATTCTCTTTGTAACTGATGCTTGCAGATCTATCAAGGCGATGTTGTTTTGATTAGAATTGTAACGAGCTGGAATGAGCTAAAATTGTGATATTTAGCATTGATGATTTACGCTGGGGGTTCAGCCAAAGACATAAACAAAAAGCGCTTTGGGAGGCAACCCAAATATTTTCTTTATTCTCGCTTTTCGAATTTTCATTTATTTATTTTTTTAGCTTTTCTTTACTGCTGATTTTATTTAAGCCTCTAGATGTTCTGAAGAAGAGACCTCGAGATTAACAACGTGCTCACGCCATTTTTCAGCTTTCCTCTAACCCTCTCCTTAGCTCATTCGGGTCCACATCGCTCACATTTAGGGGAGTTTCTTCTTCCCTTCTCATTTACTTTTCATTTCATTATTATTATGTTTTGTGAGCCATTTACTTGTTGATACATTGAGGACAATGTATTATTTAGGTGTGGGGGAGGATTTTGGCATGTTTTTAAATTGTACTTGAAAATTTTTGTGCTATAAGTCTTCCCAATATCTTTGAATACCTTGTAAGCTAGGGGTACATCTTTGTTTTGAGTTTTAATGCATGAAAGAGGTAAGCATGAATATGTTTTTCTTTAAAATGTTCGATAGTGTCACATTTATTTGTTGATTGAAAAGTGCACAAGACTTGATGCAAAATAGACACTCTAGTGAGCTTTTGAGCCTAAGAGCAACTTAATACATTTTTGCTCCTTTTATTTTTGTTGAGTGTATCAAACTCAGTGTGCTTATTCTAGAACTTGCTTATGAATGTATGTTGAGACCACATTTTTGAATTGATGTTTAAGTGTGATAAGGGCAATTAGGTTTAACCAATTCTTAGACTCTAAAAGACCCACATTTTATTTTCCCCTAGTTAGCCCCTTTGAGCCTACCCTTCCTTTTTGTTTGTTTCTAACACATTGTTTAACCTAAAGCCTTCTTGTTTGTTATCCTTGTTTTCTTTCTACCCTGTCAAGACAAGAGTGAAGTAATTGCATGATAAAAAAAAAAAAAAGAGGAAAAAGAGACGAAAAAAAAAAAAAAAAATTCTGTTGTGAAATTTATTCCCTTAATTGGATGATTGGAGAATTATTTACAAAAGCAATTGAATTATCAAATTGTTTTTCCAAATGTTTTAAGTGCTTAAATGTGGGGATAAATTTCATTGGTTTAGAAGTACGTTTGTTTATTTTATGTGGCATCTAAATCATGCATGTAACTAACTCTTTGTCTTGATCGTTAAACCCTTCATTTTTCCTTCTACCATACCTTTACCTAAGCCCTATTTCAACCCTTGTTAAGTCCCTTTGATTTTTGCATCATATTCATATGCAGTGGTGGAGATTTAAATCATTTGCAAGCCTATGGTAATAACATGCTATGCTTTGATTTTGAGAGTTAAACACGCACCCTAAACACTTTGAGAGCATAGAGCGAAACCATGCGAGGGTGTTAAGTCTTGCTGCATTTGATTTTGATGAATTGATAAGATGCTTATGTTTTTGTTACAAATTCTATTCTATGAATGCGTATTCTCTAGATTGTCACTATGATTTAACTCATTGATGTGTGTTTAGCTTTATTGGTATTCTTGGATATTGAATGGTTGAAGGGAGGATTGGTATGATGATTTAAGATATGCTTGAGGACAAGCATGATTTAGGTGTGGGGGAATTTGATAGGTCATAAATAGTCATGCTATATTTAGTTTAATTCCCTCATATTTTGATTGATTTTGTGCTAATTTGTGGAAATCATGTTTGAATTGATTTAGGAGATGAATCATGGAGGTTATGATGAAATTTGGACAAAAAGGCACGTTTTTGGGCTTTACAAACGTGGGCTGACCTTTTCCTAGAAGGAGTTGGTTTCTAGCAATCAGAATTGGAGAAGGATTCGGTTTCCTAGTATTAAGAGAAGAAGAAATCGCAAGGAAAAAGGAAAGAGACAAGAAGAGGAAACCAAAAAGAAGACAAAAAGCTAGCAATATAAAAAGCCAAGGCTGGACGTGAGCAAACTGGGCTTGGACGTGAGAAGAAATAGAAGCAAACGGCTGCAGCAATTTCTAAGCAACTTTTGTTTTGTTTGGCCACCATGAGTGGCTAAGGTTTTAATTCCGGTCCAGGGGTTAATCAAATTCCAGTTGTAATTTTGTGAGGCTTTGAACTTAACAAGAATTTCTTCAATCCAAGTAATTTTTATTTTCTTGTTCTTATTTTCTATGAATTATTTATATTGATTGAGTTGACGCCTTAATTCAATATTTATTTTTCTATCGCTAGTCAGGAGTTTGTGATCCGTAATTGTCATGAATGACTGAATTGAGTAGCAAGGAGTTGGCTCATGTGTGTGTATATTGATGGCCACAATTACATAGCTTGCATGATAGGCTCTAGGGAAATAAAAATACAAATTGATTAAATTGGAGTAATCTGAATTAATTGATCTTGTTTTAGTCATTCTCACTATTCTTAATGCTATCACTTAATTTGATATGGAACGATGATGCCCAGTTAAATTAGTGATAAGTTTGGATTTGGGCGATTGTTTGAGTCTATTACATTAGGAGAATAATTGCTTTCTGCGGGATTCCGATTAAGTAGACTAAGTTCTTGGATTGAGTAATTTATATTTTTTGCCTATGAACAAAATTACAATTGGATGGAATTGACACCCTTGGATTGGAAGTTTGGTAAGATTGATCTTTTCTTTGTTTAATTTTAATGTTTTGTTTTGTTTTATTTTATTTTACTTTATCATATTCTCGTTGAAGAAAAACTTAAAACCCAGAAAAACGGTTAACCGTTAGTCCCAAACGGCTGACCGTTAGTGAGCAGAAAGGAGAAATCACGTAACCGGTCTGCCGGTTCCCCTATCCGGTTAGCCGGATCGCGTCCAGAATCATTACCAGCCACAACCGGATTTCCGGATTCCTTTTCCGGTTGTCCGAATAGATTCCAGAAAGTAGACAGCACGCAAACGGTCTTCCGGTTTTACCTCATCCGGTCATCCGTTTCTTTCCAGAACCGATACAACCAACAAACGGTCTTCCGGATTCCTCATCCGGCTAGCCGAATCAAGTCAGAACCGAGAAGAACGAGAAACGGCTTTCCGTTTTCCATAACCGGTTATCCGGTTCAGTTTCCAGAAACATCTCAAATCGCAAACGGTTTGCCGATTCCCTTAACCGGTAATCCGGTTAGAGTCAGTAAGTAGACGAACCATAAACGGACATCCGGTTTCGCTTATCCGGTTAGCCGGATAACTCCCAGAATTCTTCAAACGATAAACGGCTAACCGTTTTCCTTTACCGGCGATCCGTTTAGAGTCAGAGAGCTCTAATTACCTAGTTTTCTTGGAAAATTGATTTTTTAAACTTTGAGAGATTAAATACATAGTTCTCTTGGGATTCGACCTGGTTCCACTATTTCTACAAATTAGTTTAGGCGAATCAGTATTTATTTTGAAGAGCTTCGACAACTCTGTCAGAAATCAACCATCATTAGTAAATCAAATACCAACCGAGTCTCATCGAATAATCCACTGCCATCGGGTTGTAAAACAATATCGACAATGATCACTTTTCCGATTTTCCCAGGTATTGCTTTCCGGCAATTCTTCAAAATCTTGATACAAGCTTCGTCCCCCCAATCGTGCAGTATCCACTGTAAATATAATCATTAATATAATCAAGGATAATGTATTTGCACTAATTAATGCACACAAAATCATATCAAGGTAGATATGCACGCAATTTGTTAAACGGGTAAAAGATTACAAGATTAATTCTTAATTAAAAATATATTTCTTGAGATGATTGATGATCATCTAAGATCAATATTGTTAGAAGAAACTGGTAGTTATGCAACCTTCATGAAAACCGCATCAGCATTAGGAATTGCATCAAACATGTCGCCTCCGACGTGTGAGATTCCTTCATGCATAGGCGCTGAAGCTATCACGTGCTGCAAATCAAAGTTTATACCTTTGATGTGTAGATGGGATTTGACAATCTCAGCAAGCGCTGTGCCAGTGCCACCACCCACATCAACCATTGATCTTATGGTATTGAACCCATCTACTTTATAATGTGATGCGAAAGCCTTCATGGTGATCATGGTCGTGCATGCCATGGCCTCATTGAACAAGTTGTTGAATTGAGGGTTCTGCGAAGCAAAATCCCAAAATGTAGAGCCGTGAGCCTTCCTGAAAGGAATGCCACCTTTTTTCACACATTGGCTAAGGTAATGCCATGGTGCCAGTAGCCATTGACTGTTTTGTACTAGAATCATTGGAGCAAGACTTAGCTCCGAGTCATGTAGTAGCCATTTTGATATGTGGGTCGTTCCGTACAGAGTCTCATCACCACCGTCTGATGGATGATGTGCGGCAAAAATTCCTTTGCATACAAGCATGCTCATGATGCGTGCCAGGTAGGAAATATCCGGACAAGACGAGTCAATTCCTGGCATAACAAAGATAAAAATTAATTAATTAATAGGCTGTAATTAAGAGGCCAACAAACTAAAACTTTAGCTTTTAATCCAGCAAAAGAGATAGAGAGTCAGTACCTGAGGCTAACTGGGACAAAGTGATTGGACAGCCACGTGAGTGCATAATATCAGCTAAGCGAAGTTCCACCGCGGATTTTAATGCCAGAGAGTATGTAAAGGCGAACATGAATTGCCATACTTCAGCTTGCCCTCTTAGTAATTCCTCGTGAACATCCATTGATTTGCCCTTTCTCTTTCTTCAAGCTAGAGTTTGCTTTGCATATATACTGAATGGATCGATATTTATAGCCAAAACCTGCATTGCCTTTTTATTTTATTTTTAAAAAGAACAATGAATTTATAGGTATCTGTAAAAAGTATCTCTTGGGGTGGTGGCCTCTGGCGCCTCAGGTATCTCTGGCTGTCAGCCGTGTGCTCACCTTATGCTCCAGTGATGCTGTGGTATTGCGCTACGCCTGATGATAGTGTGTCAGCCTATTGCTTCATAGCGTAAGTGGTTTCACATATAAAATTACAAGCCTATATCCTTTTCATTTTTCTCTATTCTATTTGATTTCAGCAAAATTTACAAAATCTTTGTCACTCAAATTAGGTTTTCATAAATGGAAAGCTTATAATATATGCTGGTTGTTATTTGGTCAACATCAAACAATTAGAATTAAAATAAAAATGTTTTTAAAGCTAGAGCGCTGACGTGAGAACTAAACTCCGACAAAATTTCAACAATAAAACATTCAAAACGACATCGTTTTGGGTTTAGATTAATTTTTTGAAATTCACCTTAAATAACGTAGTTTTGAATATGTTATTGTCAGTAGTTCTCCAATCATTTTTCTTTTGAGTAAATTTTCGATTATTGCTTCGTGAATAGGTTATCTTCAAAAATGCTCTTTTATTTTTGAAAATTTTAAGTTATATATTCATGTTTTTTTGGCAAAAGTAAGAGGAAAAATGGAAGTAAGTTAATGATTTTTCTTTTTAACAAAAATGGAGGATAAATAGAAACTTTAAAAAATGAGGAAGACTATTTAAAAATAGCCAATTCGTAAGAAGATAATATAAAATTAACCTTTTCTTTTAAATGGAGAAAAAAACAAAAAAAAAAAAAGGCTTGGTATGCTTGTGTATGCAAGATTCGCCAAGATCTTCTAATAAATTTTTCCAATAAAGATAAGAAGTAAGGAGACAAATAAAGAGCAAAATGTTTTGTTAATTGATTAATTAGTCAATACTTTAAATCTTTTAATGTCATGATTATATTAATTATTTACTTTAAAATTTTAATGTCACGATTATAAGTTTGATCACGCAATTTGGTTGAAAATTAAACATCACCAACGTACAGGGGCAAGTGGGCTCTTTGCAGCGTACATGACAACGGCTAAAATTCAAATAAGTTATACAGCGAAGGCTTCAATACAACTAAGTTATAAGACGGACTCTCAAATCCAACATATAATTGAATCACGACGGAATTGACACGGGAGTGTTTTTAAATTTAGTCCAAGAGACAAGTATAACCCAAGATTATAACTCCACTTGTTCAAATTGACTGTATTTTTTTAAAAGTAATTAAATTATGTATTATATATAGTTAGAAAGATAAATATGTCTGGTTTTTGAAGAATTTATGGAATCAATTTAATTAACAACCTTTGTATTACTGGGAAGCTCTGTGAGTCAAGATTTTAATAAATTTTACGGTATTCAATTTGAAGTTTTCAACATCAAGATATGACTAATGGCCCATTTGAGATTGTTTTTAGGAGGTTTAAAAATGATTTTAAAAATCTAAAAGCTAATTTTAGTGTTTAGTAAAAAAAAAAAAATTAAAATCACTTTTGTCAAAATCAATTTATCCTACAGCTGATTTTAATAAGCAGGAAAAGAGTAGCTTTTAAACAACAATAACAAGCAGCCTATACGAGCCATATTATTATTGGATTCTATCTAATTAATATTGATGTTCAAACAAGCATGCATGCATGCCTTGAAACAGAAATATTATGCACGCATTTGCATAATTTCCCTGTCAAAAATACAACCAGTGCCTTAAATTCGTCCATAGAATACTGAACTTTATTTCACACCTATTTTATTAATTATTATATAGGCATCTGTTGTGAATGGTTTTGCTATCAACTCAGAGTTTCATTTCACTCTGGATACGCCTCGATAATAGATTGTAAAGCTGGAATTTTGATGATCTGGTAGCGAGGGAAGCCTCCTTCTTCCAATAATTTCTTCCACTCAAGCTCTGTCCTCTCTTTCCCGCCCGGCGTGTTAACCATCATAACTAAATCAAATGCATAACCGGCGTCATCAAACAGGCCTTGACCTTCAGGTTGTAAAACAACATCAATAATTATCACTTTTCCAGTTTTTTCCGGTATTGCTTCCCGACAATTCTTCAAAATCTTTACGCAAGCCTCATCGCTCCAATTGTGGAGCACCCACTGAACAATATTAATTGCAATGAATTAATTATATAACAAAGTAAAAATGTTCTAAAGTATATACATACATATGTACATCTATACATATATATGTTTCTATAATCATTCTCAGGTGCGGACGCCCTTGTTTTTTTTAGTACTGACACGCTCTTAAACCATGCAGTTCAAGAGAGTTAAAAATTAACTCTTTAAACTCCATAATTTAAAACTGTGTTTGGGTGGAAAAAAAAAAAGAGAGGTCCGCACTAGAGAAAGATATATATATATTCCAATTCAGGATTTTAAAGTGCGGAAAAACTTTAAAACCCTCGGACTTTCCCACACTTTAAAATTTCAGACCAGAAAACTATATATATATATATATATATATATATATATATATATATAATTATTTTCATATGCAAATGCCCTCATTTTTTCTAATGTGGACGTGCGATTAAACTATGTGGTTTTATAGTATTAAAAACTAATTGCATTAAACTACAAGGCTTAACAATGTGTCGCGTGAAAAAAAATGAGGGCGTCCGCATTAGAGAAATAATATGTGCACGCATGTGTGTAAATTCTCATGTGTGAGTGTCATTTTTTTTTTCATACAGACATAATATTAAGCGTGATGTCTTCATAGTTAAGTTGAATATTAACTGTCCGCATGAAAAAAAAAAAAATCAAGGACTATATCTATATCATATATAATGATGATATATCTAATCCGAAATGAATTGAAAATGATGTGAAAATATTTTTATATTGTTATAAATTGTTTGACAACATTGTAAAAAAGTTAATTACCTTTAAGAGAAGTGCATCAGCGTTAGGAATGGTGTGAAACATGTCACCCGAAACATGTGTGACTCCATCATAGACTGGTGCTGTGGTGATGACATGTGGCAAATCAAAGTTGATGCCTTTGATGTCTGGATATGATTTCACAATCTCAGATATCAACCCTCCAATCCCACCTGCCACATCGACTAGTGATTTCAACGAATCAAATCCATGTTTATAACTTCCTAATATTTCCCTTGTTAAGAACTTGGAATTACAAGCCATGCCCTCATTGAAGATGTCGTTGAACTGTTGATCTTTCGATGCTAAATCGATAACCACACCGCCAAAAGCCTTTTCAATAGCACTACCCTTTGACACACTGGCTCAGGAAATGCCAAGAGTTGACTACGTATGAATGGCTCTCCACTAAGAAAACGGATCCCAGTTGGTTTGAATCAGAGCCAGTGACAAGCCATCTTGACGAGTGGGTCAGCCCGTAGAGGGGCTCTCCACCGTCTGATGGATGTTGTGCGGCGAAGATGTTTTTACGGCCTAACAATCTCATGATGCGTTCGATGTAGGATATTTCAGGGGAGGGGGGAGAGTCAATGCATGAAGCTATTTGGGATGAAGTGATCGGGCGGCCATGAGAGTGAATAATGTCAGGGATTCGAAGCTCAATAGCACACTTCAAGGCCAGAGAATCTACGAAAGCAAACATGTGTTTCCATATTTCTGCTTGGCCTCTTAGTGATGCTTCATCTTCTACTGATTCCATTTCTATCTTTTTGATACTATTTGGTGAAGATAGATAGGAAGATTCAGATGAATATATGCGTGTGTGTCTATATATATATATATATAAACGATCTAGGAAGGAAAACTTACCATCATTAAAACGTGTTTATTTATTAATCATAAAAAGAAGAAAAAAATGTCTTTCTGCTCTTGTCCCTTATCAACTTTGCGAATATGTTTAATATTGGAAGGTATTGGGTCTATATCAATCAAATAGTGTATTACACGCAATAAAACTTATTCAAAGCATTGGAGAACAAAAGCTTATTGAGCTTTTCATACAAGATTCAGAAATCTTCCATGCAAAATATATAATCAAGGAGCGAAAGGGAGGAGGCAAATATATAAGAGCTATAAAAACAACTTCTTGTAGTAAGGATGGCAAAACCTTTTCAGCGCTGCTTTTTGCCTCGAACTTAACCCCGAATTTTGCCAAAACGACGTCGTTTCCTTTTCTTTTTAATTTCAGCCAAAAAAAATCGGCAGCACGTGGGTGAGCATATGTATCAAATAATTTGAAACCAAAACGACGTCGCCAATTCATTTTCCTTTTAATTTCAGCCGAAGCAAATAAAAAGGTGGGCAGCACGTGGGTGAGCATATGCTTCAATTAATTTGAAACCAAAACGACGTCGCTAGTTCCTGCTTTATCCTTCTTTTTGCTTTCCTTTCCAACCACAACACTCGGCACCCAGAACTTCCACAAACTGCAAACTGCAAACTGCAAACTGCAAACTGCTAGCTCTTTATGCATGTGACCGAACACAACTTTCATGTGTCTGTCTGCTTGTTTATATAAGATGGAAACTTATATAGATTTCTCCAATCACCTGAATGATTGTATTCTCAAATGTTGCTTGCGGATTCATGTGATTTGCTGTTCCAAATGATTATGTTGAAGTCTTTGACACTAATTTGGGAAGGCTGTTGGTTTCAATTTTGTTCACTATTAGAGCTGTAGTACTTCTTGCATGTCTATTTCTTTTTCTTTTTTCGTCTTCCCTGTAATTTAATCAAATTTAAATGCATTAGATGCCACATGCTTTGTCTGCATATTTGTCTCTGGGCATAGTCTGAAGGTGCTTTTGCCAACACAGAGCTGATTTAGGGAATGCCCATGGAGCTCTTCTATTGCTGCTGTTTGCAGAACAAAAAGTAAAACGAAAGGAAAAAGTGTTTCTGTTGTGATTCGTCAAAACGAGTCCAAAAGAAAAGAAAAAATGCGTTGAAAAGAAAAAACGAAAGGAAAACGAAAGGAAAAAGTGTTTCTGTTGTGGTGCGTTTCCTTTTAATCTCAAAACGGTGCGTTTCATAAGTCGGGGCTCAAGGTCGGGGCAAATAGCTTTTTCCAAACCTGTTTATGGGGTTTAGGGCCCATGGGTTCCACTCTAAAATTTAAATAGAGTGAATTATAAATAATTTTTGAAAAATGAGGTAAAGAATGTGTGAAAAATTATTTCTAACTTTTTAATGAGGTGAATTTTAGTTTTGTATTCTCTATCAGATCCTCACCCAATCCCCACTGTATGTAAACATATTTTTAATTTTTATTTAATAATTTTTATTTTATCGATTACAATGTTGGTTAATAAATTTTCTTTTCATTTTTACCTAATATAAATAGGTTATAATTAAAATAAAACCCTACAATATAATTCTTATTCAACCTTAAAATATTGGTTTACTTATAACAGAATTATAAACCTTTGATCTAGGCTATATGAATGTGATAAATAGAAGATGAAACTGTTAACAAAGAAGGATTTGAAGCATTGATATATATTTTTATGTTTTTAGTTTTATTATTTTCAAATATTGTATAGATTTGATATGATGTTAAGATATTGTTTCAAATTTTTAGAAAATTATTTTAATAATTTAAATACTTTATTTTTTGATGATGATTTTATTTAAATCTAATTTTTAATTTATTGAAATTATATTTCCATGCCTCCTACAAATTTATAAATGAGAAATGAGTTGAGGATCCACCCCAACTAAATTTGTTGGGACGGGGAATAGAGCTGAAATTTTTAATGGGGCGGAGTGCCCTGCATAGTTGTGTACTATAATTAATTATTTAAGACTATCCGATCAATAGATTACATTTACATATTGAATATTGCCATCTCAATATTGCTTCAAGAGAAGTGAGTGCATTCCCCCTCTTTGAAACAAAAACAAAAGGCAATTGTTAAATTGGACAATCTTCAACTTAAGAGTAATGTAGGTGGAATTTGCATCCTCTTAGAATTACTCTTGTAAGAGATTTTGAATTACACTATCAACTCATAATCGAAAAAAAAAATAAAATAAAATATCAACCCATGTCAATATATTATTATAAATGTGTGTTAAATCTCTTAAAATTACAATTTTATTAATGTTTCAAGTAAATAAAGTTAATTAATTTAAATAGTCTGAGTGAGGTTTTGTTTATAATTTTAAATAATGTACATAATAAAAATTAATTTTTTAAATTAATAATAAATGTACAGAGTAATTGTGTTGAAAGTAATTTTTAGAATGTAATCAAATAGGCCCACCCAAGCGAAAATGATGCCATGTTCGATTCTGTGTGAAACTCTAAAACTTCACTTTTATGGGCAAATGAAGAGTTGGCAAATAAGGTAGGTGTATGTCGATTGTTAAAATATATAATAAGGGGTAAAAGATTAAAAATTTCTCTTATAAATTAGTGAAAACAAATTTTAAAATATATATTAAATTAGGGCTGGTAAGATTTGGATAGAGATTATACTGGGTATAAAAGTACTTAAAGAATAAAATTTATATGAAAATTTACTTAGGTCTCGCATTAATGTAGTTTTATATGACATGATAGGTTAATTAAAATAGTTTAAAATCTTAAAATCTTGCACCATTTTTATTGAAGCATCATCAAAATCTAACAATCGAACTATAGGACAAAGTAAACAGTAGAAATCTCTGTAGTTGGGTGATGATCACATGATAGGTCCAGTGTGAAACTACGTAAGACTTTATTTTGGGAGGAATAATATGGGACCACAGTGACATAAATTTGAAGTTAAAATGAATCTGTGGATAGGCCTCAGTAATTGAAGGTAAAGCTGGCACGTTAATGATTTTGCAACAATGATTTCATCCATTAATCTTGTTCAGTTTTTTACTTTCCACCAGTGGTGTGAGCAAACATAACTTGATCAAATACCAAGTGAAATACGTTATTTCCTTTCTATCAGATGTAGGATTAGTTAGGAGTGGTAAAAAAGTTTGGGCCGGACCAAATCCGTTCAGGCCTAATTTACAAGCCTAAAATCCTACCCACATGAGTTGGGCTTATATAGTCAAAAAAATTGTGAAGCCCACATAGCTTGGGCCTGGACAAGAACTTAGCAAAAAACTCCGGGTTTTGTTAATTTATAAATATAAAATAAATTTAATTTAAATAAATAAAAAAACTCAAAATATTAAATTAGTTTAATTTTTTATATTAGTATTTATTATTTATTAGGTTATATTACTAATAATTTATGTATTAAATTATTATTTTATTATGTATTAGATAATTATCTTTAATTTAAATATTTTTTAATTAAAAATAATTTATAATTAATTTAAAAAACTTAAGTCCCGCCCGAATCCAATCCAAGCCTGTTTGGGCCCAAACTCGGCCCGTCCAATTTAAACAGACTTTTGAAGAACTTTATTAGAATTGTGGGCTTGGGCTTCGGCACCATCGCTTGGACCCGTCATTAACACTATGTTATTTAGTAAAACAGTGGGTCTTATTGTGGGATCCCATATAGATAAATAGTGGATCCCACAATAAGATGCACTTATTTTACCATTTAATTGAGCTTTTGTGGTTAATTAAAGTGGTAGGACTGGTCTACATAAGTTCGTGGAAAACTTATACATATGTTGGTTGTTATTTGGTCAACATCAAACAATTAGCACTAACGAAAATATAAAACATTTTTAAACTATCAAAGGAGAAGGAAAGCTTGGTTAGGTTAGGTATGTAAGAGTCGGGATGATGTTTAAATGAAGTTTCGATTAAAGGTAAGAAATAAAGGAGAAAAATCCAAATGCGAATAAGATAACTTTTGATAGTTTTTTAATCATTACATAATAGACAATGTCGAAGAAAGTGAAAAAAAAAAGTTTTGCTAATAAGAGATTAGGATAAACCAAATCTCTTAAATAAAAAAAACTTAAATAATAAAACTTCTTATAGTTTAATTAAAAGTAAATATACATTTAATTCTTAATATTTGAGTTAATTATCGAATTAATTCTTGTATTTTTAAAATTTAACCAACACTCTTATATTGTTATCTTCATAACTATTGGATTTAACCTTTTCAAGGGTAAAATAATATTTTATATCTTATACACCTAAAATTCAAACAAATCGAACATACAATATATTAAAAATAGATAATTAAGCAAATTTTATTCAAAAAAGATATTCAATGACAAGTTTTTGAGTAATTTTTAAAAATATTAGAATTAATTAGATACTTAGCTCAAACGACAAAGACTAAAAATCTTTTATCCTATAAATAATTTCTAGTATATTCAATCAAAAGATTGGCACTATATAAAGAATTATTTTTCACCAAATAGATTATTTGTAACTTTTGACCGTCTCAATATTGAACTAACCAAATCATCACTTGTTATCTTGGGTCTTGGACAATGTGGAGCAATTGTCTGACTTTTCTAAGTTTTGAAGATCAATGTTAGGGATCCTAATTGTTGAGTTCTAATTCGAGTCCCAACTAGTCTAGCATTTAGGGATGGAAATAAACTCTGACCTGCCTCAAATTTGGACGAATCTGGATAATTTGGGGGGGGGGGGGAGGGGGGGTTTCAATCCATACCAGATTAAAATAAATTTGGTATCTAGATATAATTTTATTGATCACGACATATCTAAGTCCGGGTCTGAGTTTGAGTGAACACAGATATTTACTCCATCCGTATTGTGGGAGAGAGATTTATTCTGACCCAATAATTAGAAAGAGAGGAAGCCCCATACAAGATGAGACTTAAACTCGTACACCCAATGCTGGGTGCCGAGCCATGACCATCTCAATCTTAAATTGACCAAATGATTAATTATAGGTTGGCCTTGAGAGCTATGGGACAATTGTTGACTTTAATAGTTTTTTAATTCAATCATTTTTGGTTAGTTGAACGTAGAGGTAGACAAATAAACTGACCCAATCTGATCTGACTCAACCTGATTTGAATATTTCAGATTCGGATCGGATGATTCAGATGCGGATTGGGAGTCAAACTTGATTGGGTTGGTCTTTATAAATCCAATCGAATTGTATTCAGATCGGATCAAACCTAATACAATCCGACAATCCGATTGGATTTGCAAAGGAAAAAAAAATCCTAAAGAAACATAACTTGAAAACCTAATTTCTCAAAACCCATAAACACAAACACACAAGCATAAGCCGCCTCTAGCTCACCATTGTCCAAAACTCCAATTCCAAAAGAACAGCATCATCGGCACCAGTCACCACCACGACGCTGCCACTGTCCATCGCAAAATCAAACCAGCAAATCACACCATCACTGTCTACTGTTTTGATTGCAGCAGCCACCATCAAGCACAATAATCCGTGATTGTGCCAAGCTACCAAGTCTGCAGCCTCTCTCCACAACCAAAATGGCATTTTCCTATGAAGCCATTTACAAGTGATGCTAGTAATATTTAGTTGAGGAAATCAGTTAATTTTTTTAAGGCTTGGGATTGTTTTGTTGACATGAGGGATGCTGTGAAGTCGTTTGATATTGGCGAAAGGTATGGGAAGTTGAAGGATTGATATTTTTATTGTTCTTTTAGTTTGTTGAAATAACTGTTCAATTTCATGTGTTCAAATTGGAAGTTTGAGAACTCAGATATAAAGTTCCTGTGATTGTAATCCAATTTGTAGCTTATGTTCTGATTGATTCCAACTTCATTTGTCAAATCCAGGATGTGATTAAAAAAAATAAAGAAATATACAATTCTCTCTACAGCCTTTACTTAAAGACAATGCCATCCGAATCCAATCCGATCCATACTCAACCTGAATTTTTTGATTTAATCCAAATATATTCGGATCGGATATGTTCAAGTTTAATTCGAATGACTTTCTTCTCAATCCGACCAACTTAAAACTCAATTGGGTTGACCCGAACCTAATTCGAACTCAATTTTGCCTTCTTTTTTAACTTTTTTTTTTAACATTTACAAAGAGAACATGATAATTCTTACTCCAAAGCAAACTATTACAAAATACAGATAAAAATAATCTGAGACATAAAGAAAAGAAAAATATTCATGCAAAAACAAAATTACTTCAATTACTAAAATTTATAATTAAAGAGACCAAAAGAGTCGTTGATAACAAAAGGCAACCAGTAATGACATGCTTACAATATTAGAATACAAGTTTGTATCCTAATTGATATACCTTTATTTTATAGGACCATGTAATGATTACTTATTAACGTTTATCATTTCTTATCCAACTTGTGAATTTGTATTCCTGCCACATCAGGAATACCATTTATCACATGTTACTCTGGATAGGACTCGATAATGCACTGTAAAGCTGGGATTCTGATGACTCTGTAGTGAGGAGAGCCTCCTTTCTCAGGTATATATGTTCTTCCATTCAAGCTCAGTCCTCTCCTTCTACAATATCAGCCAAGCGAAGCTGCATAGCGGACTTTAATTTAATGCCATGGAGTCTGTAAAGGGGAACACGAATTGCCATGCTTCAGCTTGCCGTTTCAGTAATTCCTCGTGAACTTCTATTGATCCCATTCTGCCCCCTCTCTTTCTTCAAGCTAGAGCTTACTTTCTGTATATATTAAAACTTGCGATACCACTTTTTTAAAAACAAACTCTATGATGAAATCGTATCAACTCTATTGTGCTTGTTTTTCACGAGCATAATTAGAAATTTCACTCACAAAATTACAAGTCTCTGTCCTTTTCTATTTATCTCTACTCTACTCGTCTTCAACAACATTCTCAAAATCTTTGACAAGATCTTTGTCCCTCAAATTAGACTTTCCATAGATGGAAAGCTTAGAATATTTGTTGGTTGTTCTTTGGTCAAACATCAAACAATTAGCAATAATGAAATATTTTTAAACCGGAACACTGATACGGGAACTAAACCCCAACAAAATCTTGACAAAAACACATTTCAAATGATGTTAGTTTAATTTTCTTTTTTAAAGTTCACCTAAAGTAACTGAATGTGCTATTGTCAGCCGTTCCCCAATCATTTTTCTTTCGGGTAAATTTTGAATTACTGTACTCGTGAGTTGACTATTTTCAACTCGCTCCCTTGCTATTAAAAATGTTAAATTATCTCTTTTTTTATTCAAAAAATAAAAAAGGGCAGGTAAATAATTTTTATTGGTCTTTTTAATAAAAAATGAGAGCAAATTAAAATTTTAAAAATAAGAAAGATTATTTAAAGATAATCAATTAAAAAAAATAATCCAAAATACTTGATAAGCCTACGTGTGCAAGATTTGGGAAGATCTTATGATGTGTTTACTTGCGGGTTTGAAGAATGAGAATGAAACCTATGTTTACTTGGCAAAATGTAATTTGGGAATGAAAATAAAATATGTGAGTCCCATACAATTTGGGAATAAAGAATAAGAATCTCATTCCCATGGGGGGGGGTAGCGAATAAAAATGAGGGAATGAGAATAAAAGATATATTTACTTTTGTGTCATTCCAATTATTATTTTATTAATATTATCGTTATTAACAATAAAAATAATAATTAATTTATCATTATTAACAATATTATCTTTATTGTTGTTGTTGTTATTATTATTATTAAAAATAATATTAACAATAATTAATAATAACTAAAATAATAAAGTTAATAAAATTTAATAATAATAATAATAGTCAATAATGATAATATTAATAAAAATAATAATAACAATAATTAATAATAACTAAAATAATAAAGTTAATAAAATTTAAAAATAATAATAATAAATGTTAATAATGATAATATTAATAAAAATGATATTAACAATAATTAATAATAACTAAAATAATAAAGTTAATAAAATTTAATAATATTTTTTTAATTAATATCATTTTTATAATAATATTTATACATGTATCTAGTTAATGAGAATTATATTATTTAATACTATGGTATTTTAGTAAATTAATTCTTATACCCATTCTTTATTCAATATATTTTGCCAAGTAAACATTAAAATCTCATTCTCATTCTAACCCATACTCATTTCCAGCCTATTCTCATTTCATTCTATTCCTATTCCATGAATTAATTAAACGCATCATTAATGAATTTTTCAATAAAGGTAAGAAGTAAGAAGATAGATAAAAGGGCCAATGTTATATGAAAATACTTAGTGGCTAGAATTGCGAGAGGAGGACGAGAATTTGCTGTCGTTTCTCCCCCACTATCACATGCATTTCAAGACAAAGAAATTAATAAAACATTTCTGCCTCACTAAGAAAATATAAATAAAGCAAAAAGCTATGGCAGCATGTGGGAATAATAATATCTGTGGCAGCCAAAATATTTCCACTTTACTTGGAAACAAAAAGTTAGGGCTGGGCAAAATCGGGTTAGGGTCGGGTTCGGATCAACCCGATCGGGTTTCGGGTTGGTCGGGTTGAATAAAAATTCATCTGAATTCAACCCGAATTTATAACCCGATCCGATCCGATCCGAATATTCAGATCGGATTGGATCGGGTTGAATTCGGATCGGTTCGGGTTCGAATCGGGTGATGGTGGAGGAATGGAGGCTTGGAAGTGGCGCAACAGATCCGAGATCGGTCAATCAGAATCAAATCAAGATCCTCACGGAGGCTCGGGTGGTTGCTGCGTGGTGGTCGGCTGCAGCTTGCTTCATTAAGGCATTAACTTTTTGTGTGTGTGTGTTTGTTTTGTTTGTTTGAGGGAAGATGTTGCCGGCGACGGGTTGTGTGGTCGTTGGTGGTGGGTTCTAAGTTGCAGGCGACGGGTTGTGTGGCTGTTGGGGATGGGTTCCAAGTTGCAAGAGAGGGAGGCCATCGCCTGTGGGTGGATGACGCACCGAACTGCAGACTGCAGTGGGCTGCTCACTGCTGCTTGAGTACTTGTGCAGTTGTGCCATATGCAGTAGTTAGGCTTTTGTTCGTAAGGGTTTGTGTATGTGGATCGTGATTCGTGAGTGTTGAGATGAGAGATGTGTGTGAGTGTGTGATAGTGAGTGTTTATGATTTTTAGTTTTGTATTTCTTTTTTTTTTAATTTATGACAACCTGATCGGGTTTTTGGATCGGTTCGGGTTTCAACTGATCCGAACACGACCTGATCGGGTTGACACAATTACACCCGATCGGGTTCTATTCACAACCTGATCCAATCCGAACCCGAAATATTTTGGATCGGATCGGGTCGGGTCGGATCGGATCGGGTCGGGTATTTTATTTTGGAAGAAAGCCTGAGTTAGCATATTCATTTGGTCAATGACGTCAATTAGCACAAGTAGAAAATAATAATCTAATGTTTTATGTGTCTTTCTTTCGGACCAAGATCTGGTCGATCCGAGGCCCCGAAGACCGGATCGATGGTCAAGAATTCTTAGATGAGATAAGATCGACCATTGATCCAGTGTTCAGGACCAACTCAGATCAGCACCAGATCAGTTCCCTTTTCTTTCATAGTACATGGGAAATTATATATGAGTGCATGTGTGAGAGAGAGATCATGAAATAATAACTTGGGCGATGACTGTATTGTTGTCGGCAGTGATACTGTTGAGAGAGGGAAGAAAATGACGAAAACGTAGGGTAGTGGGTGAGAGTAGATAAGCTGATAAGAGTTTTAGATTTATCAGCATTTCTCTGTCATTTTTTGTTATTTTTTTTAAGTGTTTGTTTGTGTAAAAGTACGCGTGATATTAGCGAGAGAAATGTGCTGCTGTTTCTCTCGCCTCTCTCTCAACCTTACATGAAGCAGAACTCGCATTTTATCCCTTGACTAATTAATCAAAACTTTAAATATTGTGCTGTCACGATTGTATCAGTCAATACTTTAAAACTTTAATGTCAGGATTGTAAGTTTGATCACGCAACTTGATTGAAAGTTGAAGTACAATTAAGTTATAAGACTCATGCTCAAGACATAATTGAATCACGACAGAATAGTTAGTGTTGAAGAAAATAAAATAGCGTTTACTATTAAGAAAATAATTGACAGAAACTAAACTATTTTATGAAAAAAAAATAGCTCTGCTTTGGTCATGCATCGCCCCTAAAAGAAACCCATTAAAATATATGGTTAATTAAAATCAGAGTATTTTTATATTTTATAGGACTGATCAAGTTTTTATCGTTTCATATAGGTATTAGTCCGTGAAGTTGTATTTTGTATGAGCTAATTGAATACCTTCAATCAGAAAACCTTTATATTGAATTCTTTATTTAGTACCAAAACTTCATCTATTGCCTTTATTATTGTTTTTTTATTTTTATTTTTCAAATTTCTACCATTTTAAGTTATCTTATATTTCCCACCTTGCTGACAATTGTTACAAGATTAACACGTTAATGATAAATTTCTACCATTTTTTTATATTAGATGTTGTAATTTTTTTTTTCAAAGAGTAAAATTATTTGAAAATAAAGGTAGCATAAAATTTTAATAGTATTGTTTAAGCATGATTACAATGGGATTTGACCAAAATATAAGCGTTGTCGATTTCTTCTTGAGCCTTGAATTGATACATTATCAACAAAAATAAATGAGAAGTAATTTAACCTTTGTTTAGAGAAATGAATATTATTGTAGTTTCGTAGCTCATTAAGTCCTAATTAATTGCTTCAATCAAAATGCTTTTGGAAACCGTATTCAAGCATCGCATGCTATATCTTGCGGAGTTAACGAAAGAAGAACAAAGAAAACGCATCACAAGTTATAATACCCTTGCACTATTCTTTAGTAAAGCATCATTATAATTTAACAATTGAACTATGCAAAAAGTAAACAGTAATGATGCCATGATCCGTTGAGAGAGGAACTCTAAAATTGTAGTTTTATGGATAATTGAAAAGCGGTGTAGTTTTTTATTGTTAAAATATATAATAAGAGATAAAAGATTAACAATTTCTCTTATAAATTAGTGAAAAAAATTTTAAAACGTTGTGGGTTGTTTTAACTCATACCTTCCATGACCAACCGCGGGAAGCTCGAGGCTTGGAGGCAGTCTCCCGACCGTTCTCCTGACACTGCAGGAGGCCAGCCCAACAAATTTGGCAGGGGCTCGCGGTGGTATGCTTTGTTGGTTTTTAAAATGTATTTTAAACTAGAGCTTACAAGATTTGGATAGAGAATATTTAGGGTGTAAAAGTTTATGAGAGAATAAAATTTAAATGAAGGTTTAGTTGGACTTGCATATGAGCATTTATGTCATTTAAAGTAGTTTTAAATGAGATGATAGGTTAATAAAAGTAGTTTTAAAGTTATAAAATCTTGCACCATTCTTGTTGAAGTACCATCAAAATTTAACAATCCAACTATAGGAGAATTAAGCAGTAGAAATCTCAAATCTTAGTGCCTGGACAAAGACATGATAGGTTCAGAGTGGAACTTCTTAAAACTTCAATTTGCGAGGACTAATATGGGCAAACGAACAGCATTTTTCTTTCTTTCATTTTAGCTTCGAATTTATGTCACTATGGACAGGCCTCAATAATTAAAGGTAAAGCAGAAATTTTGATATTTTGCAGCAATAATTTCATCCATTCATCTTGTTCAGTTCTTTCCTTTCCAAGAATGGCGTGAGCAAACATAACTAGATCAAGGCAAGTGCTACCTTACGTTTAACGTAAGGTAGCAGGATCCATACTTTAAATATTGTGCCGTCACGATTGTATCAATCAATACTTTAAAACTTTAATGTCAGGATTGTAAGTTTGATCACGCAACTTGATTGAAAGTTGAAGTACAATTAAGTTATAAGACACATGCTCAAGACATAATTGAATCACGACAAAATAGGTAGTGTTGAAGAAAATAAAATAGCTTTTACTATTAAGAAAATAATTGACAGAAACTAAACTATTTTATGAAAAAAAATAGCTCTGTTTTGGTCATGCATCGCCCCTAAAACGAACCTATTAAAATATATGGTTAATTAAAATCAGAGTATTTTTACATTTTATAGGACTGATCAAGTTTTTATCGTTTCATACAGGTATTAGTCCGTGAAGTTGTATTTTGTATGAGCTAATTGAATACCTTCAATCAGAAAACCTTTATATTGAATTCTTTATTTGGGACCAAACCTTCATCTATTGCCTTTATTATTGTTTTTTTTTTTTCTCTCAAATTTCTACCATTTTGAGTTATCTTATATTTCCCACCTTGCTGACAATTGTTACAAGATTAACACGTTAATGATAAATTTAAACAACAATAACAAGCAGCCTGTACGAGCCATATTATTATTGGATTCTATCTAATTAATATTGATGTTCAAACAAGCATGCATGCATGCCTTGAAACAGAATTATTATGCATGCATTTGCATAATTTCCCTGTCAAAAATACAACCAGTGCCTTAAATTCGTCCATAGAATACTGAACTTTATTTCACACCTATTTTATTAATTATTAAATAGGCATCTGTTGTGAATGGTTTTGCTATCAACTCAGAGTTTCATTTCACTCTGGATACGCCTCGATAATAGATTGTAAAGCTGGAATTTTGATGATCTGGTAGCGAGGGAAGCCTCCTTCTTCCAATAATTTCTTCCACTCAAGCTCTGTCCTCTCTTTCCCGCCCGGCGTGTTAACCATCATAACTAAATCAAATGCATAACCGGCGTCATCAAACAGGCCTTGACCTTCAGGTTGTAAAACAACATCAATAATTATCACTTTTCCAGTTTTTTCCGGTATTGCTTCCCGACAATTCTTCAAAATCTTTACGCAAGCCTCATCGCTCCAATTGTGGAGCACCCACTGAACAATATTAATTGTAATGAATTAATTATATAATAAAGTAAAAATATTCCAAACTACATATATAAATATAGTGGTGATCTAGTTTAGGATCCTAAACTTTGTTAAAGTTTGAGACAAGTTAACAACTGGATGAATAAATTTCTACATTCTTGTAAATTGTTTGACAATATTGTAAAAGTATATTTACACTATTGTCAAGTTGGCCCGTATTTTAGTTTTGAATTATAAGTCTGAATTGAAAAATTTTCTCATATCTATATATAGAGTACATCTCTAATATATACGCTCTCATTTCTTTTTTTTTTTTTTTTCATTCGAACACACTTTTAAGTCATGAGATTTAAAAAAATTAATTTCAAACTTTCTTAAATCGTATAATTTTATAATTTATTAAAAAATAACTCTATTAAATCGCATTATTTTGGAGTGAGCCGCATTAAAAAGAATAAAGTCATGTACCTGAAAATGATATTTTATATATATTAGTTACCTTCAAGAGAAGTGCGTCAGCATTAGGAATGGTGTGAAACATGTCACCCGAAACATGTGTGACCCCATCATAGACCGGTGCTGTGGTGATGACATGTGGTAAATCAAAGTTGATGCCTTTGATGTCTGGATATGATTTCACAATCCCAGATATCAAACCTCCAATCCCACCTGCCACATCGACCAATGATTTCAACGGATCAAACCCATGTTTATAACCTGCTAATATTTCCCTTGTTAAGATCTTGGAATTACAAGCCATGCCCTCATTGAAGATGTTGTTGAACTGTTGATCTTTCGATGCTAAATCAATATATGCACCGCCAAAAGCCTTTTCAATTGCACTACCACCTTCTTTGACACACTGGCTCAGGAAATGCCAAGAGTTGACTACGTATGGATGGTTCTCCACCAAGAAAACGGATCCCAGCTGGTTTGAATCAGAGCCAGTGACAAGCCATCTTGACGAGTGGGTCAGCCCGTAGAGGGGGTCTCCACCGTCTGATGGATGTTGTGCGGCGAAGATGTTTTTACGGCCTAACAATCTCATGATGCGTTCGATGTAGGATATTTCAGGGGAGGAGGGAGAGTCAATGCATGAGGCTATTTGGGATGAGGTGATCGGGCGGCCATGAGAGTGAATAATGTCAGGGATTCGAAGCTCAATTGCACACTTCAAGGCCAGAGAATCTACGAAAGCAAACATGTGTTTCCATATTTCTGCTTGGCCTCTTAGTGATGGTTCACCTTCCATTGATTCCATTTCTATCTTTCTCACTCTATTTTGTGGAGACAAAAGGAAGACTTAGAGTAATATATATTGTTGGGAAATTCGCAGCTTCTTCCTAAGATCTCCACAAGCATTATGCAAAGTAAATAATAATACAAAATGTTCAGTTCTTTCCTTTCCAGGAATGGCGTGAGCAAACATAACTAGATCACTTTTTTTCAATTTGTCGTTGCACTTTCTCTGTTATTGGTTCATGTGTTTCAACTTATTTTTCACCGGTTTTATGTTTGATATTCCTACTAAATTCGTGAAATACCGAAATTTTGGGTTATATTCCAAGTAGCTTTTATTTTCCGTTAGATGAGTTCCTAATTTTCGTTGCACTTTCTCTCTTATTGGTTCATGTGTTTCAACTTATTTTTCACCGGTTTTATGTTTGATATTCCTACTAAATTCGTGAAATGGCAAAATTTTGGGTTATATTCCAAGTAGCTTTTATTTTCCGTTAGATGAGTGCCTAATTTTCGTTGCACTTTCTCTCTTATTGGTTCATGTGTTTCAACTTATTTTTCATCGGTTTTATGTTTGATATTCCTACTAAATTCGTTAAATGCCGAAATTTTGGGTTATATTCCAAGTAGCTTTTATTTTCCGTTAGATGACTTCCTAATTTTCGTTGCACTTTCTCTCTTATTGGTTCAACTTATTTTTCACCGGTTTTATGTTTGATATTCCTACTAAATTCGTTAAATGCCGAAATTTTAGGTTATATTCCAAGTAACTTTTATTTTCCGTTAGATGAGTTCCTAATTTTCGTTGCACTTTCTCTGTTATTGATTCATGTGTTTCAACTTATTTTTCACCGGTTTTATGTTTGATATTCCTACTAAATTCGTTAAATGGCAAAATTTTGGGTTATATTCCAATAGTACCGATGCTGAAAAAAAAAAGTGGCTGTATCTCATACAGCCACTGTATTATAAGGGAACCCCTAGATCAAATACCAAGTCAGATATGATCATTTTATCCCACCAGTGACGGGACAAGTCATTAAATGACAGAGCAGTGGGTCTTACGATGGATCCCGCAAAATTTTAATATAAATCGCACAAATGGGACGCACTTACTCTATTATTTGGCATAGCTTTAGTGAGTAATTGAGGTGGTAAAACTGGTCTACATAAGTCCTTTTCTTGCCCATCAAATCGTGTTTTCCGTGAGTGGAAAGCATTTATGCATGTGAGTTGTTGTTGTTGGGGAAAATTCAGTTATTTTTAAAAAAAACTTTTAGTACTGATCTCATATAATATATATGAATTAAAATCTAGAAATCGTACCTTGAAAATCCAGTTTGGATTTTTCCGCTGAAGTGATTTAGGCTCCTAGATCACGATCCGTCACCACCACTCCAGTTAGATCACGATCCGTCACCACCACTCCAGTTAGATCACGATCCGTCACCACCACACATGTTAGATCACGAACTGTCACCAATGATCTTCCAAGTTATGACTCAGGTTTGATCTGCACTTGACGTGTGAGCGCTTTTATCACTACTAAAAGCAAACTAGCACGAGAAAATTTTTCTCTCAAAATTAGAGAGAAAAAGATTTTTCTCTTATCTGTATAAAGTTGCTCTTTTTTTTAGGGATGGCAATGGGGCGGGGTGGGGGTGGGGAGGCCTACCCCATTCCCCACCCCATTAAAAATTTTTACCTCCATTCCCCACTCCATTCCCCAATAAATTTAGTGAGGTGGGGGTGGGGAATCTCCATGTGGGGAATGATTTCCCCATCCCCACCCCATTCCCCATTTACTTATTTTATATTAGGTATAGATACATGATTTCAGTAAGTTAAAAATTAGATATTATAAAATATTTAAATTATTTTAAAAAAACTCTAAAAGTTTGAAACAATATCTTAAAATGATATTAAAAGTGAAAAATATTTAAAGAAAACAGCACTTTAAAAGAGAAAATAAAACATAAAAATGTTTTAGAATTGAAAAATATTGTAGGATTTTCTTTTATTCATATCATGCTTATATTACATAAAAATTAAAAAAATATTAATTGACATTATAGTTTATAAAATAAAAATTATTAAATAAGAATTAAAAATATATTTATATATAATGGGGATTGGGGTGGGGGTGGGGTGGGGAGTGCAAAACCAAACCCCACCCCATTAAGAATTTAGGGATTATTTTTCCTCCACTCCCCACCCCATTCCCCAAAAATTATTCAAAATTTTCCCCATTTGGGATGGGGCTTCATGGGGCCCCAAACCCGTGGAGGATTTTGCCATCCCTACTTTTTTTCTTTTGGGAAAAAAATAAGGCTTTTATATTATTTCTTTAGTGAAACCCTAAACTCCAAAATTAAAGTTACGTTACTTTCCTTTTTCCATAAGGGGACCACCTTGTAAAATAACATAAGGCCCCTTTATACAAAAGTATATTAATGGAGCCTCCTACTAAATAATATAATTATGTTTTTTACCCAAATTGCTAATTATCTTGCTTATTAATCCAGTAGAGGTGCAGTCAATTAAATGAGCTAACCCGGAGATTATTTGGGAATATACAATAATGGCTACAACAATTAAGCATGTAATTAAACAAGCCTAATCATTTAATTCCAACTCTACTCCACTAAAAGATTGGAACTGACCTCCATAATTGTATGTTCGAATAAAAAATTCGTCCCAAGCCACATTGATTTCTTTACTGCTCAATCCTTTGTACCACATCGTTAATTAAATCGATATCTCAACTGTCCAATCGATTTAATTACATCTTATTCCTTGATACTTACTGGTTTTCTCTAATGATTATTTTCAACATACTAAATATGTTGACATAATCTAGCCAGAGAATTCTGATCATGTCAAAATCCATTAAGAGACGTATCGTACAAATTCTATATTGTTAATTTATAATTCCAATACTCATCATTACTCCCACCAAAATACCGGGTAATCTTGACCATAAATGTGTGTCGTGCCCATTGGTAATTCAAATGGAATAACAATTACAATCATGAAATTATAATTAACTCAAAATTAAGATTACAGTAAAATCAATGCCTATGAGATTTAATAAGTCTGACAGTCATTTCAAGGTTAATTAAATCTCATGTGATCCACCAATGTAGTCAACTACATCAAGAATTCATACATGATTAAGACAAATCATTCAATGAATTTACTATACCTAAACATAAATAGAGCCCAACCTATTTATCAATCATGAACTTAATTTATTTAATCATAAGATAACTTATATTTATGTCTTCTGTGAATCCATATGATGATCACATAAATACATATAATATGATTAAACGGACCTTATTCAATATATTTATGCAATTAAAATATCTCAAATATTTTATTAATCAGAAAATAAATTAATATGCTTTAAAAGAGCATATTATCCCAACAATCTCCCACTAGCTCTTAAAGCATATCTGGCATATTGCACATGCTCTAGGGATCTAAGTGCAGGTTATAAAGGTTTTCCACTAATAGCCATTGTAATAAGATCTGTTTTTTAGCATCTTATGCCATTTAGGGTACTTTCATATAACCTATCTACACTATTCCCTTATAAGATTATACTTCCTCTCAATATGTTTTGTTTCTTCTGGTTCCTTGGTTGCTTTGATAGAGCTATCGCACCACCACAAGATTTTGTAGGAACTTGCAGAGCTATCAGCTTCTTTTGCAGTTTTAGATGCAGCCACATATTTAGTTTTATAGGATTCAGTGATACAAGGTTGTTTCACTCCTCCAACTAACAGCTCTACTTCCTAATGTAAACACATTTCCGGAAGTTAATTTTCTTGAATCCTTATCTGACATAAGGTCAAAATAAGTATAACCTACTGGAATAAGTTCATCACAAGAATACACAAGCATATAGTTTTTAGTTCTTTTCAGATACTTCATTATATGCTTGACTGCAGTCTAGTGTTCATGTCCAGGATTAGATTGATATCTGTTAACCATTCCTACTGTAAAACAGATGTCTTGTCTTGTATAAAGTATAGCATACATGAGACTTCCCACAGCTTTTGCATAGGGAACTCGTCTCATTCTTTCTATCTCTTCAGATGTTTTAGGAGATTGATCCTTAGAGAATGCAATTCCATGTCTGAATGGTAATAAACCAGTCTTGGAATTCTCCATACTAAATCTAGCCAATATGTTGTCGATATAGACCTCTTGAGACAAGGTTAAAGTTTTATTCTTCTGGTTTCATATAAAGATGATACCAAGAATATAACTTGCTTCTCCCAGGTCTTTCGTATCAAACTGTTTCGCTAACCAACTCTTTATTGTAGTCAATACTCCTATATTATTTCCAATTAGGAGAATATTATCTACATAAAGAACTAGAAAGGTTACAAACTTTCCCTGATTTTTCTTGTACACATATGGTTCATCAATATTATGAATGAATCCAAACGATTTAATCGCTTGATCAAATCTGATGTTCCATGACCGGGATGCTTGCTTCAATCCATAAATGGATCTCTGCAACTTACATACCATGTGTCGTAGATGTCTTCTTCAAGATGCCATTAAGAAAGGCGCCTTGACATCCATTTGCCAAATTTCACAATCTAGCACCGCAAAGAATATAGAGCGTAATCCTCGATGGATTTAAGCATAATAACAAAAAGTTTCATAATCGAATTCCTCTTCCGAGTAGAACTTTTGGCTACTAATCTTGCTTTAAATGTTTCCACCCTTCCGTTTACTCTTCTTTTTCTCTTGTAGATTCACTTGCACCTTATAGGTTTTACCCCACTTGGTGCCTCTATAAGTTCCCAGATTTTATTGGAATTCGTAAATTATATTTCTTGATTCATAGCCTTTTTCCAAAATTCAACATCTCTATCTATTAGAACTTCAAGCTAGTGGGATCTTATACTTGTTTATCCGAGATCGCCATAGGTTTCTCCCAATAACATGTATCTCGGCCGGTAACCTAGTTACCTCCCACTACGACGAGGTTCTAAAAGTGATTGTTGTTCGTGGATAATCCTGTTGATCACCATTGCCGTTTCTTCCTGTTCAATAACAGGTGTTGAAAGCTGAGCATCAACCTGATCTTCTTTTTATTTCTCTAGTTTTACCTTACTCTTAGGTAATAAGTCATTATATAGTCTTCCTCAAAAAAGTAAAGAATATGTCTATAAATACATTCCTATCTTGAGGACTATAATTCAGACTTTACCTTATTCCTTTCAGATACTTAAAACATGCAAAGTTTTGAACACGAATTCATCTTTTCTACCTCTTATCCTAGTATAAATACTAGTAAACTCCAAATACTAATGTGCCTCAAACTATGTTTGTGACTTTTTCATAATTTCTAGTAATAGACGAGGTGTAGATGAATCTAAGTTCCTTAAACTTTTACAGTTTTAAATTCTGGTATCTGGAATAAAAAAGGCAATTGATAAATTACTTAGTATATATTTTGTTTTATCCAAAAGAATTTTATTTCTCCATTTAATTACAATATAGTATTATAGTGTTTTTTTTGTTTCGATTATATCGAAGTTCTTTTATGTTCCTGTCTAAATGCTTCTGTCTTATCCATGTACCCTTTTGAATTTCAAAAGCAATGGAATTATGACACATTTGGACAAATATAAAAGAAATGAATATTCATCAATAAAATTGATTGAATACTCATAACCTCTTACCACATGTAAACTGATTAGTCTGTACATTTGTATGCACTAAATCATCCAATACAATGTTATGCTTTTAGCTCAAAAAGAGCATTCTCGTCACATTACTTTTCTAAATAAGATTTATAGAATTACCATGATCAATCTTAATAGGCTAAAAAACCTATCATTAATCATTTTCTTAAAATCTTATTATAGTTTATATGACTTAAGCATAAATATTAGAGGTTATTTTGGTCAGAAGAAACATTTCTTTTCTTTGATCAAAACATATACTATTTTTCATTATATCTTACTTTGAAGAGATCAATGGACTTCTATGATATAAGATGTCTTTATTAATAACCAAAATAAGTAATAAATGGAGGATCCATAAATAATGGTACTGCTTATTAAAACAGTCACGAAATTTAAATTCTCTAATAAAGACAAATATCAAAACTAAAGTCTCAGAAATTGATCTAGTCTTTCAATTGATATAAACTAGCATATCCTCAATCACGCTAAGCTTTCTTCACTTAATCTCTTGGTTTCCTGAAAACCAAATAAATGAATTACTAATTAGCTATTTCAGAATTCACTATTGCATAAATCAATAGAAATCTGAACTAATTAGGAAGCTTAAAGATTTCCTATACCTGATTTTAATAATCTTAGGACAATCTTTCTTCCAGTGACCATTCTATCCACACTTGTAACACTTGCCTCTTGGCTTGCTACTTCTTTTAGTAAACACTTTGCCAATCCCTACTCTTTCTTGCTCATTCCAGTCTTTCAACTTAAATTTTGAAGAGAATCATTTTTCAGGAAGTTTTCTGCTATGATAAAACTCTTCTATAGCATGTAGTTTGTGCATTAATTGAATTAAGGTCATATCTTTATTGTTTAAGATATAGCTGACCTTAAACTCTTTGAATGTATCATGTAAAGATTCAATCACCATGTTAATCTTTGTTTTATCATCGATTTGAACACCATGAATCTCTACCTCACTCAAATAGTCTATAATTTTGAGGACATGTTCACGAACTTTTGTGCCCTCTTCCATCTTAGTATCCGTGATACGTTTTAACACTGCATCTCGGCAAAACGAGATTCTCGCCCAAACATCCGATGAAGACTAGCCATTATTTCAATGGTCGTTTCCATGTCTGATGTATCTTATGCATTCTATAGAAATCGCCAATATATAGCGCTTAGCCATTTTGTTAACTTCAGATCATTTCTCATAAGGCTCCTCCGATTTCTATAATCGATAACGATGGTTCCCGAGGGTACAAGGGTGGTCAACACATATTTGCAGCCAAGAAATGAGGATATTAAATAGATTGCTTTTTAATCTAAATAATTTTCTCCAAAGGAGTTCATTTTAACAAGGATAATTAATAATGGGTTGATGGAAGTCATTTTCTGGAAAAATAAAATAGACATGCATAAATACTTTGAAACAATATTCACAATAAATGACAAAAATGCAAAAAACCATAAATGTATTTTAATTTATTGTAACGATAATCTAGTACCGCTTTGACAAGCTATCCGTGGGGAAGTCATGTCTACACTTACTAGACCCAATTTTTCCATTGGATTATTTACTTTCATGTAGACATGATAAATAATTATCGTTATCCTTTGGGCCTAAATTTGTTAACAGAGCTCATTGGGAAGGTTAATAACAAATTTTAGTTGAGTGTATAACCATTGTTTCAATCTACGATTTTTCATATCAATAGGGTGAACAATTATTGAAAATATTTCAATTTTATCTTTAAAGAAGTTCATCAATAAAATATCTAATATATATACCCTCCGTAGGGAGCATCACCGTATCATGAAGTCGAGGTATATATATAATTTTATTATTGAACTAACAATGGAGCCCATGGGAAAAATTATCTTGAATTTTCCCTCTCCCACTCAATATTTTAAAATTGGTTTTTCCTTTTAAACATACAATAATAATATTGTTAATTGCATGCTTCCTATAATATTATCTAGATGTTATCCAATATTATTAAGCACATGCAATTTTCAAACAATATAATAAGATTCATAATTAATGAATGACATTTATCATTATGCATGAAGTGCAAGACTACCTATTCTATATGACATGTTATCATGGCACGTTATCAACCAAAACTCAACATATAGAAAACAATTAAATAATCTTAATTCATGGCTTTCCTAAAATGAAAATACATTAAACCTAAGCCTAATCTTCATTTTTGTTAACGTCCATCTTCCATGTTTCTTTGTTAATTGACTAGGAAATTGACTTTTAAAATTTATTATTGGTCCATTTTAATTTGAAATAAAACCCTTTTTTTATTATAAATAAAATTTTGGACCAAAATAAATTTAATATGTTAAATTTTATCTATGCATTTTTAATCCATTGCCCAAATTTAATTGGGCCTAAAACTAGGATTCATTAAGCCCAAAACAATTTTTGGACTTAAATGCAAAACATTTAAAATTACTGCCCAAAGAAAAACTATGGAAGCACAAGGACCCCAATGATAAAATCATTGAAAACCTAAATCCATGTTTTTCTCTCCCACCGCCATCTTCACAAAGACAAGCCATTGCGCGCCATTCCATACACCGGATTGGTCGCCACGCGCAGCGCTGACGCGCTCACGCGCGAGTGCTGCGCGCGCTGACGCGCGGGAGCTGGCTGCGCGCGCGCTGCGCGCGCGCGCGTTGGCTTGCGCTGGCTGCGCTGCGCTGATGCGCGTGTTTGTGCTGCTGGTTTCCATTAAAATTTCCAGCCTTCGATTCCTTCGAACTGTGATACGTGATTTACAAATTTCCTAGGCCAATTTTAGCTTACAAAAATTCTATTACAAAGAAATTAAATCAAGAGGAAACATGGTGATGATAAACCACCCTCTCATATGTATCCAAAGGAAAAATACAGAGGAAAATCTAACCATAAATTAAGACAAACCATTAACATGCTTTATTCATATATTAAACAATAATATATATCGAATAAATCGTGCCATTCTAATACATAAAATCAAGATTAATTTCATACAAATTTTATATATTAATACGAGATGGCCTGATACCAATTGTTGGGAAAATTCAGCTTTTTTAAAAACTTTTGGACCGATCTCATATAATATATACGAATTGCAGTAATCTAGAATCAGACCTTAAAATCCGCTGGATTTTTCCGTCAAGTGATTTAGGCCCAAGATCACGATCCGTCACCACCACTCCTGCAGATCACGATCCGTCACCACCACGCCTGTTAGATCACTTAACCGTCACCAATGATCTTCCGTTATGACTGGGTTTGATCTCGACTTGACGACGCCTTTTATCACTACTAAAAGAACTAGCACGAGAAAATTTTTCTCAAAATTGCAGAGAGAAAAATCTTTTCTCCGATCTGTATTTAAGTGGCTCTTTTTCTTTGAGAGAAAATAAGCCTTTTATATTATTTCTTTAGTGAAACCCAGCCCAAAACTAAAGTTACGTTATTTCCTTTTTTCATAAGGGACCATTTATAAAATAAATAATAAAACGCCCCTTTATACAAAAGTATATTAATGTAACCTCCCACTAAATAATATAATTATGTTTTTGACCCAAATTGCTAGTTATCTTGCTTATTAATCCAGTAGTGGTGCAGCCAATTAAATGAGCTAACCCGGGGATCATTTGGGAATATACAATAATGGCTACAACAATTAAGCATGTAATTAAACAAGCCTAATCATTTAATTCCAACTCTACTCCACTAAAAGATTGGAACTGACCTCCATAATTGTATGTTCGAATAAAAAATTCGTCCCAAGCCACATTGATTTCTTTACTGCTCAATCCTTTGTACCACATCGTTAATTAAATCGATATCTCAACTGTCCAATCGATTTAATTACATCTTATTCCTTGATACTTACTGGTTTTCTCTAATGATTATTTTCAACATACTAAATATGTTGACATAATCTAGCCAGAGAATTCTATGATCAAGTGCCGAAAATCCATCAAGAGACGTGTCGTACAAATTCTATATTGTTAATCTATAATTCCAATACTCATAATTGCTCCCACCAAAATACCGGGTATTCTTGACCACAAATGTGTGTCGTGCCCATTGGTAATTCAAATGGAATAACAATTACAATCATGAAATTATAATTAACTCAAGATTAAGATTACAGTAAAATCAATGCCTATGAGATTTAATAAGTCTGACAGTCATTTCAAGGTTAATTAAATCTCATGTGTGATCCAGCTCAATGTAGTCAAACTACATCAGTAAATTCATACATGATTAAGACAAATCATTCAATGAATTTACTACAGTCTAAACATAAATAGAGCGCCCAACTCTATTTATCAACTGCGAACTTAATTTATTTAATCATAAGATAACTTATATTTATGTCTTCTGTGAATCCATATGATGATCACATAAATACATATAATATGATTAAACGGACCTTATTCAATATATTTATGCAATTAAAATATCTCAAATATTTTATTAATCAGAAAATAAATTAATATGCTTTAAAAGAGCATATTATCCCAACAATCTCCCACTAGCTCTTAAAGCATATCTGGCATATTGCACATGCTCTAGGGATCTAAGTGCAGGTTATAAAGGTTTTCCACTAATAGCCATTGTAATAAGATCTGTTTTTTAGCATCTTATGCCATTTAGGGTACTTTCATATAACCTATCTACACTATTCCCTTATAAGATTATACTTCCTCTCAATATGTTTTGTTTCTTCTGGTTCCTTGGTTGCTTTGATAGAGCTATCGCACCACCACAAGATTTTGTAGGAACTTGCAGAGCTATCAGCTTCTTTTGCAGTTTTAGATGCAGCCACATATTTAGCTTCAGTTATGGAGTCTGTGATACAAGGTTGTTTCACACTCCTCCAACTAACAGCTCTACTTCCTAATGTAAACACATTTCCGGAAGTTAATTTTCTTGAATCCTTATCTGACATAAGGTCAAAATAAGTATAACCTACTGGAATAAGTTCATCACAAGAATACACAAGCATATAGTTTTTAGTTCTTTTCAGATACTTCATTATATGCTTAACTGCAGTCTAGTGTTCATGTCCAGGATTAGATTGATATCTGTTAACCATTCCTACTGTAAAACAGATGTCTTGTCTTGTATAAAGTATAGCATACATGAGACTTCCCACAGCTTTTGCATAGGGAACTCGTCTCATTCTTTCTATCTCTTCAGATGTTTTAGGAGATTGATCCTTAGAGAATGCAATTCCATGTCTGAATGGTAATAAACCAGTCTTGGAATTCTCCATACTAAATCTAGCCAATATGTTGTCGATATAGACCTCTTGAGACAAGGTTAAAGTTTTATTCTTCTGGTTTCATATAAAGATGATACCAAGAATATAACTTGCTTCTCCCAGGTCTTTCGTATCAAACTGTTTCGCTAACCAACTCTTTATTGTAGTCAATACTCCTATATTATTTCCAATTAGGAGAATATTATCTACATAAAGAACTAGAAAGGTTACAAACTTTCCCTGATTTTTCTTGTACACATATGGTTCATCAATATTATGAATGAATCCAAACGATTTAATCGCTTGATCAAATCTGATGTTCCATGACCGGGATGCTTGCTTCAATCCATAAATGGATCTCTGCAACTTACATACCATGTGTTCTTGGCCTTTTTGTAGATGTCTTCTTCAAGATGCCATTAAGAAAGACAGTCTTGACATCTTTATGCCAAATTTCACAATCTAGCACTGCAGCAATATAGAGCAGAATCCTGATAGATTTAAGCATAACAACCAGAAAAAGTCTCCTCATAATCGAATTCTCTTTCTGAGTAGAACTTTTTGGCTACTAATCTTGCTTTAAATGTTTCCACCCTTCCGTTTACTCTTCTTTTTCTCTTGTAGATTCACTTGCACCTTATAGGTTTTACCCCACTTGGTGCCTCTATAAGTTCCCAGATTTTATTGGAATTCGTAAATTATATTTCTTGATTCATGACATTTTTCCAAAATTCAACATCTCTATCTATTAGAACTTCGTTGAAGCTAGTGGGATCTTATACTTGTTTATCTGAGATCGCCGTATAGGTTTTTCCCAATAACATGTATCTCGCTGGTAACCTAGTTACCCTCCCACTACGACGAGGTTCTAAAAGTGATTGTTGTTCAGGGATAATCCTGTGTTGATCAGCTAGTTGTTGCTGTTCTTCCTGTTCAATAACAGGTGTTGAAAGCTGAGCATCAACCTGATCTTCTTTTTATTTCTCTAGTTTTACCTTACTCTTAGGTAATAAGTCATTATATAGTCTTCCTCAAAAAAGTAAAGAATATGTCTATAAATACATTCCTATCTTGAGGACTATAATTCAGACTTTACCTTATTCCTTTCAGATACTTAAAACATGCAAAGTTTTGAACACGAATTCATCTTTTCTACCTCTTATCCTAGTATAAATACTAGTAAACTCCAAATACTAATGTGCCTCAAACTATGTTTGTGACTTTTTCATAATTTCTAGGAGTAATAGACACTGAGGTAGATGAATCTAAGTTCCTTAAACTTTTACAGTTTTAAATTCTGGTATCTGGAATAAAAAAGGCAATTGATAAATTACTTAGTATATATTTTGTTTTATCCAAAAGAATTTTATTTCTCCATTTAATTACAATATAGTATTATAGTGTTTTTTTTGTTTCGATTATATCGAAGTTCTTTTATGTTCCTGTCTAAATGCTTCTGTCTTATCCATGTACCCTTTTGAATTTCAAAAGCAATGGAATTATGACACATTTGGACAAACATAAAAGAAATGAATATTCATCAATAAAATTGATTGAATACTCATAACCTCTTACCACATGTAAACTGATTAGTCTGTACATTTGTATGCACTAAATCATCCAATACAATGTTATGCTTTTAGCTCAAAAAGAGCATTCTCGTCACATTACTTTTCTAAATAAGATTTATAGAATTACCATGATCAATCTTAATAGGCTAAAAAACCTATCATTAATCATTTTCTTAAAATCTTATTATAGTTTATATGACTTAAGCATAAATATTAGAGGTTATTTTGGTCAGAAGAAACATTTCTTTTCTTTGATAAAAACATATAGTATTTATCATTATATCTTACTTTGAATAGATCAATGGACTTATATGATATAATATGTCTTTATTAATAACCAAAATAAGTAATAAATGGAGGATCCATAAATAACAGTGTACTCCTGTTTATTAAAACAGGTCACAGAAATTTAAATTCCTCTAATAAAGACAAATATCAAAAACTAAAGTCTCGTAAAATTGATCTAGCCTTTCAATTGATATAAACTAGCATATCCTCAACTGCTGCTTGAAGCTTTCTTCACTTAATCTCTTGGTTTCCTGAAAACCAAATAAATGAATTACTAATTAGCTATTTCAGAATTCACTATTGCATAAATCAATAGAAATCTGAACTAATTAGGAAGCTTAAAGATTTCCTATACCTGATTTTAATAATCTTAGGACAATCTTTCTTCCAGTGACCATTCTATCCACACTTGTAACACTTGCCTCTTGGCTTGCTACTTCTTTTAGTAAACACTTTGCCAATCCCTACTCTTTCTTGCTCATTCCAGTCTTTCAACTTAAATTTTGAAGAGAATCATTTTTCAGGAAGTTTTCTGCTATGATAAAACTCTTCTATAGCATGTAGTTTGTGCATTAATTGAATTAAGGTCATATCTTTATTGTTTGAGATATAGCTGACCTTAAACTCTTTGAATGTATCAGGTAACGATTCAATCACCATGTTAATCTTTATTTTATCATCGATTTGAACACCATGAATCTCTACCTCACTCAAATAGTCTATCATTTTGAGGACATGTTCACGAACTTTTGTGCCCTCTTCCATCTTAGTATCCGTAATACGTTTTAACACTGCATCTCGGCAAAATGAGTATTCTGCCCAAACATCTGATGAAGACTAGCCATTATCTCCGATGTATCTTATGCTTCTACGTAAATCAAGCCAATATATAGCGCTTAGCCATTTTGTTTGCTTCGTATAATTTCTCATATGGCTCGCTCTGATTTATATTATCGTATAACGATGGTTCTGGAGGGTAAGGTGGTCAACACATATTTGCAGCAAAGGAGGATATTAAATAGATTGCGTTTTTAATCTAAATAATTTTCTCCAGTGAGTTCATTTTTAACAAGGATAATTAATAATGGGTTGATGGAAGTCATTTTCTGAAAAAATAAAATAGACATGCATAAATACTTTGAAACAATATTCACAATAAATGACAAAAATGCAAAAAACCATAAATGTATTTTAATTTATTGTAACGATAATCTAGTACCGCTTTGACAAGCTATCCGTTGGGGAAGTCATGTCTACACTTACTAGACCCAATTTTTCATTGGATTATTTACTTTCATATAGAGACATGATAAATAATTATCGTTATCCCTTTGGGCCTAAATTTGTTAACAGAGCTTCGTTGGGAAGGTTAATAACAAATTTTAGTTGAGTGTATAACCATTGTTTCAATCTACGTATTTTTCATATCAATAGTCACCGTTGGGGTGAACAATTGATTGAAAAATATTTCAATTTTATCTTTAAAGAAGTTCATCTAATAAGATATCTAATATATATACCCTTCGTAGGGAGCATCACCGTATCATGAAGTTGAGGTATATATATAATTTTATTATTGAACTAACAATGGAGCCCATGGGAAAAATTATCTTGAATTTTTCCCTCTCCCACTCAATATTTTAAAATTGGTTTTTTCTTTTTAAACATACAATAATCATATTGTTAATTGCATGCTTCCTATAATATTATCTAGATGATATCTAATATTATTAAGCACATGCAATTTTCAAACAATATAATAAGATTCATAATTAATGAATGACATTTATCATTATGCATAGAGTGGCACTACCTATTCTATATGACATGTTATCATGGCATGTTATCAACCAAAACTCAACATATAGAAAAACAATTAAATAATCTTAATTCATGGCTTTCCTAAAATGAAAAATACATTAAACCTAAGCCTAATCTTCATTAGGCTTCTTGTTAATGTCCATCTTCCATAGGCTTGTCTTTGTTAATGGACTAGGGGAAATTGGACTTTTAAAATTTATTATTGGTCCATTTTTAATTTTGAAATAAAACCCCTTTTTTTTATTATAAATAAAAATTTTGGACCAAAAATAAATTTAATATGTTAAATTTTATCTATGCATTTTTAATCCATTAAGCCCAAATTTAATTGGGCCTAAAACTAGGATTCATTAAGCCCAAAACAATTTTTGGACTTAAATGCAAAACATTTAAAATTACTGCCCAAAGAAAAACTATGGAAGCACAAGGACCCCAATGATAAAATCATTGAAAACCTAAATCCATGTTTTTCTCTCCCCAGCCGCCATCTTCACAAAGAAGACAAGCCATTGCCGGCCATTCCAGACACCGGATTTGAAGGCTGCCACTGGCCGACACGCCTCAGTTGCCGGGAGTGTCGTCACACATGACGCCTCTGGCTGCTACAAGACGTGTTTCGCAATGATGCGCGTGTTTGTGCTGCTGGTTTCCATTAAAATTTCCAGCCTTCGATTCCTTCGAACTGTGATACGTGATTTACAAATTTCCTAGGCCAATTTTAGCTTACAAAAATTCTATTACAGTAAACTAAATCAAGAGGGAAACATGGTGATGATAAACCACCCCTCTTGTTACAGATCCAAAGGAAAAATACAGAGGAAAATCTAACCATAAATTAAGACAAACCATCAACATGCTTTATTCATATATTAAAACAATAATATATATCTGAATAAATCGTGCCATTCTAATACATAAAATCAAGAGTGATTTCATACGAAATTCTTATATATTAATATGAGATGGCTCGGATACCAATTGTTGGGGAAAATTCAGTTTTTTTAAAAAAAAACTTTTAGGACCGATCTCATATAATATATATGAATTCGTAATCTAGAAATCGTACCTTAAAAATCCAGTTTGGATTTTTCCGCTGAAGTGATTTAGGCTCCAAGATCATGATCCGTCACCACCACTCCAGTTAGATCACGATCCGTCACCACCACGCCTGTTAGATCACGAACTGTCACCAATGATCTTCCAGGTTATGACTCGCTTGATCCAGACTGACGGGCGCCTTTTATCACTACTAAAAGCAAACTAGCACGAGAAAATTTTTCTCTCAAAATTAGAGAGAAAAATCTTTTTCTCTGATCTGTATGAAGTGGCTCTTTTTTTCTTTTGAGAGAAAAATAAGCCTTTTATATTATTTCTTTAGTGAAATCCTAGGCTCCAAAACTAAAGTTACGTTACTTTCCTTTTTTCATAAGGGGACCACCTTATAAAATAATAAAACGCCCCTTTATACAAAAGTATATTAATGTAACCTCCCACTAAATAATATAATTATGTTTTTGACCCAAATTGCTAGTTATCTTGCTTATTAATCCAGTAGTGGTGCAGTCAATTAAATGAGCTAACCCGGGGATCATTTGGGAACATACAATAGTGGCTACAACAATTAAGCATGTAATTAAACAAGCCTAATCATTTAATTCCAACTCTACTCCACTATAAGATTGGAACTGACCTCCATAATTGTATGTTCGAATAAAAATTCGTCCCAAGCCACATTGATTTCTTTACTGCTCAATCCTTTGTACCACATCGTTAATTAAATCGATATCTCAACTGTCCAATCGATTTAATTACATCTTATTCCTTGATACTTACTGGTTTTCTCTAATGATCATTTTCAATATACTAAATATGTTGACACACTCTGGCCAGAGAATTCTATGATCAAGTGCCGAAAACCCATCAAGAGACGTGTCATACAAATTCTATATTGTTAATCTATAATTCCAATACTCATAATTGCTCCCACCAAAATACCGGGTAATCTTAACCACAAATGTGTGTCGTGCCCATTGGTAATTCAAATGGAATAACAATTACAATCATGAAATCATAATTAACTCAATATTAAGATTACAGTAAAATCAATGCCTATGAGATTTAATAAGTCTGACAGTCATTTCAAGGTTAATTAAATGATCCAATTAATCAAGTAGTCAACTACATCAAGAATTCATACATGATTAAGACAAATCATTCAATGAATTTACTACAGTCTAAACATAAATAGAGTGCCCAACTCTATTTATCAACTGCGAACTTAATTTATTTAATCATAAGATAACTTATATTTATGTCTTCTGTGAATCCATATGATGATCACATAAATACATATAATGTAATTAAACGGACCTTATTCAATATATTTATGTAATTAAAATATCTCAAATATTTTATTAATCAGAAAATAAATTAATATACTTTAAAAGAGCATATTATCCCAACAGTTGTTTGGTCAACATCAAACACTTGGCAATACTGAAATTATAAAACATCTTTAAACTATTACCGGAGAAGGAAAGCTTGATGAGGTTGCGCATGAAAGTTATGGGATGATCTTTGAACGAATTTTTCACTAAAGGTAAGAAGTAAAGGAGACAAATCCAAATGCTAAATAAGATAACTTTTGATAATTTTTTAATCATTGCAGAATGTACAATGTCGAAGAAAATAAAGAAATTTTTGCTTAGAAGATTAGAATAAACCAAAATCTCTAAATAAAAAAATTAAATAACACGACTACTTGTAGTTTAAGTAAGACAAATATTAATTTAATTCTTATTATTTGAGTCAATTATCGAATTAATTCTTGTATTTTTAAAAATTTAACAAAAATATTGTTATTTTCATAACTATTGGATTTAACTTTTCTAACAATAAAATAATATTTATATATGATATAATCCAAAATTCAAACAAACTTGATATGTAGTATGTAAAAAGTAGATGATTAACAAATTTTATTGAAAATAGATATACAACAAGGAATTTTGAAGTGATTTTTAAAAATATTAGAATAATTAGATACTTGGCTCAAAGTAAGGACTATAGAAACTTTTATCTTATAAATAATTTCACGTATATCCAATCAAAAGACTAACATTGTATAATGAATTATTTATTTTTCACCAAAAAAATTATTTGTAGTTTTTTTACTGTCTCAATCTTGAATTAACCAAATGATCACTTATTATAGGTGGGTCTTGATATATGTGGGGTAATTGTTAGGCTTTTCTAAGTTTTGAAGAGTAATGCTAGAGATCTTAGTTATTGAGTCTCAATTTGAGTCAAAATTAGTGTAGTATTTATCTATTAAAAAAATAATTTTATTAATTATAAAATTTATTATCCAATAAATAATATATAACAACTAAGGCTATCAAGTTGTTATTTAAGTTTTGTAATCCCTAACATTATTGATTTTTTAATTCAATTGCCTATGGATTTGAATTATTGGTTGCTTATAACATAAGGATTTTATCATAGATCTGTTTGGATTAGTCTAACTCAATTCTATTGAACAGTTTAAAAAACATTAATTTAAAGAGACATTAACTCCACTGAGAAATGTCTATCGCTACTCGATAGGTATAAAAAGAGGGAGTCCCAACACTACGTTAGGACTTGATCCTGTGGACCCTAATCTGGCGCCGAGCCGACACCCTCTCAATCTGAAACTAACCAAATGATCTATTATAAGTGGGCCTTGAGAGAGATGGAGCCATTATGGGTTTTAATAATTTTTAGTTTCAATCGTTTTTGGTTTATTGAATTATTGGTTGTCACAGTAACAACATTCAACGGATAGAAGTAACAATGCTATAATTTTAGTTTGATTTTAGTATAATGATTTTAAATTTTATTGATTGGGGGTCATTATTTTATTCGTGTGTTATAGACATTCATCATACAAAGGATTAAAAAAAAGGTCATTTTTTACTGTTTGCTTTTTTATTTAGAAAGACGGAAGAGGACATGGTGAGTTTTACTCCAATGAAAATTATCACAAAATATAAATAAAAACAACCTAATGATGTAACTTATTAAAAAAAAGAATAATCATGCAAAAATAAAATTACATCAATTACTGAAACTTACAATTAAGGAGATCATGAGAGTCCTTGAGAACGAAAGGCAACCGATAATGACAGGCTTACAAATTAAAATATAAAGTTCGACTTAACCTTATAGAGTCATGTAATGATAAGTTATTAACATTTATCAGTAGTCCAAATGGTGAATTTGTATTGGTGCTAATTCATTAGTCACATGTTACTCTGGATAGGCCTCAATAATCCACTGTAAAACTGGGATTTTGATGATTCTGTAGCGAGGAAAGCCTCCTTTCTCAAGTATTTTCTTCCATTCAAGCTCAGTCCTCTCCTTTCCACCCGACAAATCAACCATCATTAGTAAATCAAATGCCAACGGAGTCTCATCGAATAATCCACTGCCATCGGGTTGTAAAACAATATCGACAATGATCACTTTTCCGATTTTCTCAGGTATTGCTTTCCGGCAATTCTTCAAAATCTTGATACAAGCTTCGTCCCCCCAATCGTGCAGTATCCACTGTAAATATAATCATTAAAAATAATCAAGGATAATGTATTTGCACTAATTAATGCACACAAAATCATATCAAGGTAGAGATGCACACAATTTGTTAAACGGGTAAAAGATTACAAGATTAATTCTTAATTAAAAATATATTTCTTTGAGATGATTGATGATCATCTAAGATCAATATTGTTAGAAGAAACTGGTAGTTATGCAACCTTCATGAAAACCGCATCAGCATTAGGAATTGCATCAAACATGTCCCCTCCGACGTGTGAGATTCCTTCATGCATAGGCGCTGAAGCTAACACGTGCTGCAAATCAAAGTTTATTCCTTTGATGTGTGGATGGGATTTGACAATCTCAGCAAGCCCTGTGCCAGTGCCACCACCCACATCAACCATTGATCTTATGTTATTGAACCCATCTACTTTATAATGTGATGCGAAAGCCTTCATGGTGATCATGGTCGTGCATGCCATGGCCTCATTGAACAAGTTGTTGAATTGAGGGTTCTGCGAAGCAAAATCCCAAAATGTAGAGCCGTGAGCCTTCCTGAAAGGAATGCCACCTTTTTTCACACATTGGCTAAGGTAATGCCATGGTGCCAGTAGCCATTGACTGTTTTGTACTAGAATCATTGGAGCAAGACTTAGCTCCGAGTCATGTAGTAGCCATTTTGATATGTGGATCGTTCCGTACAGAGTCTCATCACCACCGTCTGATGGATGATGTGCGGCAAAAATTCCTTTGCATACAAGCATTCTCATGATGCGTGCCAGGTAGGAAATATCCGGACAAGACGAGTCAATTCCTGGCATAATAAAAGATAAAAATTAATTAATTAATAGGCTGTAATTAAGAGGCCAACAAACTGAAACTATAGCTTTTAATCCAGCAAAAGAGATAGAGAGTCAGTACCTGAGGCTAACTGGGACAAAGTGATTGGACAGCCACGTGAGTGCATAATATCAGCTAAGCGAAGTTCCACCGCGAATTTTAATGCCATAGAGTATGTAAAGGCGAACATGAATTGCCATACTTCAGCTTGCCCTCTTAGTAATTCCTCGTGAACATCCATTGATTTGCCCTCTCTCTTTCTTCAAGCTAGAGTTTGCTTTGCATATATACTGAATGGATCGATATTTATAGCCAAAACCTGCATTGCCTTTTTATTTTATTTTAAAAGAAACTTGTTGGGGGACTTAGCATAAGATTTATAGGTATCTAACCCAAAAGACTAATCTCTTAGGTGGAGTGACCTACCACCTTATAAACCCAAGTATCTCCCCTTTACCAACCAATGTGAGACACAACTCAATAAAACTCTATGATGAAATCGTATCAACTCTATTGCGCTTATTTTTCATAAGCGTAAATGGAAATTTCACTTATAAAATTACAAGCCTATATCCTTTTTCATTTGTCTCTATTCTATTGGATTTCAGCAAAATTTACAAAATCTTTGTCACTCAAATTAGGTTTTCATAAATGGAAAGCTTATAATATATGCTGGTTGTTATTTGGTCAACATCAAACAATTAAAATTAAATAAAAATGTTTTTAAAGCTAGAGCGCTGACGTGAGAACTAAACTCCGACAAAATTTCAACAATAAAACATTCAAAACGACATTGTTTTGGGTTTAGATTAATTTTTTGAAATTCACCTTAAATAACGTAGTTTTGAATATGTTATTGTCAATAGTTCTCCAATCATTTTTCTTTTGAGTAAATTTTCGATTATTGCTTCGTGAATAGGTTATCTTCAAAAATACTCTTTTATTTTTGAAAATTTTAAGTTATAGAAAGGTGCCTCCTTCTAAAAGCCTTCCTTCGCCGGGATACCGTAAAACAAAAAAAAAAAATGGAAGATAAATAGAAACTTTAAAAAATGAGGAAGACTATTTAAAAATAGTCAATTCGTAAAAAGATAATATAAAATCAACCTTTTCTTTTAAATGGAGAAAAAAAAAAAAAAAGGCTTGGTATGCTTATGTATGCAAGATTCCCCAAGATCTTCTAATAAAATTTTCCAATAAAGATAAGAAGTAAGGAGACAAATAAAGAGCAAAATGTTTTATTAATTGATTAATTAGTCAATACTTTAAATCTTTTAATGTCACGATTATATTAATTATTTACTTTAAAATTTTAATGTCACGATTATAAGTTTGATCACGCAATTAGGTTGAAAATTAAACATCACCAACGTACAGGGGCAAGTGGGCTCTTTGCAGCGTACATGACAACGGCTAAAATTCAAATAAGTTATATAGCGAAGGCTGCAATACAACTAAGTTATAAGACGGACTCTCAAATCCAACATATAATTGAATCACGACGGAATTGACACGGGAGTGTTATTAAATTTAGTCCAAGGGACAAGTATAACCCAAGATTATTACTCCACTTGTTCAAATTGACTGTATTTTTTTAAAAGTAATTAAATTATGTATTATATATAGTTAGAAAGATAAATACGTCTGGTTTTTGAAGAATTTATGGAATCAATTTAATTAACAATCTTTGTATTACTGGGAAGCTCTGTGAGTCAAGATTTTAATAAATTTTACGGTATTCAATTTGAAGTTTTCAACATCAAGATATGACTAATGGCCCATTTGAGATTGTTTTTAGGAGGTTTAAAAATGATTTTAAAAATCTAAAAGCTAATTTTAGTGTTTAGTAAAAAAAAAAAAATTAAAATCACTTTTGTCAAAATCAATTTATCCTACAGCTGATTTTAATAAGCAGGAAAAGAGTAGCTTTTAAACAACAATAACAAGCAGCCTGTACGAGCCATATTATTATTGGATTCTATCTAATTAATATTGATGTTCAAACAAGCATGCATGCATGCCTTGAAACAGAAATATTATGCTCGCATTTGCATAATTTCCCTGTCAAAACTACAACCAGTGCCTTAACTTCGTCCATAGAATACTGAACTTTATTTCACACTTATTTTATTAATTATTATATAGGCATCTGTGTGAATGGTTTTGCTATCAACTTAAAGTTTCCTTTCACTCTGGATAGGCCTCGATAATAGATTGTAAAGCTGGAATTTTGATGATCTGGTAGCGAGGGAAGCCTCCTTCTTCCAATAATTTCTTCCACTCAAGCTCTGTCCTCTCTTTCCCGCCCGGCGTGTTAACCATCATAACTAAATCAAATGCATAACCGGCGTCATCAAACAGGCCTTGACCTTCAGGTTGTAAAACAACATCAATAATTATCACTTTTCCAGTTTTTTCCGGTATTGCTTCCCGACAATTCTTCAAAATCTTTACGCAAGCCTCATCGCTCCAATTGTGTAGCACCCACTGAACAATATTAATTGCAATGAATTAATTATTTAACAAAGTAAAAATGTTCCAAAGTATATACATACATATGTACATCTATATATATATGTGTTTGTATAATCATTCTCAGGTGCGGGCGCCCTTATTTTTTTTAGTACTGACACACTCTTAAACCATGAAGTTCAAGAGAGTTAAAAATTAACTCTCTGAACTCCATAATTTAAAACTGTGTTTGCGTGGAAAAAAAAAAAAGAGAGGTCCGCACTAGAAAAAGTATATATATATATTTTCCAATTCAGGATTTTAAAGTGCGGGAAAACTTTAAAACCCTCGGACTTTCCTGCACTTTAAAATTCCAGATCAGAAAACTATATATATATAATTATTTTCATATGCAAACGCCCTCATTTTTTCTAATGTGGACATGCGATTAAACTGTGTGGTTTTATAGTATTAAAAACTAATTGCATTAAACTACAAGGCTTAACAATGTGTCGCATGAAAAAAAATGAGGGCGTCCGCATTAGAGAAATAATATGTGCGCGCATGTGTGTAAATTCTCATGTGTGAGTGTCCTCATTTTTTTTTTCATACGGACATAATATTAAGCGTGATGTCTTCATAGTTAAGTTGAATATTGACTGTCCACATGGAAAAAAAAAAAAAAATCAAGGACTATATCTATATCATATATAGCGATGATATATCTAATCCGAAATGAATTGAAAATGATGTGAACATATTTTTATATTGTTGTAAATTGTTTGACAACATTGTAAAAAAGTTAATTACCTTCAAGAGAAGTGCATCAGCGTTAGGAATGGTGTGAAACATGTCACCCGAAACATGTGTGACTCCATCATAGACTGGTGCTGTGGTGATGACATGTGGCAAATCAAAGTTGATGCCTTTGATGTGTGGATATGATTTCACAATCTCAGATATCAACCCTCCAATCCCGCCTGCCACATCGACTAGTGATTTCAACGAATCAAATCCATGTTTATAACTTCCTAATATTTCCCTTGTTAAGAACTTGGAATTACAAGCCATGCCCTCATTGAAGATGTCGTTGAACTGTTGATCTTTCGATGCTAAATCGATAACCACACCGCCAAAAGCCTTTTCAATAGCACTACCCTTTGACACACTGGCTCAGGAAATGCCAAGAGTTGACTACGTATGAATGGCTCTCCACTAAGAAAACGGATCCCAGCTGGTTTGAATCAGAGCCAGTGACAAGCCATCTTGACGAGTGGGTCAGCCCGTAGAGGGGCTCTCCACCGTCTGATGGATGTTGTGCGGCGAAGATGTTTTTACGGCCTAACAATCTCATGATGCGTTCGATGTAGGATATTTCAGGGGAGGGGGGAGAGTCAATGCATGAAGCTATTTGGGATGAAGTGATCGGGCGGCCATGAGAGTGAATAATGTCAGGGATTCGAAGCTCAATAGCACACTTCAAGGCCAGAGAATCTACGAAAGCAAACATGTGTTTCCATATTTCTGCTTGGCCTCTTAGTGATGCTTCATCTTCTACTGATTCCATTTCTATCTTTTTGATACTATTTGGTGAAGATAGATAGGAAGATTCAGATGAATATATGCGTGTGTGTCTATATATATATATATATAAACGATCTAGGAAGGAAAACTTACCATCATTAAAACGTGTTTATTTATTAATCATAAAAAGAAGAAAAAAATGTCTTTCTGCTCTTGTCCCTTATCAACTTTGCGAATATGTTTAATATTGGAAGGTATTGGGTCTATATCAATCAAATAGTGTATTACACGCAATAAAACTTATTCAAAGCATTGGAGAACAAAAGCTTATTGAGCTTTTCATACAAGATTCAGAAATCTTCCATGCAAAATATATAATCAAGGAGCGAAAGGGAGGAGGCAAATATATAAGAGCTATAAAAACAACTTCTTGTAGTAAGGATGGCAAAACCTTTTCAGCGCTGCTATTTGCCTCGAACTTAACCCCGAATTTGCGCCCGAATTTTGTCAAAACGACGTCGTTTCCTTTTCTTTTTAATTTCAGCCGAAAAAAGTCGGCAGCACGTGGGTGATCATATGTGTCAAATAATTTCAAACCAAAACGACGTCGCCAATTCATTGTCCTTTTAATTTCAGCCGAAGCAAATAATAAGGTCGGCAGCACGTGGGTGAGCATATGCTTCAATTAATTTGAAACCAAAACGACGTCGCTATTCCTGCTTTATCCTTCTTTTTGCTTTCCTTTCCAACCACAACACTCGGCACCCAGAACTTCCACAAACTGCAAACTGCAAACTGCAAACTGCTAGCTCTTTATGCATGTGACCGAACACAACTTTCATATGTCTGTCTGCTTGTTTATATGGAAACTTATATAGATTTCTCCAATCACCTGAATGATTGTATTCTCAAATGTTGCTTGCGGATTCATATGATTTGCTGTTCCAAATGATTAAAGACAATGCCATCCGAATCCAATCCGATCCATACTCAACCTGAATTTTTTTATTTAATCCAAATATATTCGGATTGGATCGGAATGGATCCCATATTCAAGTTGAATTCGAATGACTTTTTTCTCAATCCGACCAACCTAAAACTCAATCGGGTTGACCGGAACCTAGTTCAAACTCAATTTTGCCTTCTTTTTTAACTTTTTTTTTAACATTTACAAAGAGAACATGATAATTCTTACTCCAAAGCAAACTATTACAAAATACAGATAAAAATAATCTAAGACATAAAGAAAAGAAAAATATTCATGCAACAACAAAATTACTTTAATTACTGAAATTTATAATTAAAGAGACCACAAGAGTCGTTGGTAACAAAAGGCAACCAGTAATGACATGCTTACAATATTAGAATACAAGTTTATTTTATACCTTTATTTTATAGGACCATGTAATGATTACTTATTATCGTTTATCATTTCTTATCTGAATGGTGAATTTGTATTCGTGCCACATCAGGAATACCATTTATCAAATGTTATGTTAGAATCGCGCCAAGTTAGCTATACATAACCAAAGAAAATTGGTAAATAAATGAGATAATGCTTTTTTTTTTTCACGCGCCCACCGCGGAGTATGAAAATATTTTACTAGTGGAAAGGAGTTACAAATATTGTGGTATTTTAGCTCACTACCCAAAATCCCAATACACCCAAACTCTCAACTCACTAGACTCTTAAAATTACTCTCTAAATAAGGAAGAAGAACTAAAAATTTTGGATGCAGAAATGAGGATGAGCTTCCTCCTTTTATAGCCAAAATTTGGCTTCTGTTCATTTAATATTTTATTTTATTTCTAGTAAAGATCCCTTTTTCTTTCTTTTTTTTTTTCTATTCAGCATGCTTCCTTCTTCAAAATAGATTTTACCCACCTTCTGGTGCCCGCATGTTGCTGACATTCTTCACTATTGAGATTGAGAATCAATCAATCTCCACACCATCCTTTCTATTTCGCCATTGTCATGTTACTTACGTTTCTGCTAGGCCACAAGAGAATCTACTCCATACAAACTTGTCAGTATTTATTGGTTTGGTCAAAACATCTGCTAGGTTCTCCTTCGTATGGATTTTCTGCAAATCCACTCTTTCTTCTTCTACTACTTCTCGAACAAAGTGATACTGAACTCCTATGTGCTTTGTCCTGGAATGAAAGGCTGGATTCCTTGCTATATGCAAGGCACTTTGACTGTCACAAAACACAGAAATTTTCTGTTGTTTGTGCCCGAGCTCCTCCAATAACCTTTGTATCCAAATAGCTTCCTTGCAAGCTTATGTAGCTGCCATGTATTCTGCTTTTGTTGTAGATAGAGCCACAACGGTCTGCAGTTTTGAAACCTAGCTTACAACTGCTCCCGCAAGTGTAAACACATAACTAGTAGTGGATTTCCTTTTATCAAGGTCTCCTAAAAAATCTGAATCCACATAGCCCCTGACAGTAAATTCCGATCCTCCATAACATAATGCAACATCTGAGGTTCCTTTGATATATCTCAGAATCCTGTTTACAACTATCCAATGCTCTCCACCAGGATTTGCCATGTATCGACTGACTGCTCCTACTGTTTGTGCAATGTCCGGTCTAGTACATATCATAACAAGCATCAAACTTCCCGGTGCTGATGCATACGGCACTTGAGACATTTCTTTCCTCTCAGCTTCATTGCTAGGACACATACTTGATGATAATTTGAAATTAACAGGAAGTAGGGTAGAAATTGACTTACAATCTTGCATGTTGAAGCGCCGCAAGATTTTCTTCAAGTAGTTTTTCTGTGAAAGCCAAATCTTCCTGTTATTTCTGTCTCGGTGAATTTGCATCCCTAGAATCTTGTTTGCTTAATGGTTATCGAAGCCAGTAAAAATAAATACTTACTCTAAATAAATTATGCATAGTGATTGAGCAGGGTCGTGTCCACAGAGATTGGTAATTATTTAAATCATTTCAAAATGTAAAATGCAAAATGGGGGAATTGTTGACAATAATAAAAATCAAATTAAAATAACAAGAATGCAAATTAAAATTTTAAATCAAATGGGAAAAGCTCTGGTTGAAGGAATTAACTCAACTTGATTCGACTACTGATCATTGATCTAAATATAATATATATATATGGTTATTTATATAGCATGAGACCCTCTAATAGCCAATCTCTCCTTAACTAGTCGACAACCGCGATTTACCATTGGTTATTTCCCTAATTAATAGACAACCCTAGATACGATCATAGGATTTAATCAATTGACAGCCTGAAAAACCAGAGAGACCCAAATCCTAATCAACAAACGCATAAGATGGTTCATTTAAATTAGATTGTTTATTCTCATAACACAACGCACTGCTATGCTATTTGTCACAAATATTAAAATCTTCATACGATAAATCTTCTAATTGACAGTAGATTAAATTGATAATTAAATAGTGGCCAATTATCTAATTAATAAATATAATCATGACAATAATTCAGAAAATAAACAAATACCCAAAAAGTAATAAAACAATTAAAGCATAAGAAAGATCTCACAGTAATGATGAATCAAAACTTTATTAACCTCCAACCAGAATAATAGATTTAGTTCTTCATAGAAAGAAGAGAAAAACTTAGATCTAGGGTTTTTTCTTTTTCCTACTTGATGATCCCCCTTCTCTTTGTGTTTTCCTCCTTTTTGTATTGTAGAGTTTTTCTAAAAAGAGAATACTAAAATCTAAAATATTCTCTAAATTCGAAATTACAAAAATAACCCAAAAAGATGAAACACGTTAAAATAAAAACTGCAAGTTCTTCGTTGACAGCACGCGCCCACGCCTTATCAACAAAGCTCTTCTGAAATTCATAATTTCTCCAAGAAAATAATCATCCTCAAACATCATCTTGCGGCTCAATTTTAGCACCAATCAATAGAATTGCACCTACAAAATAAAACACAAGTAAATCATTATTATTAAGTGCAAAACATCGATATTAAAAGAAGTAAACAATGCAAAACTAGTGTATAAATTGCACTCTAACATTGCCGGTCCCAAATCCTTCATTTCAAACTCCCTAGCCAACTGTGCCTTCAATTCTTGGACTCGATCTTTGTTAGAACCTGCTACCAACATGTCGTCCACGTACAACAGTAAAATGATGAAATCATTATCTTCAAACCTCTTGTAATATGCATAATGGTCTGAACTAAGTCTGCTGTATCCAAGGCTCATGATGAAGGAATCAAATCTCTTATACCAACACATTGGCGCCTGTTTTAGACTGTATAGAGATTTGTTCAACCTGCAAACCAAGTTCTCATTTTCCTTTTCAGTAAAACCTTCTGGTTGGAGCATATAGATTTCTTCTTCAAGTTCTCCATGAAGAAATGCAGTTTTCACATCTAACTGCTCTAGATGTAGGTCAAATGTAGCACATATCGCCAAGACTATTCTGATTGTCGTGAGTCGAACAACCGGAGAAAATATTTCGTTGAAGTCAATACCTTCTTTCTAAGCATATCCTTTCACCGCCAATCTTGCACGATACCGCTCCACTTGATCATTGCCATCACGTTTGATCTTATAGACCCATTTGTTACTAATGGTTTTTCTTCCGTGTGGTAGTGGTACAAGTTCCCATGTCTTGTTCTTGTGTAGAGCCTCAATTTCTTCCTGCATTGCTGTCATCCACAAAGTAATATCTGAGCTGTTTAAAGCTTCATGGAAAGTTGATGGCTCTCCATCCTCTGTTAGAAGATAGTATGCAACATTGATCTCTGTGACATAATCTGAGTGCCATGTTGGCGGTCGTCTCTCATGAGTTGACCGACGAACTTCTAGAGCCTCGGACTCGACTGGTTCTTGTTTCTCGTGCTCTGGTGCTGCTTCAGAAGAATCTGAATCTTCTGAATTCTTTTCCACATAAACCGGCACAGTCTCTGACTTTTCTTTTGCAGTGCTACCATCCTCATTTTTCCTTTGCAGTTGTTCTTCTACAAAGATAACATCTCTGCTGATGACAATCTTGTGAGCAATAGGGTCCCACAGACGATACCCTTTTACTCCATCAGCATATCCCAAGAAGATACATCTTCTAGATTTTGGATCCAGCTTTGTTCTTTCTTGGGCATTGTACATCACATACACAGGACACCCAAATGCATGTAGGTGAGAGTAATCTGCTAGCTTTCTTGTCCACATCTCCATCGCTGTCTTCAGCCCAATTGCTGTGGATGGCGACCGATTTACTATATAACAGGCGGTTTTGGCTGCTTCTGCTCAGAATGAATTAAACAGACTTGCAGTCCTTAATATAGCTCTTATTCTTTCTATAAGAGTTCTGTTCATCCGCTCTGCCACTCCATTTTGTTGAGGAGTGTATGCCACCGTGAACTTCCTTTGAATACCTTCTTGCTTATAGAAAGCAGGAAACTCATCGTCTGTATACTCTCCACCATTATCTGTCCTCAAACACTTAATCTTTTTTCCAGATTCAAGTTCTACCCGCCCTTTGTATTCTTTAAACACTAGAAATATATCTGACTTTTTCTTAATTGGATATACCCAACATCTCCTAGAATAATCATCAATGAAAGTCACCATGTACTTTGCACCTCCCATGGTTATGTCAGGTGATTCCCAAACATCATAATGAACTAAGTGTAGAATGTATTTACTTCTAGCAACAGATCTGTTAAACTTTAATCTATTCTGCTTACTTATAACACAATGCTCGCAAAATGGTAAACTTACCGATTTGAGCCCTGGAAGCAATTTTCGCTCAGAGAGAATCTTCAAACCTTGTTCTGACATGTGGCTAAGTTTGAGATGCCACATCATCGTTAATTCTTCTCCATTTGATGCGACACACGCATCAGCTTCCTGCAGTGTTTCTCCTTTAAGCATGAATAGATTAACACCGATCTTTTTCGCCTTCATCAATACAAGCACACCTCTAGTAATCTTCATGATCCCATTTTCAACTCAAGTTTTGCACCCATGACTATCTATTTGTCCCAATGACAATAGATTTTTCTTCAGGCCTTTAACATGTCGTACCCCTCCAATTGTGTGAATTGTACCATCAAACATTTTGATTTTGATAATACCAATACCAGCGATCTCCAAGGCATGATCATCACCCATGTATACAGATCCTCCTAAGATAGGTTCATATGTGTGGAACCATTCTCTCCGAGAGGTCATGTGCCAGGTAGCTCCTGAGTCTATAAGTTAGACGTCAGATAGCCGTTTTCTGCCTTCTGAAACAATTGTTGCCTCGCTGTAGAGAATTTCACCGTCATCTGAGGTACTTGCTACACACCCCTAAGCATTGGATGACTGAGGTTCTTTGCCCTCTCTTCTCTTCTGGTTACTCCAACACTCTTTCTTGACGTACCCTTTCTTGCCACAGTTGTAGCATTTAACATTCTTCTTACTTCTGGATTTTGATCTACCATGATTGTGACTCTCCTGCTACGTTGATCTCCTCTGCCACCGATAATGGCGCCACTTGCTGCGAACTTGCTTGTCTGTCCTCTTTACTTTTTTGCCTGCTCTCCTCATTTAATACGGAAGCTGTAACATCATCGAAAACTAAACTGTCCGCAGGATTATTGTTTATCAGATTAATGATGAGTTGATCATAGAATATGGTAGACTTTGAAGTAGAAGCTCCGCACGTTCATTTCCTCTATATTATGACCCAACGTTGTGAGTTGTGAAAATAGAGTCTTCAAAGTGTTGATATGGTCGGTCACCAAAGTGGATTCCGCCATTCGAAGAGTATAGAGTCTTCTCTTTAAGAAGATTTTGTTGTGCAGCGACTTAGCTTCGTACAATTTTGTGAGAGTATCCCAGATTTCCTTTGCTGTCTTTTTCTCTGCCACACTGGATAACACCCCATCTGCAAGTGCCAAGTGTAGATTAGCAATGGCATTGCCGTCCATCTCATTCCACTTGTCATCATCAGTTATCTCCATGGGTCTTTGTCCAATTGCTGCCAAGCAATTATTTTTCCTTAAAATTGCCCTCATCTTCATTTTCCACAACGAGAAATTGTTCCCGTTGAACTTCTCAATTTCATATTTTGCTACCATTTTGTTGATAAATACCGCATACAAACTAGTGTATCCCTTTGAATAGTTGTGAGTATGTGTGAAAATGCACACCAGGAAAGTTCTCAGGAAAGACTGGAGGGGTCACAATGGTCCCACTTAAAACCCAGACTCCTTAGGCTCTTATCGCCTTTGTGACAGAACTTTCCTAGACATGTACAAAACCACACAGTTGCTCTGCTCACACCACTATCCCTTGCTTCCACCGCAGAATTCTTGGATCGCTCCCACCGTTTCTCGTGAACAGTACCATATACGTGAATAGTATAGTATACGTGAACAGTACTGTATACGTGAATAGTACCCCTTACGTGAACAGTACCTCCGACTCCAAAGAATACAACAAATAGCTCTGATACCACTATTAGAAATTGGTGGGTGAAGCAGTTACACAACTAAAGTAAAATTGAGAAATAATGAGACAATAAAATCACATAGGACACCAGAAAATTACGTGGTTCAGCTTTTAGCCTACGTCCACGGGCGAAGATAGAAGGAAAATATTTTACTAGTGAAAGGAGTTACAAATATTGTGATATTTTAGCTCACTACCCAAAATCTCAATACACCCAAATTCTCAACTCACTAGACTCTTAAAATTACTCTCTAAATAAGGAAGAAGAATTGAAAATTTTGGACGCAGAAATGAGGAAGAGCTTCCTCCTTTTATAGCCAAAATTTGGCTACTGTTCATTTAATATTTTATTATTATTTTATTTTTTTTTTCTTCTTCTTCGGCCCGGTATCCCTTTTTCTTCTTTCCCTCTTTTTTCTACGGTTCCCTCTTTTTATTTTTGCTTCCTTCTTCAAAATAGACAGGCCCACCTTCTAGAATGTGGTGCCCGCATGTTTTTACTTTTTGACATGTTACTCTGGATAGGACTCGATAATGCACTGTAAAGCTGGGATTCTAATGATTCTGTAGCGATGAGAGCCTCCTTTCTCAAGTATATTTGTTCTTCCATTCAAGCTCAGTCCTCTCCTTCCAAAATATCAGCTAAGCGAAGCTGCATAGGGGACTTTAATTTAATGCCATGGAGTCTGTAAAGGCGAACACGAATTGCCATGCTTCAGCTTGCCGTTTTAGTAATTCCTCGTGAACTTTTATTGATCCCATTTTGCCCCCCCCCCTCTTTCTTCAAGTTAGAGTTTACTTTCTGTATATATTAAAACTTATGATACCACTTTTTTAAAAACAAACTCTATGATGAAATCGTATCAACGCTATTGTGCTTGTTTTTCACGAGCATAATTAGAAATTTCACTCACAAAATTACAAGTCTTTGTCCTTTTCTATTTATCTCTACTCTACTCATCTTCAACAACATTTTCAAAATCTTTGACAAGATCTTTGTCCCTCAAATTAGACTTTCCATAGATGGAAAGCTTAGAATATATGTTGGTTGTTATTTGGTCAAACATCAAACAATTAGCAATAATGAAATATTTTTAAACCAGAACACTGATACGGGAACTAAACCCCAACAAAATCTTGAAAAAACACATTTCAAATGAAGTTAGTTTAATTTTGTTTTTTAAAGTTCACCTAAAGTAACTGAATGTGCTATTGTCAGTCGTTCCCCAATCATTTTTCTTTCGGGTAAATTTTGAATTACTGTACTCGTGAGTTGGCTATATTCAACTCGTTCCCTTGCTATTAAAAATGTTAAATTATCTCTTTTTTTAATTCAAAAAATAAAAAAAAGGGCAATAATTTTTATTGGTCTTTTTAATAAAAAGCAAGAGCAAATTAAAATTTTTAAAAATAAGAAAGATTATTTAAAGATAATCAATTAAAAACAATAATACAAAAAACTTGATAAGCCTACGTGTCCAAGATTTGGGAAGATCTTATGGTATATTTATTTGTGAGTTTAGAGAATGGGAATGAAACCTATGTTTACTTGGCAAAATGTAATTTAGAAATGAAAATAAAATATGTGGGTTCCACACAATTTGGGAATAAGGAATAAGAATCTCATTCCCATGGGAGGTAGGAAATGAAAATGAGAGAATGAAAATGAAAGATATATTTACTTTTGTGCCATTCTAATTATTATTTTATTAATATTATCGTTATTAACAATAAAAATAATAATTACTTTATCATTATTAACAATATTATCCTTATTGTTGTTGTTGTTGTTGTTGTTATTATTAAAAATAATATTAACAATAATTAATAATAACTAAAATAATAAAGTTAATAAAATTTAATAATAATAATAATAATAATAATAATAATAATAATAATAAATAATGTTAATAATGATAATATTACTAAAACTAATATTAACTAAAATAATAAGTTAATAAAATTTTATTTTTTAATTAATATAATTTTTATAATAATATTTATACATGTATCTAGTTAATGAGAATTATATTATTTAATACTATGGGTATTTGAGTAAATTAATTCTCATACCAATTATTCGTTCCATATATTTTGCCAAGTAAACATATCAATGGCACTCCAGTACATTTTTATTCCCGTTTATTTTTGCCAAGTAAACATTATAATCTCATTTCCATTCCTTATTTTCATTCCAACGCATTCTTATTTTCAGTCCATTACTATTCCATGAATTAATTAAACGCATCATTAATGAATTTCCCAATAATAATTAAAGAAGTAAGAAGATAGATAAAAGGGCCAATGTTCTATGAAAATACTTGGCGGCTAGAATTGCGAGAGGAGGGCGAGAATTTGCTGCCGTTTCTTCCCCATTATCATACGCATTTCAAGACAAAGAAATTAATAAAACATTTCTGCCTCATTAAGAAAATATAAATAAAGCAAAAAGCTATGGCAGCATGTGGGAATAATAATATCTATGTGGCAGCCAAAATATTTCCTGCATTTCTTCTTCCTCTGTTTACACTCTCCTTATTATTTTTGGTAGATTTGTCATAGTTCTATATTAATGCGTGAAAAGTTTTTGTTTTTGTGGGTTTTGTGTTTCTTTCATGATCTTGCTTATCTGCTCGTCCAAATGAATGAACAAAATGTTATTGGAGGGGATAAGCAACTGGTTCATTAGGGGGAAAAATGGTGTTAGCTTTTGATTGACTCGATGTTTTGAGAATAGAGTACCTTTGTTTTTATTATATACATTAAACGGGAAAGTGCTGAAGCTTTTACGAATACAAATTCCGCTTTGATTTGTTTTGGAAGAAAGCCTGAGTTAGCATATTCATTTGGTCAGTCAATTAGCACAAGTAGAAAATGATAATCTAATGTTTTATGTGTCTTTCTTTCGGATAGAGATCTAGTCTTGATCAGTTGGTCGAATTAATAGTCGTGATTCTTGGGGCCGCGTAATTCTTGTGATCATGAGAAGCAGGATCAGGGCGAGATCATAACACATGAGAAATTATGTATGAGTGCGTGAGTGAGAGAGGGATCATGAAATAATAACTTGGGCGATGACTGTGTTGTTGTCGGTAATGGTACTGTTGAGAGAGGGAAGAAAATGGCGAAAACGAAGGGTAGTGGGTGAGAGTAGATAAGCTGATAAGAGTTTTAGATTTATCAGCATTTCTCTGTCATTTTTTGTTATTTTTTTAATTGTTTGTTTGTGTAAAAGGGCGCGTGATATTAGCGAGAGAAATGTGCTGCCGTCTCTCGCCTTTCTCTCACCCTTACACCAAGCAGAACTCGTGTTCTATTCCTTGACTAATTAATCAATACTTTAAATATTGTGCTGTCACGATTGTATCAATCAATACTTTAAAACTTTAATGTCAGGATTGTAAGTTTGATCACGCAACTTGATTGAAAGTTGAAGTACAATTAAGTTATATGACTCATGTTCAAGACATAATTGAATCACGACAGAATACATAGTGTTGAAGAAAATAAAATAGCTTTTACTATTAAGAAAATAATTGACAGAAACTAAACTATTTTATGAAGAAAAAAAAACTCTGTTTTGGTCATGCATCGCCCCTAAAACGAACCCATTAAAATATATGGTTAATTAAAATCAGAGTATTTTTACATTTTATAGAACTGATCAAGTTTTTATCGTTTCATACAGGTATTAGTCCGTGAAGTTGTATTTCGTATGAGCTAATTGAATAACTTCAATCAGAAAACCTTTATATTGAATTCTTTATTTAGGACCAAACCTTCATCTATTGCCTTTATTATTGTTTTTTTATTTTTTTTCAAATTTCTACCATTTTGAGTTATCTTATATTTCCCACCTTGCTGACAATTGTTACAAGATTAACACGTTACTGATAAATTTAAACAACAATAACAAGCAGCCTGTACGAGCCATATTATTATTGGATTCTATCTAATTAATATTGATGTTCAAACAAGCATGCAGGCATGCCTTGAAACAGAAATATTATGCTCGCATTTGCATAATTTCCCTGTCAAAAATACAACTAATGCCTTAACTTCGTCCATAGAATACTGAACTTTATTTCACACTTATTTTATTAATTATTATATAGGCATCTGTGTGAATGGTTTTGCTATCAACTTAAAGTTTCCTTTCACTCTGGATACGCCTCGATAATAGATTGTAAAGCTGGAATTTTGATGATCTGGTAGCGAGGGAAGCCTCCTTCTTCCAATAATTTCTTCCACTCAAGCTCTGTCCTCTCTTTCCCGCCCGGCGTGTTAACCATCATAACTAAATCAAATGCATAACCGGCGTCATCAAACAGGCCTTGACCATCAGGTTGTAAAACAACATCAATAATTATCACTTTTCCCGTCTTTCCCGGTATTGCTTCCCGACAATTCTTCAAAATCTTTACGCAAGCCTCATCGCTCCAATTGTGTAGCACCCACTGAACAATATTAATTGTAATGAATTAATTATTTAATAAAGTAAAAATATTCCAAACTACATATATAAATATAGTGGTGATCCAGTTTAGGATCCTGAACTTTGTTAAAGTTCGAGACAAGTTAACAACTGGATGAATAGACTTCTACATTCTTGTAAATTGTTTGACAATATTGTAAAAGCATATTTACACTATTGTCAAGTTGGCACGTATTTTAATTTCAAATTATAAGTTTGAATTGAAAAATTATCTCATATCTATATATAGAGTACATCTCTTGTATATACATTCTAATTTCTTTTTTTTATATACGAACACACTTTTAAGTCATGAGATTTAAAAAAATTAGTTTTAAACTGTCTTAAATCGTATAATTTTATAATTTATTAAAAAATAACTCTTTTAAATCAGATGATTTAGGAGTGGGCCACATTAAAAAGAATGAAGTCATGTACCTGAAAATGATAATATATATATATTAGTTACCTTCAAGAGAAGTGCGTCAGCATTAGGAATGGTGTGAAACATGTCACCCGAAACATGTGTGACCCCATTATAGACCGGTGCTGTGGTGATGACATGTGGTAAATCAAAGTTGATACCTTTGATGTGTGGATATGATTTCACAATCCCAGATATCAAACCTCCAATCCCACCTGCCACATCGACCAATGATTTCAACGGATCAAACCCATGTTTATAACCTGCTAATATTTCCCTTGTTAAGATCTTGGAATTACAAGCCATGCCCTCATTGAAGATGTTGTTGAACTGTTGATCTTTCGATGCTAAATCAATATATGCACCGCCAAAAGCCTTTTCAATAGCACTACCACCTTCTTTGACACACTGGCTCAGGAAATGCCAAGAGTTGACTACGTATGAATGGCTCTCCACTAAGAAAACGGATCCCAGCTGGTTTGAATCAGAGCCAGTGACAAGCCATCTTGACGAGTGGGTCAGCCCGTAGAGGGGCTCTCCACCGTCTGACGGATGTTGTGCGGCGAAGATGTTTTTACGGCCTAACAATCTCATGATGCGTTCGATGTAGGATATTTCAGGGGAGGAGGGAGAGTCAATGCATGAAGCTATTTGGGATGAAGTGATCGGGCGGCCATGAGAGTGAATAATGTCAGGGATTCGAAGCTCAATAGCACACTTCAAGGCCAGAGAATCTACGAAAGCAAACATGTGTTTCCATATTTCTGCTTGGCCTCTTAGTGATGCTTCACCTTCTACTGATTCCATTTCTATCTTTCTCACTCTATTTGGTGGAGACAGAAGGAAGACTTACAGTAATAGATATTGTTGGGAAATTCACAGTTTCTTCCTAAGATCTCCACAAGCATTATGCAAAGTAAATAATAAAATAAAATGTTAAACAGAGAATAATACTAAACACATAATAAAAGATTGATATAAAAATTTCTAATTAAAAAAAACCAAGATTATTAATATAAGATTTATCTGAAAAACTCTAAATTAAAAAAAAAAACAGCGTCATTATTAAAAGACAACCAGAATAAAATTTACTACGAAGAAAATTTGTACCACTATACTCACCTTAATTTTTTTAACCCGACTTACACTCAATGAGAGCATCAGAACAAATAAACACTTTTTGACCCAAGTTTACAATTATTCATATTGCCGGAATCAATTGCTTCCACAATTTAATTTCATTCTTAAGAATATTTCTCTCTATTTTGAAAGCTCTGAATGTTTCTCTTGCATTCACAAAATAAATGCTCGTAATTGGGATACAGAGCTCTGCAGAAGGCCCTCCTTTTATAGCCAAATAGTGGCTTTATAGATCAATAATTTTGACTTAAACATTGAGAGAATGCGACAACGAAACAAAACACGTGAGGTAGCTGTTGAAAAGTCAAACAACAAAAATCAAACTTTGCTTTGTGAACACCGAATTCAGTGCCCATCAAAATTGATTTTTTTTTGTTTCAAAATTCAATTTTCCAATTTGACAAATTGGCCAAATTGAATGCAATGGTAGGTGAGCAATGCCTACAAATAAAGATGAGAGGTTAGAGCTTGAATTATCGAATTGAGAGAGTTGAGAGCAATTGCAAGTGAAGCAATTTGAGAGATTTGAGAGAGCTTCCACTTAAGTGTTCTAGTGAGGATTCAATTGGGTATATTGGGGTTGTGGGTTTTGGGAGTTTTTCCCACTTTTGTAAATTCCCATTTGTTTGTAAAATTATCTTTCAACCTTTGCTCGTAGACGTAGGTATTACACCAAACCACGTAAATTATTGTGTAATATTTTTTTGTATTTGTTTATCACCACATTTACATTTCTACAAAAGTCACAGTCACCAGAATATTAGTAATTGTTCAACCTTCGCTTCCCTAACAATTAATATCAGAGCCGGAGGTTCGTGCTTGGGGCATACGACACTGTTCACGTATACGAACTGTTCATAGATATGATACTGTTCATTGATACGGTGAAGATGACCATTTATACTTGGGAGATAGTTTATTGTACGTAGTGTCTACTTTTGCATGTCTATGAATATTCTGTCAGCAAGGCGATAAGAGCTTAATGAGTCTACATTTTAAGTGAGACCGTTGTGACCCCTCCACTCTCTTGGAAACTTTCCTGGTGCATTTATTCACGCAAAATTAACATCATAGAGACTGTTTTTCAAGTGTAAATAGTTGTTGAAAGCATTGATCATTTGAGTTAAGAAAGATAGCAGAGGCATCATCATCATCTTCATTAGCGAAGACTACTGTGACTGATGCAAAGTTTAAAGTGGAGAAATTTGATGGTACTAATAATTTTAGTATGTGGCAATGTGAGGTGTTGGATGTCTTATGTCAGCAAGATTTGGACGTTGCTCTTGAAGAAAAATCTGACAAGATGGATAACAATGAGTGGATAAAGATTAATAGACAAGCATGTGGTACTATTCACTTATGTATGGCTAAAGATAAGAAATACTCTGTCATGAGGGAGACTGGTATGTAAATTCTAATACTATGGGTGTCAATACGTAAGTGTATACAACAAATAATATAATACTAAGTATTCAAAATTTCTCCATAGAGATTGATATTATCAGGCTTGCTACAGCAATCTTAACAGTGCAGATTATTTCAAATTAAAATGAGACAAATACTAAAACTAATAAAATAACTAAAATGCAATAAATAAAATAGAATAAAGAAAATTGTCACAGCAAACACAAGGATAAAACTAATGAGAATGAAGTAGTTGAGTAATTAAACTCTCTTAATAGTTTTAACTATTTCTTTTAATTTTAGGCTCGGTTGCTACAACATCTGTTATAGTATTGGGTAGAATCCTTATATATCATCAATTGTTGCATGTTGGATGTCTTATATCTATATGCAACCTAATAATGACCAATTGTTATGCCAACATAAGATATAACTGATAGGTCATAAATAGTCATATTATATTTAGTTTAATTCCCTCATATTTTGATTGATCTTGTGTTAATTTGTGGAAATTATGTTTGATTTGATTTAGGAGGAGAAACATGGAGATTATGATAAAAAGTGGATAAAAAGAGCTTTATTTGGGCTTTGCAATCATGGGCTGACCGTTGACTTGAAGGAGACGGTTTCCTAGCATTAAGAGGAGAAGAAGCCAAGAAGGATTAGAAAAGCTAGCAAAAGAGGAAAAGAAATCGCAAGGAAAAGGAAGAGAGCAAGAAGAGAGCAAAAAGAAGACAAAAAGCAAGCATTATAAAAGGGAAGTCAAAAACGTGAGCAAGAACGAGAGAGGAAGAGAAGTCAAAACGGCTGCAACTTTGTCCTCTTCAATAACTTTTGTTTTTGTTTGCCACCATGAGTGGCTAAGGTTTTAATTCCGGTCCAGGGGTTAATCAAATTCCGATTGTAGTTTTGTGAGGCTTTGAACTTAACAAGAATTTCTTCTATCCAAGTAATTTTTATTTCTTGTTCTTATTTTCTATGAATTATTTATGTTGATTGAGTTGACGCCTTAAATCAATATTTATTTTTCTATCGCTAGTCAGGAGTTTGTGATCCGTAATTGTCATGAATGATTGAATTGAGTAGCAAGGAGTTGGCTCATGTGTGTGTATATTGGTGGCCACAATTACATAGCTTGCATGATAGGCTCTAGGGAAATAAAAATACAAATTGATTAAATTGGAGTAATCTGAATTAATTGATCTTGTTTTAGTCATTCTCACTATTCTTAATGCTATCACTTAATTTGATATGGAACGATGATGCCCAGTTAAATTAGTGATAAGTTTGGATTTGAGCGATTGTTTGAGTCTATTACATTAGGAGAATAATTGCTTTCTGCGGGATTCCGATTAAGTAGACTAAGTTCTTGGATTGAGTAATCTATATTTTTGCCTATGATCAAAATTGCAATTGGATGGAATTAATACCCTTGGATTGGAAGTTTGGTAAGATTGATATTTTCTTTGTTTAATTTTAAAGTCTTGTTTTTATTTTATTTTTATTTTATTTTATCAAATTCTCGAAACCCTTAAAATCCCAGAAATTCGGATAACCGGATTCACTAAACGGCTAGCCGTTTGTGTCCAGAATCCGGAGAACTGACAAACGGCGTACCGGTTTCATAAACCGGATTGCCGATTAGCTCCAGAACCGAGAGTTGTCGTGTGGTTCGGTTTCCTCAAACCGTGAATAGCTCATGTTACAATCCGGTCTTCCGGATTTCTCCTAACCGGTTAGCCGGATCTCATCGAGCAATCTCACTAGCCGCAACGGGATGTCCGGATTCGATCTTCCGCTTGTCAGAATCAAGTCACGAAGCTTGCGCCTGACAGTCATCCGGATCCCTCGGCCGGTTTTAGCCATTCGACCAAAGGGCTAACTTTTCCATAAGCAATTTCAACTCCAGTAAGCAAATTAATTTTTTTAAACTTTGAGATTAAATACATAGTTCTCTTGGGATTCGACACGGTTTCACTACTACAAATTTATTTAGGTGAATCGGTATTTGTTTTGAGGAGCTTGACAACTCCGTCAAAATTATGTCATGGGGGAGGGTGTTTCTCATTGTTTAATTGTTTATTTGATTTAGTTTATGACTCGTTCTTCTCAGGGTACTAATTTGCAGTATAATCCTGAAATCGAGAGGACAACGCGTCAATTGAGGAAAGAAACTAGAGAAGGAAAACGTCGTCTTGAGAACGAAGCAGAGATAGACTTAACTACTTGTGGAACATCCATCTTTGCAGAAATTGAAGAAAAGATGGCAAACCTAACTCTCAAAGAACTCGCCGCACCAGATTTGAATCAACAACCCTTATGCATTACTTTTCCAATATTGCTAATGATTTTGAATTAAAATCTGGTTTGATTCATTTACTTCCTTCTTTTCGTGGTTGTGCAGGTGAAGATCCTCACAAGCATCTTAAAGAATTTCACATTGTTTGCTCTGGAATGAAGCCACATGGTGTATCCGAGGAGCAAATCAACCTTAGAGCCTTTCCATTCTCTTTGAAGGATCAAGCTAAAGATTGGCTCTATTATCTCTCCTGGTTCTATCACCACATGGAATGAGATGAAGAGGCTATTTAGAAATTCTTTCACCTCACGAGCCGCTAGTATTAGGAAGGAGATTTATGGCATCACACGGATCACTGGGGAGGCTGTATGTCTGAATCTTGGAACGATTCAAAAGATTATGTGCTAGCTTTCCCCACCATCAAATTTCTGATCAACTCCTTATCCAATATTTCTATGAGGGATTGTTGCCAATGGATAGGAGTATGATTGATGCAGCGAGTGGTGGAGCTTTAGTAAACAAGACACCTGAAGCAGCCAAACAATTGATTTCAAACATGGCTGAAACTTCTCAACAATTTGGTACAAGAGCGGGTGGAGGATCCATCAAGCAAGTTAACGAGGTAAGCGATCTTAAAAACCAAATTTCTGATTTAACTGCTTTGGTCCGTCAAATGGCTGTAGGGCAATTACAAACAGTAAAAGCATGTGGAATATGCTCACTTCATGGGCATCCTACTGATATGTGCCCCACATTACAACAAGACTCCACACAAGAAGCCAATGCCATAAGTGGGTTTCCTAGTCACGCTCAGAGGACGTATGATCCCTATTCGAATCACTACAATCCTGGATGGAGGGATCATCCTAACTTTAGCTATGGAAACCAAGGAGGACAACAAAGGCCACCGCCTCAGAACTTCACTAGACCACCTCCAATCCCTACACAGACTCAAGCTCCAAACTCAGGTATGTCTTTGGAAGATATTGTTAAAAATCTTGCTACCAATACTCTTCAATTTCAACAGGAAACAAGAACAAGCATCCAAAGTTTAGGCAACCAAATCACTCAATTAGCCACATCAGTTAGTAAGTTGGAAGCTCAAAATTCTGGAAAGTTACCTTCACAGCCAGAAGTCAACCCAAGGGAAAATTGTAGTGCAATTTCACTGCGAAGCGGAAAAGAAATTCCCTCGGGATCAACTCCACCTAAAGAAGCTGAAATGGCCAAAGGAGATGAAGATGAAGAAGCTCCCTCTAAAACAAAGCGTGGGGTAAAATTCGATCCTCCTTTATCTCTTTCATCTTACACACCTACACCTCCTTTTCCTAGCAGGTTAGCTAAGCCAAAAGAAGATGAGCAAGAAAAGGAGATTCTGGACACGTTTAGGAGAGTGCAAATTAACATCCCCTTGTTGGATGCGATCAAGCAAATTCCCAAATACGCAAAGTTCTTGAAAGAGTTGTGTACCAACAAGAGGAAGATGAAAGCAAAGGGGAAGGTTGAGGTAAGTAAGAATGTGTCAGCGATGTTACAAAAAAATATGCCAGAAAAATGCAAGGATCCAGGTATGTTTTCATTACCTTGTGTAATTGGTGAAAAGAAAGTTGAGCATGCTATGCTAGATTTAGGAGCTTCAATTAATGTCATGCCATTTTCTGTTTACCAAGATTTAAAGTTGAATGACTTGCAATCGACTGGTGTAGTTATTCAATTGGCTGACCGTTCTTATATTCACCCACTTGGGATAGTAGAAGATGTCTTGGTACAGGTTAATGAGTTTATATTTCCTGTAGATTTTTACATCTTAGAGATGGAAGGTAATCCTTCTTCGAAATCAGCTTCAATTTTATTAGGAAGACCTTTCATGAAAACTGCCAAGACAAAAATTGATGTAGATGAGGGTACTCTCTCTGTCGAGTTTGATGGAGAGATTGTTAAGTTTAATATATTTGATGCTGTGAAATACCCTACTGATGTGCATTCTCTTTGTCAAATTGATGCGATCGATTCTATCAAGGCAGATGTTTTTGCCCAAGAAAGTGTTGGGAATGAGCTAAAATTGTATGCACAATCTAATTTAAAAGGCATCGGATGATTTATTCGCTTATGATCGTGGTTCAGCCAAAGACATAAAACAGCGCGCTGGGAGGCAAACCCAAATATTTTCTTTATTCTCGCTAATTTTCATTTATTATATTTAGTTTTCTTTACTGCTGATTTTATTTTAAGCCAGATGTTCTTGAAGAAGATTAACTCAATAAAACGTGTTTCACGCCATTTTCGCCTTTCCTCGAACCCTCTCCTAGCTCATTCGAGTCCACATCGCTCACATCCGTGTGGGAGTTTCTTCTTCCCTTCTCATTTACTTTTCATCATTATTATTTTTGTGAGCTATTTATTTGTTGATACATCGAGGACAATGTATTATTTAGGATTTTGCATGTTTTTAAATTGTTCTTAAAATTTTTGCTTTTAAGTCTTCTCAATATCTTCAATACCTTGTAAGTTGTGGATACATCTTTGTTTTGAGTTTTAATGCATGAAAGAGTAAGCATGAATAGTTTTTTCTTTAAAATTTTCAATGGTGTCGAATTAATTTGTTGATTGAAAAGTGCACAAGACTTGATGCAAAATAGACACTCTAGTGAGCCCAAGAGCAACTTATTACATTTTGCTCCTTTTATTTTTGTTGAGTGTATCAAACTTAGTGTGTTTATTCTAGAACTTGCTTATGAATATGTGCTGAGACCACATTTTGAATCGATGCTAAGTGATAAGGGCAATTAGTTTAACCAATTTAAACTCTAAAAGACCCACCTTTATTTTCCCTAGTTAGCCTTTTCGAGCCTATTTTTCCCTTTTATTTGCTTTCTAACACATTGTTTAACCCAAAGCCTTTTTTTTGTTATCCGTCTTTTCTTTCTACCCTATCAATACAAGAGTGAAGTAATTGCAAAATAAAAAAAAAAAAAAAGAAAAAGAAAAAAGAAAAAAGAAGAAAAGAAAAGAAAAAAATTCGCTGAGAAATTTATTCCTTAATTGATGATCGAGAATTATTTACAAAAGCAATTGAATTATCAAATTGTTTCTCCAAGTGTTTTAAGTGCTTAAATGTGGGGATAAATTTCATCATTTTAAGTATGTTTATTTTATTTGGCATCTAAATCATGCATGTAACTAGCTCTTTGTCTTGATTGTTAAACCCTTAATTTTTCCTTCTACCATACCCTTACCTAAGCCCCATTTCAACCCTTGTAAAGTCCCTTTGATTTTTGCATCATATTCATATGCAGTGGTGGAGATTTAAATCATTTGCAAGCCTATGGTAATGACATGCTATGCTTTGATTTTGAGAGTAAATCACGCACCCTAAACACTTTGAGAGCATTGAGCGAAACCATGCGAGGGTGTTAAGTCTCACGATTTGATTTTGATGAATCGATGAGATGCTTGTGTTTTGTTACAAATTCTATCCTATGAATGCTTATTCTCTAGATTGTCACTACGATTCAATTCATTGATGTGTTTAGCTTTATTGGTATTCTTGGATATCAATGTTTGAAAGCGAGGTAAAAGTGGAGGATCGGTATGATGATTTAAGATACGCTCGAGGACAAGCATGGTTGGTGGGGAATTTGATAGTCATAAATAGTCATATTATATTTAGTTTAATTCTCATTTTGATTGATCTTGTGTTAATTTGTGAAATTATGTTTGATTTGATTTAGAGGAGAAACATGGAGATTATGATAAAAAGTGGATAAAAGAGCTTTATTTGGGCTTTGAACTGGGCTGACCGCTGACTTGAAGGAGACGGTTTCCTAGCATTAAGAGGAGAAGCCAAGAAGGATTAGAAAAGCAAAGAAAAGAGGAAAAGAAATCGCAGAAAAAGGAAAGCAAAAAGAGAAAATAAAAGACAAAAAGCAAGATTATAAAAGGAAGTCAAAAACGGAGAGAAAGAGAAGTCAAAACGGCTGCAACTTTGTCTTCAATAACTTTGTTTTGTTTGCCACCATGAGTGGCTAAGGTTTTAATTCATCCAGGGTTAATCAAATTCCAGAATTTTATGAGGCTTTGAACTTAACAAGAATTTCTTCATCCAAGTAATTTTTATTTTCTTGTTCTTATTTTCTATGAATTATTTATATGATTAAGTTGACGCCTTTAATTCAATATTTATTTTCTATCGCTAGTCGAGTTTGTGATCCGTAATTGTCATGAATGATCGAATTGAGTAGCAAGGAGTTGGCTCATGTGTGTATATTGATGGCCACAATTACATAGCTTGTATGATAGGCTCTAGGAAATAAAATACAAATTGATTAAATCGAGTAATCAATTAATTGATCTTGTTTTAGTCATTCTCACTATTCTTAACGCTATCACTTAATTTGATATGGAACGATGATGCCCATTAAATTAGTGATAAGTTTGGATTGAGCGATTGTTCGAGTCTATTACATTAGAGAATAATTGTCATGGATTCCGATTAAGTAGACTAAGTTCTTGATCGAGTAATTTATATTTTGCCTATGATCAAAATTGCAATTGATGGAATTAATACCCTTGGATTGGAAGTTCGTAAGATTGATATTTTCTTTGTTTAATTTTAAAGTCTTGTTTTATTTTATTTTTATTTTATTTTATCAAATTCTCGAAACCCTTAAAATCCCGTAAATCGGATAACCGGATTCACTAAACCGCCGTCAGGTTCCGTAATCCGGAGAATCGACAACGCACCGGCTTTCATAACCGGATTGCCGATTAGCTCCGTAACCGAGAGTTGTCAACCGGATTTTGCTTCTCATCCGGCAGTTTAATAGCTCCGTAAAATAACCGCAACCGGTCTTCCGGATTTCTCCTAACCAAGCCGGATCGCATCCAAAATATCATCCGCAACCTAATTCGGATTCCATCTTCCGTTGTCCAATCAGTCGTGAAGCTCGACGAAAACGTCATCCGGATCCTCAACCGCTTAGCCGTTAACGCCTGTAATTCTTCAACTCGCAAACGCTAACCGCTTTCCTTAAACGCTATCCGCTCAAGGCGTAAGCTTGAAAATCAGTTTTTTCTTGGAAATTAATTTTTTTAAACTTTGAGAGATTAAATACATAGTTCTCGATTCAATTCGGTTTCACTACTTTCTACAAATTTATTTGTGAATCAAGATTTGTTTTGAGTTTCGACAACTCATTAAAATCGGCGCCGCTGTGGGAGCTAATTTTAGCTTTCATTGTTTAATTGTTTATTTGATTTAGTTTATGACTGCTCTTCCTCGTGGTACTAATTTGCAAAGATAATCCCGAATCGAGAGGACAACACAATCGAGGAAAGAAACTAGAGAAGGAAAACGCCGCTCTCGAGAACGGTAGATAGACTTAACTACTCATGGAACATCCATCTGCAGAATCAAGAAGATGGCAAACCTAACTCTCAAAGAACTCACTGCATTCAATCAACAACCCTTATGCATTACTTTTCCAATATTGCTAATGATTTCAATTAAAACTGCTCGATTCATTTACTCTTCTTTTCGTGGTTTCGCAGTGAAGATCCTCACAAGCATCTCAAAGAATTTCACATTGTTTGCCTGAACGAAGCCACATGGTGTATCCGAGAGCAAATCAACCTTAGAGCCTTTCCATTCTCTTCAAGGATCAAGCTAAAGATCGCTCTATTATCTACCTTCCTGCCTCTATCACCACATGGAACGAGATGAAGAGGCTATTTCGAGAAATTCTTTCCCGCCTCACGAGCCGCCAGATTAGGAAGGAGATTTATGGCATCACACGTATCTCGGGAGACGTCATTTAACACCGGAACGATTCAAAGATTATGCAAGCTTTTCCCCACCATCAAATTCTCCGATCAACTCTCATCCAATATTTCTACGAGGATCATACAATGGATGAGAGTACGATCGATGCAATGAGTGGAGCTTTAGAACAAGACACCAAGTACCCAAACAATTGATTTCAAACATGGCTGAAACTTCTCAACAATTTGGTACAAGAATGGTGGAGGATCCATCAAGCAAGTTAACGAGGTAATGATCTTAAAACCAAATTTCCGATTTAACCGCTTGGTCCACAAATGGTCAGTAGGGCAATTACAAACAAGAAAGCATGTGGAATATGCTCACTTCACGGGCATCCCATCGATATGTGCCCCACATTACAACAAGACTCCACACAAGAAGCCAATGCTATGGGTTTCCTAGTCACGCCAGGAAATACGATCCCTATTCGAATCACTACAATCCCGGACTGGAGGATCATCCTAACTTTAGCTATGGAAACCAAGGAGGACAACAAAGGCCACCGCCTTTCGTAACTTCACTAGACCACCTCCAATCCCTACATGCACTCAAGCTCCAAACTCGTACTCAAGATATTGTTAAAATCTTGCTACCAATACTCTTCAATTTCAACAGAAACAAGAACAAGCATCCAAAGTTTAGCAACCAAATCACTCAATTAGCCACATCGCTAAGAAGTTGAAGCTCAAAATTCGAAAGTTACCTTCACAAATGTAAGTCAACCCAAGGAAAATCAGAAGCAATTTCATCAAGCGGAAAAGAAATTCCTGGATCAACTCCACCTAAAGGTTCGAAATGGCCAAAGGAGATGAAGACGAAGAAGTCTCTAAAACAAAGCGTGGGGTAAAATTCGATCCTCCTTTATCTCTTTCATCTTACACACCTACACCTCCTTTTCCTAGCAGCCAAGCCAAGAAGATGAGCAAGAAAAGGAGATTCGGACACGTGAGAGTGCAAATTAACATCCCTTGTTGGATGCGATCAAGCAAATTCCCAACACGCAAAGTTCTTGAAAGAGTCAGCACCAACAAGAGGAAGATGAAAGCAAAGGGGAAGGTTGAGGTAAGTAAGAATGTGTCAGCGATGTTACAAAAAAATATGCCAGATAAATGCAAGGATCCAGGTATGTTTTCATTACCTTGTGCAATTGGTGAAAAGAAAGTTGAGCATGCTATGCTAGATTTAGAGCTTCAATTAATGTCATGCCATTTTCGCTTACCAAGATTTAAAGTTGAATGACTTGCAATCGATCGTGTAGTTATTCAATTGGCTGACCGCTCTTATATTCACCCACTTTGGATAAGTAGAAGATGTCTTGCGTGTTAACGAGTTTATATTTCCGTAGATTTTTACATCTTGTAGATGGAAGGTAATCCTTCTTCAAATCAGCTTCAATTTTATTAGAAGACCTTTCATGAAACCGCCAAGACAAAATTGATGTAGATGAGGTACTTCTCCGTCGAGTTCACGGAGAGATTGTTAAGTTTAATATATTCACGTCAAATACACCACCGATGTGCATTCTCTTTGTCAAATCGATGCGATCAACCCTATTATCAGGAGGTTTTTGCCCAAGAAAGTGTTGAACGAGCTGAATTAGATGCACAATCTAATTTAAAAGGCATTGATGATTTATTCGCTTATGACGTGGTTCAGCCAAAGACATAAACAAAGCGCTGGGAGGCAACCCAAATATTTTCTTTATTCTCAATTTTCATTTTATTATATTTAGTTTTCTTTACTTTCGTTGATTTTATTTTTCCAGATGTTCTTGAGGAAGAAGATTAACCTCAATAAATCGTGCTCGCGCCACTTTTCAGCTTTCTTTGGAACCTTATCCCTAGCTCATTCGAGTCCACACCGCTCACATCCAGGGGAGTTTATTCTTCCCTTCTCATTTACTTTTCATCATTATTATTTTTTGTGAGCTATTTACTTGTTGATACATTGAGGACAATGTATTATTTAGGTGTGGGGGAGGATTTTTGCATGTTTTTAATTTGAACATTCTTATGCTTTAAGTCTTCTCAATATCTTTGAATACCTTGTAAGTTAGGGATACATCTTTGTTTTGAGTTTTAATGCATGAAAGAAGTAAGCATGAATAGTGTTTTCTTAAAATTTTTCAATGGTGTCACATTAATTCGTTGATTGAAAAGTGCACAAGACTTGATGCAAAATAGACACTCTAGTGAGCTTTTGAGCCTAAGAGCAACTCATTACATTTTTGCTCCTTTTATTTTTGTTGAGTGCATCAAACTTAGTGTGTTTATTCTAGAACTTGCTTATGAATGTGTGTTGAGACCACATTTTTGAATTGATGCTTAAGTGTGATGAGGGCAATTAGGTTTAACCAATTCTTAAACTCTAAAAGACCCACCTTTTATTTTCCCCTAGTTAGCCCCTTTGAGCCTATTTATCCCTTTTATTTGTTTCTAACACATTGTTTAACCCAAAGCCTTTTTGTTTGTTATACTTATTTTCCTTCTACCCTATCAAGACAAGAGTGAAGTAATTGAAAAAAAAAAAAAAAAAAAAGAAAAGCGAAAAAGAAAAAAAAAGAAAAAAATTCTGTTGAGAAATTTATTCCCTTAATTGGATGATTGGAGAATTATTTACAAAAGCAATTGAATTATCAAATTGTTTCTCCAAATGTTTTAAGTGCTTAAATGTGGGGATAAATTTCATCATTTTAGAAGTATGTTTATTTTGTTTGTGAGGCATCTAAATCATGCATGTAACTAACTCTTTGTCTTGATCGTTAAACCCTTCATTTTTCCTTTTACCATACCCTTACCTAAGCCCCATTTCAACCCTTGTAAAGTCCCTTTGATTTTTGCATCATATTCATATGCAGTGGTGGAGATTTAAATCATTTGCAAGCCTATGGTAATGACATGCTATGCTTTGATTTTGAGAGTAAAACACGCACCCTAAACACTTTGAGAGCATTGAGCGAAACCATGCGAGGGTGTTAAGTCTTGCTGCATTTGATTTTGATGAATCGATGAGATGCTTGTGTTTTTTGTTACAAATTCTATCCTATGAATGCTTATTCTTTTGATTGTCACTATGATTTGACTCATTGATGTGTGTTTAGCTTTATTGGTATTCTTGGATATTGAATAGTTTGAAAGGAGGTAAAAGGGAGGAATGGTATGTTGATTTAAGATATGCTTGAGGACAAGCATGGTTTAGGTGTGGGGGAATTTGATAGGTCATAAATAGTCATATTATATTTAGTTTAATTCCCTCATATTTTGATTGATCTTGTGTTAATTTGTGGAAATTATGTTTGATTTGATTTAGGAGGAGAAACATGGAGATTATGATAAAAAGTGGATAAAAAGAGCTTTATTTGGGCTTTGCAATCATGGGCTGACCGTTGACTTGAAGGAGACGGTTTCCTAGCATTAAGAGGAGAAGAAGCCAAGAAGGATTAGAAAAGCTAGCAAAAGAGGAAAAGAAATCGCAAGGAAAAAGGAAAGAGAGCAAGAAGAGGAAACCAAAAAGAAGACAAAAAGCAAGCATTATAAAAGGGAAGTCAAAAACGTGAGCAAGAACGAGAGAGGAAGAGAAGTCAAAACGGCTGCAACTTTGTCCTCTTCAATAACTTTTGTTTTTGTTTGCCACCATGAGTGGCTAAGGTTTTAATTCCGGTCCAGGGGTTAATCAAATTCCGATTGTAGTTTTGTGAGGCTTTGAACTTAACAAGAATTTCTTCTATCCAAGTAATTTTTATTTCTTGTTCTTATTTTCTATGAATTATTTATGTTGATTGAGTTGACGCCTTAAATCAATATTTATTTTTCTATCGCTAGTCAGGAGTTTGTGATCCGTAATTGTCATGAATGATTGAATTGAATAGCAAGGAGTTGGCTCATGTGTGTGTATATTGGTGGCCACAATTACATAGCTTGCATGATAGGCTCTAGGGAAATAAAAATACAAATTGATTAAATTGGAGTAATCTGAATTAATTGATCTTGTTTTAGTCATTCTCACTATTCTTAATGCTATCACTTAATTTGATATGGAACGATGATGCCCAGTTAAATTAGTGATAAGTTTGGATTTGAGCGATTGTTTGAGTCTATTACATTAGGAGAATAATTGCTTTCTGCGGGATTCCGATTAAGTAGACTAAGTTCTTGGATTGAGTAATCTATATTTTTGCCTATGATCAAAATTGCAATTGGATGGAATTAATACCCTTGGATTGGAAGTTTGGTAAGATTGATATTTTCTTTGTTTAATTTTAAAGTCTTGTTTTTATTTTATTTTTATTTTATTTTATCAAATTCTCGAAACCCTTAAAATCCCAGAAATTCGGATAACCGGATTCACTAAACGGCTAGCCGTTTGTGTCCAGAATCCGGAGAACTGACAAACGGCGTACCGGTTTCATAAACCGGATTGCCGATTAGCTCCAGAACCGAGAGTTGTCGTAACCGGATTTCCGGTTTCCCCTCATCCGGCAAGCCGAATAGCTCCAGAATTGTTACAATCCGCAACCGGTCTTCCGGATTTCTCCTAACCGGTTAGCCGGATCGCGTCCAGAAATATCACTAGCCGCAACCGGAATTCCGGATTCCATCTTCCGGTTGTCCGAATCAAGTCAGGAAGCTTGCGCACAGAAAACGGTCATCCGGATCCCTCAACCGGTTAACGCCCAGAATTCTTCAACTCGCAAACGGCAACTGCTTTTCCTTAAACCGCTATCCGCTCGAAGAAGCTCGAAAATCAGTTTTTCTTGGAAATTAATTTTTTTTTAAACTTTGAGAGATTAAATACATAGTTCTCTTGGGATTCGACCTGGTTTCACTACTTCTACAAATTTATTTAGGTGAATCAGTATTTGTTTTGAGGAGCTTCGACAACTCCGTCAAAATTGGCGCCGTTGCCGGGGAGCTAATTTTAGTTTCTCATTGTTTAATTGTTTATTTGATTTAGTTTATGACTCGTTCTTCTCAGGGTACTAATTTGGCAAGATAATCTCGAAATCGAGAGGACAACGCACACAATCGAGGAAAGAAACTGTAGAAGGAAAACGCCGCCTTGAGAACAAGCAGATAGACTTAACTACTTGTGGAACATCCATCTTTGCAGAAATTGAAGAAAAGATGGCAAACCTAACTCTCAAAGAACTCGCCGCACCAGATTTGAATCAACAACCCTTATGCATTACTTTTCCAATATTGCTAATGATTTTGAATTAAAATCTGGTTTGATTCATTTACTTCCTTCTTTTCGTGGTTGTGCAGGTGAAGATCCTCACAAGCATCTTAAAGAATTTCACATTGTTTGCCTGAACGGCCACATGGTGTATCCGAGGAGCAAATCAACCTTAGAGCCTTTCCATTCTCTTCAAGGATCAAGCTAAAGATTGCTCTATTATCTACCTTCCTGCCTCTATCACCACATGGAACGAGATGAAGAGGCTATTTCGGAGAAATTCTTTCCCGCCTCACGAGCCGCCAAGTATTAGGAAGGAGATTTATGGCATCACACGATCACTGGGAGACGTCAGACGAAATCGGAACGATTCAAAAGATTATGTGCTAGCTTTTCCCACCATCAAATTTCTCGATCAACTCCTTATCCAATATTTCATGAGGATTGTTGCCAATGGATAGAGTATGATTGATCGCAATGGTGGAGCTTTAGTAAACAAGACACCAAGGCCCAAACAATTGATTTCAAACATGGCTGAAACTTCAACAATTTGGTACAAGAGGTGGAGGATCCATCAAGCAAGTTAACGAGGTAAGCGATCTTAAAAACCAAATTTCTGATTTAACTGCTTTGGTCCGTCAAATGGCTGTAGGGCAATTACAAACAGTAAAAGCATGTGGAATATGCTCACTTCATGGGCATCCTACTGATATGTGCCCCACATTACAACAAGACTCCACACAAGAAGCCAATGCCATAAGTGGGTTTCCTAGTCACGCTCAGAGGACGTATGATCCCTATTCGAATCACTACAATCCTGGATGGAGGGATCATCCTAACTTTAGCTATGGAAACCAAGGAGGACAACAAAGGCCACCGCCTCAGAACTTCACTAGACCACCTCCAATCCTCACTGCACTCAAGCTCCAAACTCAGGTATGTCTTTGGAAGATATTGTTAAAAATCTTGCTACCAATACTCTTCAATTTCAACAGGAAACAAGAACAAGCATCCAAAGTTTAGGCAACCAAATCACTCAATTAGCCACATCAGTTAGTAAGTTGGAAGCTCAAAATTCTGGAAAGTTACCTTCACAGCCAGAAGTCAACCCAAGGGAAAATTGTAGTGCAATTTCATGGCGGAAAAGAAATTCCTGGATCAACTCCACCTAAAGAAGCTGAAATGGCCAAAGGAGATGAAGGCAAGAAGCTCTCTAAAACAAAGCGTGGGGTAAAATTCGATCCTCCTTTATCTCTTTCATCTTACACACCTACACCTCCTTTTCCTAGCTAAGCCAAAAGAAGATGAGCAAGAAAAGGAGATTCGGACACGCTAGAGAGTGCAAAATTAACATCCCTTATTGGACGCGATCAAGCAAATTCCCAACACGCAAAGTTCTTGAAAGAGTTGTGCACCAACAAGAGGAAGATGAAAGCAAAGGGAAGGTCGAGGTAAGTAAGAATGTGTCAATGTTACAAAAAATATGCCGAAAAATGCAAGGATCCGTATGTTTTCATTACCTTGTGTAATCGGTGAAAAGAAAGTTGAGCATGCTATGCTAGATTTAGGAGCTTCAATTAATGTCATGCCATTTTCGCTTACCAAGAATTTAAAGTTGAATGACTTGCAATCGATCGTGTAGTTATTCAATCACCGTTCTTATATTCACCCACTTGGGATAGTAGAAGATGTCTTGGTACAGGTTAATGAGTTTATATTTCCTGTAGATTTTTACATCTTAGAGATGGAAGGTAATCCTTCTTCGAAATCAGCTTCAATTTTATTAGGAAGACCTTTCATGAAAACTGCCAAGACAAAAATTGATGTAGATGAGGGTACTCTCTCTGTCGAGTTTGATGGAGAGATTGTTAAGTTTAATATATTTGATGCTGTGAAATACCCTACTGATGTGCATTCTCTTTGTCAAATTGATGCGATTGACCCTATTGTGCAGGAGGTTTTTGCCCAAGAAAGTGTTGGGAACGAGCTAGAATTAGATGCACAATCTAATTTAAAAGGCATTGGATGATTTATTCGCTTTGCGACTGTGTCTAGCCAAAGACATAAAACAAAGGCGCTTTTTGGGAGGCAACCCAAATATTTTCTTTATTCTCGCTTTTGAATTTTCATTTCTTTATTATATTTAGTTTTCTTTACTTTCGTTGATTTTATTTTTCCAGATGTTCTTGAGGAAGAAGATTAACCTCAATAAATCGTGCTCGCGCCACTTTTCAGCTTTCTTTGGAACCTTATCCCTAGCTCATTCGAGTCCACACCGCTCACATCCAGGGGAGTTTATTCTTCCCTTCTCATTTACTTTTCATCATTATTATTTTTTGTGAGCTATTTACTTGTTGATACATTGAGGACAATGTATTATTTAGGTGTGGGGGAGGATTTTTGCATGTTTTTAATTTGAACATTCTTATGCTTTAAGTCTTCTCAATATCTTTGAATACCTTGTAAGCTAGGAGTACATCTTTGTTTTGAGTTTTAATGCATGAAAGAGGTAAGCATGAATAGTGTTTTCTTTAAAAAATTTTCAATGGTGTCACATTAATTCGTTGATTGAAAAGTGCACAAGACTTGATGCAAAATAGACACTCTAGTGAGCTTTTGAGCCTAAGAGCAACTTATTACATCTTTGCTCCATTTATTTTTGTTGAGTGCATCAAACTTAGTGTGTTTATTCTAGAACTTGCTTATGAATGTGTGTTGAGACCACATTTTTGAATTGATGCTTAAGTGTGATGAGGGCAATTAGGTTTAACCAATTCTTAAACTCTAAAAGACCCACCTTTTATTTTCCCCTAGTTAGCCCCTTTGAGCCTATTTATCCCTTTTATTTGTTTCTAACACATTGTTTAACCCAAAGCCTTTTTGTTTGTTATACTTATTTTCCTTCTACCCTATCAAGACAAGAGTGAAGTAATTGAAAAAAAAAAAAAAAAAAAAGAAAAGCGAAAAAGAAAAAAAAAGAAAAAAAAAAGGAAGAAAAAGAAAAAAAAAATTCTGTTGAGAAATTTATTCCCTTAATTGGATGATTGGAGAATTATTTACAAAAGCAATTGAATTATCAAATTGTTTCTCCAAATGTTTTAAGTGCTTAAATGTGGGGATAAATTTCATCATTTTAGAAGTATGTTTATTTTGTTTGTGAGGCATCTAAATCATGCATGTAACTAACTCTTTGTCTTGATCGTTAAACCCTTCATTTTTCCTTTTACCATACCCTTACCTAAGCCCCATTTCAACCCTTGTAAAGTCCCTTTGATTTTTGCATCATATTCATATGCAGTGGTGGAGATTTAAATCATTTGCAAGCCTATGGTAATGACATGCTATGCTTTGATTTTGAGAGTAAAACACGCACCCTAAACACTTTGAGAGCATTGAGCGAAACCATGCGAGGGTGTTAAGTCTTGCTGCATTTGATTTTGATGAATCGATGAGATGCTTGTGTTTTTTGTTACAAATTCTATCCTATGAATGCTTATTCTTTTGATTGTCACTATGATTTGACTCATTGATGTGTGTTTAGCTTTATTGGTATTCTTGGATATTGAATAGTTTGAAAGGAGGTAAAAGGGAGGAATGGTATGTTGATTTAAGATATGCTTGAGGACAAGCATGGTTTAGGTGTGGGGGAATTTGATAGGTCATAAATAGTCATATTATATTTAGTTTAATTCCCTCATATTTTGATTGATCTTGTGTTAATTTGTGGAAATTATGTTTGATTTGATTTAGGAGGAGAAACATGGAGATTATGATAAAAAGTGGATAAAAAGAGCTTTATTTGGGCTTTGCAATCATGGGCTGACCGTTGACTTGAAGGAGACGGTTTCCTAGCATTAAGAGGAGAAGAAGCCAAGAAGGATTAGAAAAGCTAGCAAAAGAGGAAAAGAAATCGCAAGGAAAAAGGAAAGAGAGCAAGAAGAGGAAACCAAAAAGAAGACAAAAAGCAAGCATTATAAAAGGGAAGTCAAAAACGTGAGCAAGAACGAGAGAGGAAGAGAAGTCAAAACGGCTGCAACTTTGTCCTCTTCAATAACTTTTGTTTTTGTTTGCCACCATGAGTGGCTAAGGTTTTAATTCCGGTCCAGGGGTTAATCAAATTCCGATTGTAGTTTTGTGAGGCTTTGAACTTAACAAGAATTTCTTCTATCCAAGTAATTTTTATTTCTTGTTCTTATTTTCTATGAATTATTTATGTTGATTGAGTTGACGCCTTTAAATCAATATTTATTTTCTATCGCTAGTCGTGAGTTTGTGATCCGTAATTGTCATGAATGATTGAATTGAGTAGCAAGGAGTTGGCTCATGTGTGTATATTGGTGGCCACAATTACATAGCTTGCATGATAGGCTCTAGGAAATAAAAATACAAATTGATTAAATTGAGTAATCTGAATTAATTGATCTTGTTTTAGTCATTCTCACCATTCTTAATGCTATCACTTAATTTGATATAGAACGATGATGCCCAGTTAAATTAGTGATAAGTTTGATTTGAGCGATTGTTTGAGTCTATTACATTAGGAGAATAATTGCTTTCTGCGGGATTCCGATTAAGTAGACTAAGTTCTTGGATCGAGGAATTTATATTTTCTGATCAAAATTGCAATTGGATGGAATTAATACCCTTGGATTGGAAGTTTGGTAAGATTGATATTTTCTTTGTTTAATTTTAAAGTCTTGTTTTATTTTATTTTATTTTATTTTATCAAATTCTCGAAACCCTTAAAATCCCGAAATTCGGATAACCCGGATTCACTAAACGGCCAGTCAGGTCCGTAATCCGAGAATCGATAAACATCGGTTTCATAAACCGGATTGCCGATTAGCTCAACCGAGAGTTGTCGAATCCGATTTTGCTTCTCATCCGGCAAGTCAATAGCTGACCAGCATAACCGCAACCGGTCTTCCGGATTTCTCAACCGTTAGCCGGATCGGCCCGTAAATATCATCACCGCAACCGGAATTCGGATTCCATCTTCCGCTTGTCAATCGTCGTGAAGCTTGCGCACGTAAACGTCATCCGGATCCTCAACCGGTTAGCCGTTAACGCCTGTAATTCTTCAACTCGCAAACGGCTAACTGCTTTCCTTAAACGCTATCCGTTTGCAAGAGTTTCGAAAATCAGTTTTCTTGGAAATTAATTTTTTAAACTTTGAGAGATTAAATACATAGTTCTCTTGGGATTCACGTTTCACTACTTCTACAAATTTATTTAGTGAATCAAGATTTGTTTTGAGGAGCTTGACAACTCCGTCAAAATTGGCGCCGCGCCGGGAGCTAATTTTAGTTTCTCATTGTTTAATTGTTTATTTGATTTAGTTTATGCTCTTCTCGTGGTACTAATTTGGCAAAGATAATCTCGAAATCGAGGACAACGCCAATTGAGGAAAGAAACTAGAGAAGGAAAACGCCGCTCGAGAACAAGCGTAGATAGACTTAACTACTTGTGGAACATCCATCTGCAGAAATCAAGAAAAGATGGCAAACCTAACTCTCAAAGAACTCGCCGCACCAGATTTGAATCAACAACCCTTATGCATTACTTTTCCAATATTGCTAATGATTTTGAATTAAAATCTGGTTTGATTCATTTACTTCCTTCTTTTCGTGGTTGTGCAGGTGAAGATCCTCACAAGCATCTTAAAGAATTTCACATTGCTCGAACGAAGCCACATGGTGTATCCGAGAGCAAATCAACCCAGAGCCTTTCCATCTCTTCAAGGATCAAGCCAAAGATTGGCTCTATTATCTACCTTCCGCTCTATCACCACATGGAATGAGATGAAGAGGCTATTTCGGAGAAATTCTTTCCCGCCTCACGAGCCGCCAAGATTAGGAAGGAGATTTATGGCATCACACGTATCACCTGGGAGACTCTGCATTTACACCGGAACCATTCAAAAGATTATGTGCTAGCTTTCCCACCATCAAATTTCTCGATCAACTCCTTATCCAATATTTCATGAGGATCATACAATGGATGTGAGTACGATTGATGCAATGATGGTGGAGCTTTAAGAACAAGACACCAAGCCCAAACAATTGATTTCAAACATGGCTGAAACTTCTCAACAATTGGTACAAGAATGGAGGATCCATCACAAGTTAACGAGGTAAGCGATCTTAAAACCAAATTTCGATTTAACCGCTGGTCCGCCAAATGGTCGTAGGGCAATTACAAACAAGAAAAGCATGTGGAATATGCTCACTCATGGGCATCCCACGATATGTGCCCCTACATTACAACAAGACTCACACAGAAGCCAATGCCATGTGGGTTTCCTAGTCACGCCAGAGGACGATGATCCCTATTCAATCACTACAATCTGACGGAGGGATCATCCTAACTTTAGCTATGGAAACCAAGTGAGGACAACAGCGCCACCGCCTCGTAACTTCACTAGACCACCTCCAATCCCTACACAGACTCAAGCTCCAAACTCAGGTATGTCTTTGGAAGATATTGTTAAAAATCTTGCTACCAATACTCTTCAATTTCAACAGGAAACAAGAACAAGCATCCAAAGTTTAGGCAACCAAATCACTCAATTAGCCACATCAGTTAGTAAGTTGGAAGCTCAAAATTCTGGAAAGTTACCTTCACAGCCAGAAGTCAACCCAAGGGAAAATCAGGTGCAATTTCACCGCGGAAAAGAAATTCCTCGGATCAACTCCACCTAAAGAAGCTGAAATGGCCAAAGGAGATGAAGATGAAGAAGCTCCTCTAAAACAAAGCGTGGGGTAAAATTCGATCCTCCTTTATCTCTTTCATCTTACACACCTACACCTCCTTTCCCAGCGTGTTAGCTGCCAAAGAAGATGAGCAAGAAAAGGAGATTCGACACGTTTAGGAGAGTGCAAATTAACATCCCCTTGTTGGATGCGATCAAGCAAATTCCCAAATACGCAAAGTTCTTGAAAGAGTTGTGTACCAACAAGAGGAAGATGAAAGCAAAGGGGAAGGTTGAGGTAAGTAAGAATGTGTCGATGTTACAAAAAATATGCCAAAAATGCAAGGATCCGTGTATGTTTTCATTACCTCGTAATTGGTGAAAAGAAAGTTGAGCATGCTATGCTAGATTTAGAGCTTCAATTAATGTCATGCCATTTTCGCTTTACCAAGATTTAAAGTTGAATGACTTGCAATCGATCGGTGTAGTTATTCAATTGGCTGACCGTTTATATTCACCCACTTGGGATAGTAGAAGATGTCTTGCACAGTTAACGAGTTTATATTTCCGTAGATTTTACATCTTGTAGATGGAAGGTAATCCTTCTTCAAATCACAATTTTATTAGAAGACCTTTCATGAAAACCGCCAAGACAAAATTGATGTAGATGAGGGTACTCTCCGTCGAGTTTGATGGAGAGATTGTTAAGTTTAATATATTCACTTTGTGAAATACCCTACCACGTGCATTCTCTTTGTCAAATCGATGCGATTGACCTATCAGGAGGTTTTGCCCAAGAAAGTGTTGAACGAGCTAGAATTAGATGCACAATCTAATTTAAAAGGCATTGGATGATTTATTCGCTTATGCATCGTGGTTCAGCCAAAGACATAAAACAAAGGCGCTGGGAGGCAACCCAAATATTTTCTTTATTCTCGCTTTTGAATTTTCATTTCTTTATTATATTTAGTTTTCTTTACTGCTGATTTTATTTTTCCAGATGTTCTTGAGGAAGAAGATTAACCTCAATAAATCGTGCTCACGCCACTTTTCAGCCTTTCTTTGAACCTTATCCCTAGCTCATTCGAGTCCACACCGCCACATCCGTGGGGAGTTTATTCTTCCTTCTCATTTACTTTTCATCATTATTATTTTGTGAGCTATTTATTTGTTGATACATCGAGGACAATGTATTATTTAGGGGGAGGATTTTGCATGTTTTAATTTGAACATTCTTATGCTTTAAGTCTTCTCAATATCTTCAATACCTTGTGTTGGGATACATCTTTGTTTTGAGTTTTAATGCATGAAAGAGGTAGTAAGCATGAATAGTGTTTTCTTAAAATTTTCAATGGTGTCACATTAATTCGTTGATTGAAAAGTGCACAAGACTTGATGCAAAATACACTCTAGTGAGCTTTTGAGCCCAAGAGCAACTCATTACATTTTGCCCTTTTATTTTGTTGAGTGCATCAAACTTAGTGTTTATTCTAGAACTTGCTTATGAATGCGTTGAGACCACATTTTGAATTGATGCTTAAGTGTGATGAGGCAATTAGTTTAACCAATTCTTAAACTCTAAAAGACCCACCTTTATTTTCCCCTAGTTAAATTTTCGAGCCTATTTATCCCTTTTATTTGTTTCTAACACATTGTTTAACCCAAAGCCTTTTTGTTTGTTATACTTATTTTCCTTCTACCCTATCAAGACAAGAGTGAAGTAATTGAAAAAAAAAAAAAAAAAAAAGAAAAGCGAAAAAGAAAAAAAAGAAAAAGAAAAAAAAAGGAAGAAAAAGAAAAAAAAAATTCTGTTGAGAAATTTATTCCCTTAATTGGATGATTGGAGAATTATTTACAAAAGCAATTGAATTATCAAATTGTTTCTCCAAATGTTTTAAGTGCTTAAATGTGGGGATAAATTTCATCATTTTAGAAGTATGTTTATTTTGTTTGTGAGGCATCTAAATCATGCATGTAACTAACTCTTTGTCTTGATCGTTAAACCCTTCATTTTTCCTTTTACCATACCCTTACCTAAGCCCCATTTCAACCCTTGTAAAGTCCCTTTGATTTTTGCATCATATTCATATGCAGTGGTGGAGATTTAAATCATTTGCAAGCCTATGGTAATGACATGCTATGCTTTGATTTTGAGAGTAAAACACGCACCCTAAACACTTTGAGAGCATTGAGCGAAACCATGCGAGGGTGTTAAGTCTCACGCATTTGATTTTGATGAATCGATGAGATGCTTGTGTTTTTTGTTACAAATTCTATCCTATGAATGCTTATTCTTTTGATTGTCACTATGATTTGACTCATTGATGTGTGTTTAGCTTTATTGGTATTCTTGGATATTGAATAGTTTGAAAGGAGGTAAAAGGGAGGAATGGTATGTTGATTTAAGATACGCTTGAGGACAAGCATGGTTTAAAGGGGAATTTGACAGTCATAAATAGTCATCTTATATTTAGTTTAATTCCCTCATATTTTGATTGATCTTGTGTTAATTTGTGGAAATTATGTTTGATTTGATTTAGGAGGAGAAACATGGAGATTATGATAAAAAGTGGATAAAAAGAGCTTTATTTGGGCTTTGCAATCATGGGCTGACCGTTGACTTGAAGGAGACGGTTTCCTAGCATTAAGAGGAGAAGAAGCCAAGAAGGATTAGAAAGCTAAAAGAGGAAAAGAAATCGCAAGGAAAAAGGAAAGAGAGCAAGAAGAGGAAACCAAAAAGAAGACAAAAAGCAAGCATTATAAAAGGGAAGTCAAAAACGTGAGCAAGAACGAGAGAGGAAGAGAAGTCAAAACGGCTGCAACTTTGTCCTCTTCAATAACTTTTGTTTTTGTTTGCCACCATGAGTGGCTAAGGTTTTAATTCCGGTCCAGGGGTTAATCAAATTCCGATTGTAGTTTTGTGAGGCTTTGAACTTAACAAGAATTTCTTCTATCCAAGTAATTTTTATTTCTTGTTCTTATTTTCTATGAATTATTTATGTTGATTGAGTTGACGCCTTAAATCAATATTTATTTTTCTATCGCTAGTCAGGAGTTTGTGATCCGTAATTGTCATGAATGATTGAATTGAGTAGCAAGGAGTTGGCTCATGTGTGTGTATATTGGTGGCCACAATTACATAGCTTGCATGATAGGCTCTAGGGAAATAAAAATACAAATTGATTAAATTGGAGTAATCAATTAATTGATCTTGTTTTAGTCATTCTCACTATTCTTAATGCTATCACTTAATTTGATATGGAACGATGATGCCCATTAAATTAGTGATAAGTTTGGATTTGAGCGATTGTTCGAGTCTATTACATTAGAGAATAATCGTCATGGATTCCGATTAAGTAGACTAAGTTCTTGGATCGAGTAATCTATATTTTGCCTATGATCAAAATTGCAATTGGATGGAATTAATACCCTTGGATTGGAAGTTTGCAAGATTGATATTTTCTTTGTTTAATTTTAAAGTCTTGTTTTTATTTTATTTTATTTTATTAAACCAATTGGATCTTTAGCTTCCGTAAACGCTCAGGCGTCCAGAATCGCTGTAATCCAAACGGCAACGCTCGGTTTCATAAACCGGATTGCCGATTCCAATCAGAGTTGTCGTAACCGGATTTCCGTTTCCTCATCCGAATAGCCAGTTACAACCGCAACCGCTTCCGGATTTCTCCTAACCTTAGCCGGATCGCGTAAATATCACTATCCGCAACCGGAATTCCGGATTCCATATTCCGGTTTTCCGAATAAAGTCGAAGCTTGCTCGAAACGGTCATCGGATCCTCAACCGTTAGCTTAACGCCCGTAATTCTTCAACTCAAACGGCTAACTGCTTTCCCTTAAACCGCTATCCGTTAAGCGCAAGCTTCAAAATCATTTTTTCTTGGAAATTAATTTTTTTTTATACTTTGAGTGTTTTAATTCTTAGTTCTCTTGGGATTCGTCCTGGTTTAACTACTTCTACTAATTTTTTTAGGTGAATCAGTTTTTGTTTTGAGGAGCTCACAACTCATTAAAATTGGCGCCGCTGTCGGGAACTAATTTTAGTTTCTCATTGTTTAATTGTTTATTTGATTTAGTTTATGACTCGCTCTTCGTGGTACTAATTTGGCAAGATAATCTCGAAATCGAGAGGACAACGCCAATCGAGGAAAGAAACTAGAGAAGGAAAACGCCGCTCTTGAGAAGAAGCAGAGATAGACTTAACTATCATGGAACATCCATCTTCGCAGAAATCAAGAAAGATGGCAAACCTAACTCTCAAAGAACTCGCCGCACCGTGATTCAATCAACAACCCTTATGCATTACTTTTCCAATATTGCTAATGATTTCAATTAAAATCTGGTTTGATTCATTTACCTTCTTTTCGTGGTTGCAGGTGAAGATCCTCACAAGCATCTTAAAGAATTTCACATTGTTTGCTCCGAATGAAGCCACATGGTGTATCCGAGAGCAAATCAACCTTAGAGCCTTTCCATTCTCTTCAAGGATCAAGCTAAAGATTGGCTCTATTATTCACCTTCCGCTCTATCACCACATGGAATGAGACGATGAAAAGGCTATTTCCTGGAGAAATTCTTTCCCGCTCACGAGCCGCCAAGATTAGGAAGGAGATTTATGGCATCACACGATCACCTGGGAGACGCCAGACGAATACCGGGAACGATTCAAAAGATTATGTGCTAGCTTCCCACCATCAAATTTCCGATCAACTCATCCAATATTTCTAGGATTGGATTGCCAATGGATGAGTATGATTGATGCGTAGTGGTGGAGCTTTAGGAACAAGACACCAAGCACCAAACAATTGATTTCAAACATGGCTGAAACTTCTCAACAATTTGGTACAAGAGCTGGAGGATCCATCACAAGTTAACGAGGTAAGTGATCTTAAAACCAAATTTCGACGAATCGCTTGTCCGTCAAATGGTCAGTAGGCAATTACAAACAAGAAAGCATGTGGAATATGCTCACTCACTGGGCATCCTATCGATATGTGCTACATTACAACAAGACTCACACAAGAAGCCAATGCCATATGGGTTTCTAGTCACGCCAGGACGATGATCCCTATTCGAATCACTACAATCCCTGGATGGAGGATCATCCTAACTTTAGCTATGGAAACCAAGGAGGACAACAAAGGCGAGAACTTCATAGACCACGCCGATCCTCCAGGACTCGAGCTCGAGCTCGGGTATGTCTTTGGAAGATATTGTTAAAATCTTGCTGATACTCTTGATTTCAGACGGAAACAGAACAAGCATCAAAGTTTAGGCAACCAAATCACTCGATTAGCCCGTCGGTTAGTAAGTTGGAAGCTCGAAATTGCGGAAAGTTACCTTGGCGGAGTCAACCCGAGGGAAAATTGGTGCAATTTCGCTGCGAGCGGAAGAAATTCCCTGGGATCAACTCCACTTTAAAAATGAAATGGCCAAGGAGATGAAGATGAAGAAGCTCCTCAAAGCAAGCGTGGGGTAAATTCGATCCTCCTTTATCTCTTTCGTCTTACACCTCCTTTTCTAGCGGGTTAGCTAAGCGAAAGAGCAAGAAAGGAGATTACGGACACGTTTAGGAGAGTGCAAATTAACATCCACTTGTTGGATGCGATCGAAGCAAATTCCCAAATCATGAAAGTTCTTGAAAGAGTTGTGTACAATGAGAGGAAGATGAAAGCAAAGGGAAGGTTGAGGTAAGTAAGAATGTATCGTGATTTTACAAAAAAATATGCGAGAAAAATGCAAGGATCGGTATGTTTTCATTACCTTGTGATTGGTGAAAAGAAAGTTGAGCATGCTATGCTAGATTTAGGAGCTTGATTAATGTCATGCCATTTTACATTTGCAGATTTAAAGTTGAATGACTTATGATCTGGTGTAGTTATTGATTGGTGGACCGTTCTTATATTCGCTTGGGATAGTAGAAGATGTCTTGATGCAGGTTAATGAGTTTATATTTCACTGTAGATTTTTACATCTTGAGATGGAAGGTAATCCTTCTTGAAATCGACTTGATTTTATTAGGAAGACGCTTTCGTAAGCGCCAAGACAAAAATTGATGTAGATGAGTACTCTCTCTGCCGAGTTTGATGGAGATTGTTAAGTTTAATATATTTGATCTTTGTGAAATACCCTCTTGATGTGCATTCTCTTTGTCAAATTGATCGATTGACCACTATATGCGGAGGTTTTGCCCGAAAGTGTTGGGAGCAGTAGAATTAGATCTCTAATTTAAAAGGCATTGGATGATTTATTAAACTGCATTGTGTCTAATAAAGACATAAAACAAAGGCGCTTTTTGGGAGGCAACCCAAATATTTTCTTTATTCTCGCTTTTGAATTTTCATTTCTTTATTATATTTAGTTTTCTTTACTTTCGTTGATTTTATTTTTCCAGATGTTCTTGAGGAAGAAGATTAACCTCAATAAATCGTGCTCGCGCCACTTTTCAGCTTTCTTTGGAACCTTATCCCTAGCTCATTCGAGTCATTTCATCGTCAGGGAGTTTATTCTTCCCTTCTCATTTACTTTTCATCATTATTATTTTTTGTGAGCTATTTACTTGTTGATACATTGAGGACAATGTATTATTTAGGTGTGGGGGAGGATTTTTGCATGTTTTTAATTTGAACATTCTTATGCTTTAAGTCTTCTCAATATCTTTGAATACCTTGTAAGTTAGGGATACATCTTTGTTTTGAGTTTTAATGCATGAAAGAAGTAAGCATGAATAGTGTTTTCTTAAAATTTTTCAATGGTGTCACATTAATTCGTTGATTGAAAAGTGCACAAGACTTGATGCAAAATAGACACTCTAGTGAGCTTTTGAGCCTAAGAGCAACTCATTACATTTTTGCTCCTTTTATTTTTGTTGAGTGCATCAAACTTAGTGTGTTCTAGAACTTGCTTATGAATGTGTGTTGAGACCACATTTTTGAATTGATGCTTAAGTGTGATGAGGGCAATTAGGTTTAACCAATTCTTAAACTACTAAAAGACCACTTTTATTTTCCTAGTTAGCCCTTTGAGCTATTTATCCCTTTTATTTGTTTTAAACATTGTTTAACCCAAAGCCTTTTTGTTTTTTATACTTATTTTCCTTCTACTATCAAGACAAGGTGAAGTAATTGAAAAAAAAAAAAAAAAAGAAAAGCGAAAAGAAAAAAAGAAAAAAAAGGAAGAAAAGAAAAAAATTCTGTTGAAATTTATTCCTTAATTGGATGATTGGAGAATTATTTACAAAAGCAATTGAATTATCAAATTGTTTCTCCAAATGTTTTAAGTGCTTAAATGTGGGGATAAATTTCATCATTTTAGAAGTATGTTTATTTTGTTTGTGAGGCATCTAAATCATGCATGTAACTAACTCTTTGTCTTGATCGTTAAACCCTTCATTTTTCCTTTTACCATACCCTTACTAAGCCCCATTTCAACCCTTGTAAAGTCCGCTTTGATTTTTGCATCATATTCATATGCGGTGGTGGAGATTTAAATCATTTGCAAGCCTATGGTAATGACATGCTATGTTTTGATTTAGAGAGTAAAACACGCACCAAAACACTTTGAGAGCATTGGCGAAACCATGCGAGGTGTTAAGTCTTGCTGCATTTGATTTTGATGAATCGATGAGATGCTTGTGTTTTTTGTTACAAATTCTATCCTATGAATGCTTATTCTTTTGATTGTCACTATGATTTGACTCATTGATGTGTGTTTAGCTTTATTGGTATTCTTGGATATTGAATAGTTTGAAAGGAGGTAAAAGGGAGGAATGGTATGTTGATTTAAGATATGCTTGAGGACAAGCATGGTTTAGGTGTGGGGGAATTTGATAGGTCATAAATAGTCATATTATATTTAGTTTAATTCCCTCATATTTTGATTGATCTTGTGTTAATTTGTGGAAATTATGTTTGATTTGATTTAGGAGGAGAAACATGGAGATTATGATAAAAAGTGGATAAAAAGAGCTTTATTTGGGCTTTGCAATCATGGGCTGACCGTTGACTTGAAGAAGTCGGTTTCTAGCGATAAGGAGAAGAAGCCAAGAAGGATTAGAAAAGCTAGCAAGAGGAAAAGAAATCGCATGAGGAAAAGGAAGAGAGCAAGAAGAGAGCGAAAGAAAAAAAGCACATTAAAGGAAGTAAGCTGCAACTTTGTCCTCTTGATAACTTTTGTTTTGTTTGCCACCATGAGTGGCTAAGGTTTTAATTCGGTCAGGGGTTAATCAATTCGATTGTAGTTTTGTGAGGCTTTGAACTTAACAAAATTTCTTATCAAGTAATTTTATTTCTTGTTCTTATTTTCTATGAATTATTTATGTTGATTGAGTTGGCCTTAAATCAATATTTATTTTCTATCGCTAGTCGGAGTTTGTGATCCGTAATTGTCATGAATGATTGAATTGAATAGCAAGGGTTGGCTCGTGTGTGTGTATATTGGTGGCCGATTCATGGCTTGCATGATAGGCTCTAGGAAATAAAAATACAAATTGATTAAATTGGAATGTCTGAATTAATTGATCTTGTTTTAGTCATTTCTCACTATTCTTAATGCTATCACTTAATTTGATATGGAGCGATGATGCCCGTTAAATTAGTGATAAGTTTGGGTTTGAAAGCGATTGTTTGAGTCTATTATATTAGGAGAATAATTGCTTTCTGCGGGATTCCGATTAAGTAGACTAAGTTCTTGGATTGAGTAATCTATATTTAAGCCTATGATCAAAATTGCAATTGGATGGAATTAATACCCTTGGATTGGAAGTTTGGTAAGATTGATATTCTCTTGTTTAATTTTAAAGTTTTGTTTTTATTTTATTTTTATTTTATTTTATCAAATTCTCGAAACCCTTAAAATCCGAAATTCGGATAAGGATTCACTAAGCAGCTAGCCGTTTGTGTCAATCGGAGAAGCGACAAGCGTCTGGGTTTCATAAACCCGGATTGCCTAACTCGAGCAAGAGTTGTAAATAGCAGTTTCGGTTTCCCTCGTCCGGCAAGAATAGCTCAAATTATTCTGATCCATGGCCGGTCTTCGGTTTCTCTAACCGGTTAGCGGATCGCATCGAGAAATATCACTAGCATGGCCGAATTAGGATTCCATCTTCCGGTTGTCCGAATCAAGTCGGAAGCGACAGTCATCGGATCCTCGGCCGGTTAACGATTCTTCAACTCATGACGGCTAATTTTCCATAACTTCAATCAGGTTTGGAAAGGAAAGCTTTTCTTGGAAATTAATTTTGTTTTAAACTTTGAGAGATTAAATACATAGTTCTCTTGGGATTCGACCTGGTTTCACTACTTCTACAAATTTATTTAGGTGAATCAGTATTTGTTTTGAGGAGCTTCGACAACTCCGTCAATAACATTACACTCTTAGGTTCTAATGACCCAACAAGGTGAATCCATATGTGTAGTTTATCACTAATTACACTCTTAGATTTTAAAAACCTTACAAGGTGAATTCCTATGCCTAGTTCACCACTAATTACATTCTTAGGTTCTAATGACCTTACAAGGTGAATTCCTATAGCCCTCTTAGAATCAAGTAAAACTTAATTCAGGAAACCCAATCTAAAACCAAACATTACTGTGATATGTTCTACTAATATAGATCTTTTTGTGACTCTTTCTTAGCTTGTATCATTAAATGGGTGGTCAGTCAAAATAATGAATATAAATATATATTATCAAAACAAAATGCTATAGCAAATATTCAGCAACACATATATTCAATTAATAAACCATCAAGATTGTTTACCACTCAACTATAAATAAATTTATTTCATAATTTGTTAAAACAACATGAACAGCAGAGTTTTATCGATCAAATACATCTTCATGATTAAAGAATAAACAATAAAATAAGGTAAGACTAAGAAGGACTGGATTCCCGATTGATTTCTACAAACTCTCCTCTGACCCAGCCCTTGATTTTGCTCTTAGATTCTGTATTTTCTCTTATTTCTTTTCAGTTTTGTTCTTAGTTGACGACCTCTTTTTTCCTTTGCCTGTGTGCTCCTTTTATAGATGAAAATTAGGGCAACTAGAAGTCTAGGGCGCGTATCTTCTAGATTTGAAAACTTTAGATCGTAATCTGTCAAGTGTCTCGCGTGAAATCTTCTCTGTCAATACTCTAAGATTGCTACAGCAACGGCTGCAGCATCTGTACTGTTCCAGACTTGTTTCAATTCTTTTACAATCATGTTTTTTCATTCTTTTTGTAAGCCTATTGCAATAGCATCCTTTTCCCAAAATTCAAGTTTCCAATGATCTACACTTATGTATATGATTTAAGCACATAATTATTCGAAATCAAACAAAAATGCAAACTATTATTAAAACACAATGGAAACACATTATTTACTGTCTCAGTAATTTTGATTTTAGTCTAAAAATACCGTGATAACTCTCGTTTCATAGAGTTATCAGCGACATCAGCAAAGAAATTGTGGGAGGCACTGGAAGAAAAGAATATGAAGGAAAGTCTTGAAAATAGGCTTTATATGAAGAAGAAACTCTATCGATTCACATATACACCTAGCATGTCAATGAATGACTATGTGAACTCATTCAATAAGATATTGGCAAATTTGCTAAATTTGGATGAAAAATTTGAAGGTAAAGATAAGGCATTGTTGTTGTTGAATTCCCTTCCTCATGAATATGATCATCTCAATGAATGACTATGAAAACACATTATTTACTGTCTCAGTAATTTTGATTTTAGTCTAAAAATACCGTGATAACTCTCGTTTCATAGAGTTATCAGCGACATCAGCAAAGAAATTGTGGGAGGCACTGGAAGAAAAGAATATGAAGGAAAGTCTTGAAAATAGGCTTTATATGAAGAAGAAACTCTATCGATTCACATATACACCTAGCATGTCAATGAATGACTAAGTGAACTCATTCAATAAGATATTGGCAAATTTGCTAAATTTGGATGAAAAATTTGAAGGTAAAGATAAGGCATTGTTGTTGTTGAATTCCCTTCCTCATGAATATGATCATCTCACCACCGCTTTACTTCATGAGAAGGACAACGTTATATTCGACGCTATATACAGTACGTTGTACAACTTTGATACTAGAAAAAAAGGATCACCGAGATACAATTACATAAGCATTGACAGCAAGAGGTCATTCACCAAGTTGCAAACTTGAAAAAATGAGCAAGTCCAAAGGGAGGCATGCTAAAGATGAATTTGCTTTTTGTTACGAGAAAGGGCATTAGAAAAAGAATTGTCCTAAGTTACAAAAAGGCAAGGCTTTTTCTGATACATGTGTAGCAGAGCATGGTGAGGAGTCAGACTTTAGGTTGGTTGGCATGACGTTGACATGTTAATCAAATGAGTGGATTTTGGATTTAGGTTGTATCTATCATATTTGTCTTAACAAGGACTGTTTTTTAGCTTCAAGGAGTTGGACGGTGGAGTTATTTTTACGAGCAATGACAATACTTGTAAAACTATGGGAATATGTTCAATCCCATTGAAGAATCATGATGGCCCAATGTTGAGTATAAATTCAAATGCTATTGGTGTAAATGTGCAAGTGTACACAATAAGTAATATAATGATGAATATTCAAGATCGTCTCCATAAGGATTGATGTTATCAGACTTGCTACAGCAATCTTAACAGTGTAGATTTTGTTCTAAACTAAAATAAAATAATTAATTAAGCCAATATATTAATTAAAATAAAACGCAATAAATAAAATGCAACAAAGTAAATTATCACGAAAAACTCAAGAATAAAACCAATAGGAATATAGAGTAGTTGAGTGAATAAACTTTCTTAATGGTTTTGACTATTTTTCTAATGTTTGGCTTGATTGCTACAACATCTACTACAGCACTGGGTAGAATCCTTATGTATCATCAGTTGTCGCATGTTGGATATCTTATATATATATGCAACTTAACAGTAATCAGTTGTTATGCCAACATAAGATATAGCATTATACGCTTAGGTTCTATTAATCCTACAAGGTGAATCATTATATCTAGTTCATCACTAATTTTAGATTAAGCATGACCATTTTGGAATCAAGTTAAACTCAATCCAGGGAACCCAATCTGAAAGCTCTGATATATTCCACTAAGATATGTCATTTTATGGCTATTTCTTAGCTAGTATCATTAAATTGGTGATTAGCCGAAATAATGCATAGAAATAAACGCTATCAAAACAAAATGCTATAGCAAACATGCAGTAATATATATATTCAATCAACAATCCATCAAAATTATTTATCACTCAATCACAAATAAATTTAATTCATGGTTTGCAAAAGAAAAATAAAGAACAAACTTTCAACCATCAAACACATCCTCATGACTAAAAAGTAAACAAGAAAACAAGAGAAGAATAAGAAGGACTGAGTTCCTAGTTGGTTTCTACAAATTATCCTCTTGTGTAACCCTCAATCTCTCTCTTGAATTTTTTTTTCTTTTGTTTCGTTGTGGTTTTCTCTTTGGGTAACAGCTCTCCCTTTTCCGTATGATGTGTGCTCCTTTTATAGTTGAAAATTAGAGTAAACGGAAACCTAAGGCGTGTATCTTTTAGATTAGGAAACTATAGATCACAATATTATGAGTATCTCGTGCAAAATTTTCTCTGTCGTTGTTCCAGAATTGCTACAGCAATGATTGCTACAGCAACTATTTCAGATTTGTCTCAATTCTTCTTTCAATTCTTCTACAGCCAAGTTCTTTTCCATCTTTTCCAACCCTATTGTAGCAGCATTCCTTCTTTGAAATTTAAGCTTCTAATCACCTACAATTATGCATACAAAGTTAATCTAAAATAATGCAATTTATTAAAAATAAACTAAAATGGTTATTCATGCAAAATAAAACTAAAATGCAATAAAAACATGTCATTTACTCTCTAAGTAATAATTATTTAAGTCTACAGTAATAAAATAACTCTCATTTCATAGAGTTATCGTCCAATCCAAGTCTTGACAGACGATCGCTACGTACTAAATTTAAAGAAAAATCTCATCTCATTAGGAGTCCTAGAATTTAAAAGGCTCACAATCACTCTAAGAGATAGATTTTTTAAGGTAGTAGTTGGTGCACTGACAATGATGAAAAGTACAAGAAGAAATAACTTGTACTATTTCTAAAGGAGTACAATTATTAGATCAACACAAACAGTCTTTGGAAAAGATGCAAATTTAGAAACAACCAAGTTGTGGCATATGCGTTTGGGATATGCTACTAAAAAAACATTACAGACTTTAGTGAAATAAGGCTTACTAAAAGGTGCAAATTCTTGCAAATTGAAATTTTTGAACATAGTGTTCTCGGCAAGCAGACAAAGGTAAAGTTTGGTTCAGCAATTCAGGATACAAAATGGATTCTGAACTATATTCACAACGATAAATGGGAACCTACCAAAACAACTTCTTTGGGAGGTATGCACTATTTTGTTACTTTTGTTGATAATTATTCAAGAAAAGCGTGGGTATATTTAATGAAGAACAACAATGAAGTTTTGGGCATATTTCTGAAATGGAAGAAAATTGTCGAGACTCAAACTGATTGAAAAGTCAAAAATTTTGCTCGAACAATGATGGCAAGTACAAGAATAATTTATTTCTTCAAATATGCCAAGATGAGGGCATTGTACAATACTTCACTGTTTGAGATACACCACAGCAGAATGGGGTGGCAGAATGCATGAATCAAACTATACTGGAAAAAATTTGATGTATGTTGTCTAATGCTAAATGGGGTAAGGAGTTTTAGGCTAAAGCAACTGTATATGCATGCCATCTGATCAACCGTTTGTCATCAGCTGCAATTGAGGATAAAACACTCATGGAGATGTGGACTAGTAATCCTACTACTAATTATGATTTTTTACATGTTTTTGGTTCCACTGCTTATTATCATGTAAAGGAATCTAAGTTATACCCAAGAGCAAAGAAAGCATCGTTCATAGGTATACCCGGTGGCATAAAAGGATATTATCTCTAGTGTCCAGTTATAAAGAAGATTATTTTCAGCAGAGATGTTACTTTTGATGAATCAGTCATGTTGAAATAAAAAGATTCTTAAGAGAATGACAAGACTAGTAGAACATTGCAGCAGGTAGAGTTTGAAGAAGTTAAAGTTGTTCTAGCTGGTATTGATGAGACAGATAGTGATTCTCCATCGACCGAAGATGATGAAGAGGTTCTGACCCAAGAATCTTCACAGTAATAACATTCAATTACATATAAAATGCCACCTAAAGAGATTCTCAGACCTACTCGCTTTGTTGATATGGTGGCCTATGCACTTCTAGTTGTAAATGATGATGTTCCTTCCACTTATAGAGAAGCAATAAGTAGCCTTGAAAGTGTAAAGTGAAAGCTAGTAATGGATGAAGAAATATAGTCTCTTTATAAAAATAGAACTTGGGAGTTAGTTACATTGCCTAAGAAAAAGAAGGTAATTGGGTGCAAATGAGTATAGGCAAAGAAGAAAAGATTTCCTCGTAAAAATAAAATTCAATACAAGTCTACTCAGAAGGAAGAAATAGACTATAATGAGGTATTTTCTCCAACTGTGAAACACACGTCTATTCGCATTTTGCTAGCCATAGTTGCGCAATTTGATTTTGAACTAGTTTAGCTTGATATGAAAACTGCATTTTTACATGGTGATTTAGAAGTAGAAATCTACATGACTCAGCCAAATAGATTCAAGGTTGCTGGAAGAGAAAATTGGGTTTGCAAATTGACAAAGTCGCTTTATGGAATGAAACAATCTCTAAGGCAGTGGTACAAGCGATTTGATCGGTTTATAAAAGGACAAATGTACACAAGAAATAAATTTGATCATTGTATGTATTTTCGCAAGCTACAAGAGGGATCCTTCATATATTTGCTCTTGTATGTTGATGATATGCTAATAGCATCCAACAGTAAAAATGAGATTGAGAAGTTAAAGACTCAACTTAATCAAGATTTTGAGATAAAAGATCTAGGTAAAGCTAAGAAGACTCTTGGCATTGAGATATACAGAGATAGAGCTCGTGGTAAAGTCAGTTTACCTCAGAAGCAATATTTGAAGAAGGTACCACAATAGTTTGACATAACAAAGCAGACAAAACCTGTGAGTACCCGGTTGGCTTCTCATTTCAAGCTTTTTACACAACTATCTCCTTCGACAGATGCAGAATGAGAATACATGTTACAAGTTCTGTACTTAAATACAGTGGGTAGCTTAAAGTATGCAATGGTGTGTACAAGGCCTGACATTTCACATACAATTGGTATAGTAAGCAGGTATATGCATAATTCTAGTAAATGACATTGGCAAGTTGTCAAATGGATTCTACAGTACATTCAGAAGACTGTGGATGTTGGTTTACTATTTGAGCAAGATGATACACTTGGTCAAGGTGTAATCAGGTACGTCGATTCTGATTATGCTGGTGATTTGGACAAACGAAGATTGATCACCTGATATGTATTTACTTTTACTAAAGGGCTAATCAGTTGGAAGTCTACACTACAATCTACAGTTGGATTGTCGACCACAGAGGCCGAGTACATGGCAATTACAGAGACTGTTAAAGAGGCTATGTGGTTATAAGGCTTACTTGAAAACTTGGGATTGGTCTAGGAACATGTTAACTTGCATTGTGACAGTCAAAGTGCTATTCACTTAACAAAGAACCAAGTTTATTATGCACGTATGAAGCATATTGATGTACGTTTTCACTTTGTATGGGAAATTATTGACGAGGGGAAGATTCTTCTTTGGAAAATCAGGACTGCAGAGAATCCCGCAAATATGTTGACCAAGGTGGTGACAGTGATCAAGTTTGAGTATTATCTAAACTTGATCAATATCTTACAAGTTTAAAAGCAGTTAGAGAAGCCAAAGACTAGAGGATGGTTTGTTGATAGTTAGTTAAGATTTAAAACACTTTTCGCCGAGGTAGAGAATTGTTGAAAAATCAAACAACAAAAATCAAACTTTACTTTGTGGGCACTAGATTCATTGCCCATCAAAGTTGATTTTTTGGTTTCAAAATTCAATTTGCCAACTTGACAAATTGGCCAAATTGAATGCAATAGTAGGTGAACAATGCCTACAAATAGAGAGAAGAGGTTAGAGCTTAAATCATGCAATTGAGAGAGTTGAGAGCAATTGCAAGTGAAGCAATTTGAGAGATTTGAGAGAGCTTCCACTTGAGTGTTCTAGTGAGGATTCAATTGGGTGTATTAGGGTTTTGGGTTTTGAGTGTTTTTTCCACTTTTGTAAATTTCCATTTGTTAGTAAAGCTATCTTCCAATCTTTGCCTGTGAACGTAGGCATTACGCCGAACCACATAAATTATTGTGTCATATTTTCATTATATTTGTCTATCACCACATTGATATTTCTACATAGTCATAGTCACCAAAATATTTCCGCAACAGTAGCAAATTTCAAAGCAATAAATGCTTTGTTCTATATTCTTAGTTTTGTCAAAAGAAGGAAAAAAAAAAACACAACCCTACTCTCCAGAATTAATTTACTTCGAGTGTGACTTCCCTCTTATTGATTGATCGAAACAATGTGGCACCCACTTTTTACAATTTGCTTTGAGTATGAATCCCCTCTTGTTGATTTACCAAAACAACGTTCGCAATTGTTCGTCATCAATTTTCACACACACACACACACATATACATATACATATACATGTGAGTGTGTGTGATCAATTAAGATCTAAGAAGAAATATTTACCACCATTAAAACTTGTTATTCATTAATCATTAAAAGAAAGAAGAAAAAAAATGTCTTTCACCCTTTCTACATTGGAGAACAAAAGCTTATTGCGCTTTTTATACAAGATTCGGGAATATCTTTATGAAAAATAATAATTAAGGAGCAAAGAGAGGAGATAAACATATGAGAGCCATAAAACAATTTGTTGATGTACTATAATTAATTATTTAAGACTATCTGATCAATAGATTATATTTATACAATGAATTATTGTCATCTTAATATTGCTTCAAGAGAAGTGAGTGCATCGCTCGTCTTTATGATAACCCAACATTCTAGTAAAAGAAAAACAAAACGCAATTGCTAAATTGGACCATCTTCAACTTAGAGTAATGTAAGTGGAATTTGCATCCCCTGAGAATTACTAATGTAAGAGATTTTGAAATTACATTTCAGCTCTTATCCCCAAAAGAAAAAAAATTACACTATATTTGGAATGTAGTATTTGCAAATTATAGTCACGAGAAATCTCTTCATTAGAATTTTTTAAATGAATATTTGGAATGTAGTATTAGACTATATTAACTTTTAAGATTAAATTAGATTAGATTAGACTAGATTATATATAATACTATTTTTCCATTTGGTATAATGTCGGATAAGAATGTGTTGAACTTAACTTAATAAAGCAAATATAAATATTTAAGCAGTTTAATCAATTTTTAAATTATATTACAAATTGTTGAATATGTAAATGAATAATTTTTAGGTTTAATATCAAATAATAATTTATATAAATTAATGAATAAATTTTTATAATTCATTATAAATTAAATACAAGTTATATAAAATTATGGAATATAATTTTATTAATGATATCAAATCTCCTTAAAATAAGGTAGGATGACAATTAATCTTACTTAAATCTATAAAAAAAAAATTAAGATTGATTGTCACATAATATTTGGACTAAAAATTGGATTAATTTATAAAATCCAAATAGCTAAACACGACATTGAATTGGATAAAAATGTTTATCTTGAAAATTAGTTTATTCGTACTTTTATCTCAGTAGCCAAACATAGTAAAAACTCTAGTAAACTTTTGTTTCATTTTGCACTACCTCCTGTATAAAATAATTTACTTACTTGTCATGTTATTCATTTTGCTTGATAATGATACTTGTTGAAATGAGAAATTAAAAAAAAAAAAAACATGATAGCATGAGAGCATGAGAGTTCGGTAGCTGAAAACTTAATAAGTCAAATAAGGACAACTACAAATGAGCACAATACATGTGAATATGATAACACAAGAGCTCATAGCAAGCTTGATAAGTCAAATAAGCACAACTGCAGAAGAGCACAGCTTCAGAAGAACATGATAGCACGAGAACAAGAGAATTTGGTAGCCAAAAGCTTAATAAGTAAAATAAGGACAACTACAAATGAGCACAATACAGGTGAATATAATAACACGAGAGCTCATTAATTAGTAGCAAGCTTGATAAGTCAAATAAGCACAACTGCAGGAGAGCATAACTTCAGGAGAACATGATAGCACGAGAATATGAGAGCTTGGTAGCTGAAAAATTAGTAAGTCAAATAAGGACGACTACAAATGAGCACAATACAGGCGAATATGATAACAAGAGCTCAGAGCTGGCATCAATGGTACAACTCAAAATGTCAGTGCACATGCATATCTGCTCTTCGGTCACGAAACAATCTGTATCCTTTGCCATAATCGCGCAACAAATCACACCGATAGAACTCTTCCTAATCACTCTTAGAGTGATTCGACAGATTAAAACCTCCAAATTTTGTCCAAAATCAAAAAATTCCAAATCAAAACCCTAAGGGCAGCTGACTGATTTCTGTCAATTTTGATCATTTTTTATACTTTCTTGACAAATTGAAATAGAATTTCTCTTCCTCTACTGCCTCTAAACTCAATAATCGGTTCATTTGCTCTCAAATTCATCTTCCGAAAGTTTTTCTAAGTACCATGGCTGAGTCGTCTTGGAGGCCTCGAAGGAGGAAACAAACACCCTCTGTCAACCCTATTTCACCACGGGAAACCTCTGAATTTGAAAAACTTCACTTCCCTACAGCACCATTGAGCAAACGCTTCGAGGATCGCTTTATGGGTCGACAGGTACTTGATTCTTATTTTATGGATATAGAAGATTTTAAGGAGTTGATTGTGTGTGATAGAAATGTTAGCAATATGCTTAGACCTTGGGAGTCAGCCATAGACTTTGATGATCGAGTCTATCCTAATCTAGTTCGAGTTTTTTACTCTAATATGGAACTCTCCGCAACTAGTTTAGATAGAATTGTTACTCTTGTTGGTGGTGTATCTATTGAGTTTGATGTTGAATTTCTAAATACTAACATTCTTGGGATTTCAGATAAGGATCATACTTTTTATACATCTAGAAAAGCCCTTTCATTTGATGACTTTGTACACAATGAGGGTGTACGCAATATCTGCAGTCGTAGGGATCTTAGTGATGATATTTGTGGACTACCTTTTTGGTCTCAGCTGTTACCTCTTCAAGTTCGCATCCTTCATAATATTTTGCAACATATCATTACACCTAGGAGAAGTCACTCGGATGAGGTAACTTGTTTAGATGTTGAGTTACTAGATAGTCTCATAAGTGGGTGACCTGTTAACCTAGGCCATATCATTGTGCGCCACATGCTGACTACTCCTGCAGTTACTCACCGCTTGCTCCCCTATGGTAGTATCATCACTAAGATACTGCGGTACTTCCATGTGTCTATCCGGGACGCTGTGTATAAAGAGCCCAAACGGATTGGTCGAAAAGCTATGAGTAGCATTAGTTATATTACGAGGAACGACCAAGGGTACAAGACCTCAAACTCCAAGAATCAGGACACCCTGATTGCTCCTGAGGATGATCGGATGCTTAACGATATTTATCCTCCGGATCAGCTTCCTGACTTCAGACTTGGAGCTCGTCCTCCACCTTTTCGTCGTCAAGATGCTCCTCAGCCTTGACCCCCACGATTCTCGCATGAGATGGACCGATACTCGCCGGTTTCGAGCCACATCCAGTTTCGAAAGCGACCTCGGCTCTGCATGACCTTCGCTCCTCGTGACCTCAACTTTGGTTTAGTCATCCATTTCAGATATTTTACAATGGTGACTGATGATTTCTGGGAGACTGATTCTTGATTGTCTAGATACTCTCTCCCACGATCGGGTGACTACGGTATCGAGTTCGGACATTTTAGGGTAGAGCATCGATCGGTGATCATCATTCTTTCGGCACCTTCGCTTCGGGTTTGACCTAGCGGCCTCTTACGCCTCTCGCCCCTCTACGCGATCTTCTTCTTCGCGGCGTCCTTTTTAGTTTCTGACTTTCTTTTTCGCACGTACATTTCATATTATGATTATATTTTTTTTTTGTCTTTCATTATCTATTCTTGATGATTTTTTTTTATGGATTGGTAATTTCTTTGGTTGCTTATGTATATATGTCTTTCTTATGCTTAATTATATTTGCTTGGATTGAATGGCATTGGAGTTGTTGGGATGTGGATACTTGATTAGTTATCTTTGGAAGTGTTTTTAGTCTCATGTTGTATTTAAGGATTGCTCCAAATTTAAGGGGAGACTCTACTGAAATTTTTGCTCACCTATCATGGGTAATCTCTTTTCTTTCCCTCTCATGCTTCTTTACTTCAATTTTTTTTTTATGATGAAGGGGGAGATAATAATGGACTACTTCTACATACATTTGGACTATTTTTGCATATATTGTTTTTAAAAACATCTTATATTGGTAAAACTGTTTTTAGTCATACATGTAGGGGGAGCATATAGTTAGGGGGAGCAAATTATTGAAAAAAGTTTGTCATCATCAAAAAGGGGGAGAAACACTTTTCCACAGAGACCACGCCTCAAGGATCTGCTAGGATGTCTAACCAGGATTCGTTTCTCACTTACACAAATCTTCTCCAGAAGCTTAGGTAAATCTTTCGAAGTACATCTAGAAGCCTCAACATCCATCCTCTACTCTTCCAAAGCTTGGACAACTCCTTCATGTTGAATGTTAAATTCTAATTAGTTTTCAATTAAATAACATTTATGTACCATACAGTAAATCTACATACCCCAGGAGGACATCGAAACCTTGGAATACCATCCCCACCTAGGGATTCATCCCAAGGCAGAGGATGGCCACACTTCAATTTAACTTGTTCATGCTGCTACTCCTGTTATTGTGCTTCCTTTCGTTTCTTTTTCTTCTTACGCTTCCTCTCCAAAGACGAAAATTCCAGCATTTTCAAGTGATCATCTATGTTGTCTGTCGTGTTATCTATATTCATAAGTGTTGAAAGTCATAGATTATAGCCAAATTTTGTGTACATGTATTTATTTTTTTCCTTGTATAGCATATATTTATTTCTTTTCCTTGTATAGCTTATTTTTCCTAGTTTCCTATAGCTTCCTTATATAGCCTAGTACTACTAGTATATAATGTAAAGATTGCAACTTCTATGAATAAGAAATATCTTCCCACTATTTCTTCTCAATAAGGAAGCAAAATTACAAAAAACAAATCTGAAAAAAAACACTTTATACTTTATTCAGCACATGAAGAGTTAAATAAAAACTTACGGATGAAGTTGAAGTAAATCCGTATTAGACAGCGTACCTCCAAAGCAGCATACTTTCTTTGCTGGTTTGAAAGAGGTCTGATGTCTACTTACTATTTTGTTCCCCTGAAAAAAATAATAATAAGAATTAAGTATATTAAATATTTTAATGTTTTTAGTAATAGAACATACTTTTGAGAGCTTGTACTTTAGTAGGACAAGGCTGATAGTGGCTAAGTTGGGAATCTTAACACAGAGTACTACAGTTTGCATCTTATAGAGGTCAAGTACCTCTAGATAATGACATATCTGAAAAAAAAAATCAAAAATATTTACATTCAACAGATAAAACAAAAATAAAAAATTTTAAAGTGAACTAGAAATATTTTTTTTATCTTTCCATATGGCTGTAAGTTTTTGTTCAGGACAACTCTCATTTGTACGTATGAGACAGGGGGATTAAACACAAGTTTAATCCCGTCGAGCTGCTTCAAGTACTTTATTCAGCACATGAAGAGTTAAATAGAAACTCTATGTTAAATAGACTTCTATAAGACGCAAACTGGAGAACTCTGTATTAAGATTCCCAGCTTAGCCACTATCTGCCTAGTCCTACTGAAGTACAAGCTCTCAAAAGTATGTTCTGTTACTAAAAACATTAAAATATTTAATATACTTAAATATTGATGATGTTATTTGAAGAAGAAGTATCAACAGTAAGTGTTATCTATATTCATAAGTGTTGAAAGTCAGAGATTATAGCCTAATTTTATTTACATGCATTTATTTTTTTCCTTGTATAGCATATATTTATTTTTTTTTCCTTATATAGCTTATTTTTCCTAGTTTCCTATAGCTTCCTTATATAGCTTTGTCATACTAGTATATAATATAAAGATTGCAACTTCTATGAATGAGAAATATCTTCCCACTATTTCTTCTTACTAAGGAAGCAAAATTATAAAAAAAAAAATCTGAAAAAAAACACTTTATACTTTATTCAGCACATGAAGAGTTAAATAGAAACTTACGGATGAAGTTGAAGTAAATCCGTATTAGACAGTGTACGTCCAAAGCAGCATACTTTCTTTACTGGTCTGAAAGAGGTCTGATGTCCACTTACTGTTTTGTTCCCATGAAAAAAAAATAATGAGAATTAAGTATATTAAATATTTTAATGTTTTTAGTAACAGAACATATTTTTGAGAGCTTGAACTTCAGTAGTACTAAGTAGATAGTGGCTAAACTGGAAATCTTAACACAGAGTTTTCCAGTTTGCGTTTTATAGAGGTCCAGTACCTCCAGATAATGACATATCTAAAAATAAATAAAAAATATTTACAATCAACAAATAAAACAAAAACAAAAAAATTTAAAGTGAACCAGAAATATTGTTTTTACCTTTCTATATGGCTGTAAGTTTCTGTTCATGACAACTCCCATTTGTACGTATGAGACATGAGGGATTAAACACAAGTTTAATCCCGTCGAGCTGCTTCATGTACTTTATTCAGCACATGAAGAGTTAAATAGAAACTCTGTGTTAAATAGACCTCTATAAGACGCAAATTGGAAAACTCTGTGTTAAGATTCCCAGCTTAGTTACTATCTGCCTAGTCCTATGAAGTACAAGCTCTCAAAAGTATGTTCTGCTACTAAAAACATTAAAATATTTAATATACTTCAATATTGATGATGTTATTTGAAGAAAAAGTATCAACAGTAAATGTTATTGATATTGAAAGTAAGAGATTATAGCCTAATTTTGTGTATATGTATTTATTTTTTTCTTTGTATAGCATATATTTATTTCTTTTCCTTATATAGCTTTTTTTTCCTAGTTTCCTATAGCCTCCTTATATTGCCTAGTCAGACTAGTATATAATGTAAAGATTGCAACTTCTATAAATGAGAAATATCTTCCCACTATTTCTTCTCAATATGGAATCAAAATTACAAAAATCAAATCTGAAAAAAAACACTTTATGTTTTATTCAGCACATGAAGAGTTAAATAAAAAATAACGGATGAAGTTAAAGTAAATATGTAGTAGACAGTGTACGTCCAAAGCAGCATACTTTCTTTGCTGGTTTGAAAGAGGTCTGATGTCCACTTACTGTTTTGTTCCCCTGAAAAAAATAATAATAAAAATTAAGTATATTAAATATTTCAATGTTTTTAGTAACAGAAAATACTTTTGACAGCTTGTGCTTCAGCAGGACTAGGCTGATAGTGGCTAAGTTAGGAATCTTAACACATAGTTCTCCACTTTGCATCTTATAGAGGTCCAGTACGTCTAGATAATGACATATCTAAATAAAAAATAAAAAATATTTACATTCAACAAATAAAACAAAAACAAAAAAATTTAAAGTGAACCAGAAATATTTTTTTTACCTTTCTATATGGCTGTAAGTTTCTGTTCAGGACAACTCCGATTTGTACGTATGAGACATGGGGGATTAAACACAAGTTTAATCTCGTCGAGCTGCTTCTTGTACTTTATTCATCACATGAAGAGTTAAATAAAAACTCTGTGTTAAATAGACCTCTATAAGACGCAAACTGGAGAACTCTATGTTAAGATTCCCAGCTTACTCACTATCTGCCTAGTCCTCTGAAGTACAAGCTCTCAAAAGTATGTTCTGTTACTAAAAACATTAAAATATTTAATATACTTCAATATTGAAGATGATATTTGAAGAAAAAGTATCAACAGCAAATGTTATCGATATTGAAAGTAAGAGATTATAGCCTAATTTTGTGTATATGTATTTATATTCTTCTTTGTATAGCATATATTTATTTCTTTTCCGTATATAGCTTTTTTTTCCTAGTTTCCTATAGCCTCCTTATATAGCCTAGTCAGACTGGTATATAATGTAAAGATTGCAACTTCTATAAATGAGAAATATCTTCCCACTATTTCTTCTCAATAAGGAAGCAAAATTACAAAAATCAAATCTGAAAAAAAACACTTTATACTTTATTCAGCACATGAAGAGTTAAATAAAAACTTACGGATGAAGTTAAAGTAAATCCGTAGTAGACAGTGTACGTCCAAAGCAGCATACTTTCTTTGCTGGTTTGAAAGAGATCTGATGTCCACTTTCTGTTTTGTTCCTCTGAAAAAAAATAATAATAAAAATATAGTATATTAAATATTTCAATGTTTTTAGTAACAGAAAATACTTTTGACAGCTTGTGCTTCAGCAGGACTAGGCTGATAGTGGCTAAGTTAGGAATCTTAACACATAGTTCTCCAGTTTGCATCTTATAGAGGTCCAGTACCTCTAGATAATGACATATCTGAAAAAAAATAAAAAAATATTTACATTCAACAAATAAAACAAAAACAAAAAAATTTAAAGTGAACCAGAAATATTTTTTTTACCTTTCTATATGGCTGTAAGTTTCTGTTCAGGACAATTCCGATTTGTACGTATGAGACATGGGGGATTAAACACAAGTTTAATCCCGTCGAGCTGCTTCTTGTACTTTATTCAGCACATGAAGAGTTAAATAGAAACTCTGTGTTAAATAGACCTCTATAAGACGCAAACGGGAGAACTCTATGTTAAGATTCCCAGCTTAGCCACTATCGGCCTATTTAATATACTTCAATATTAAATATTGCTTTACATCTACCTAGTCCTACTGAAGTACACGCTCTCAAAAGTATGGTCTGTTACTAAAAACATTAAAATATTTAATATACTTCAATATTGATGATGCTATTTGAAGAAAAAGTATCAACAGTAAATGTAATCGATATTGAAAGTAAGAGATTATAGCCTAATTTTGTGTATATGTATTTATTTTTTTCTTTGTATAGCATATATTTATTTCTTTTCCTTATATAGCTTTTTTTTCCTAGTTTCCTATAGCCTCCTTATATTGCCTAGTCAGACTAGTATATAATGTAAAGATTGCAACTTCTATAAATGAGAAATATCTTCCCACTATTTCTTCTCAATAAAGAAGTAAAATTACAAAAATCAAATCTGAAAAAAAACACTTTATGCTTTATTCAGCACATGAAGAAAAACACTTTACGGATGAAGTTGAAGTAAATCCGTAGTAGACTGTGTACGTCCAAAGCAGCATACTTTCTTTGCTGGTTTGAAAGAGGTCTGATGTCCACTTACTGTTTTGTTCCCCTGGAAAAAAATAATAATGAGAATTAAGCATATTAAATATTTTAATGTTTTTAATAACAGAACATACTTTTGAGAGCTTGTACTTCAGTAGGACTAGACTGATAGTGGCTAAGCTGGGAATCTTAACACAGAGTTCTCCAGTTTGCGTCTTATAGAGGTCCAGTCCCTCTAGGTAATGACATATCTGAAAAAAATTAAAAATATTTACATTCAACAAATAAAACAAAAACAAAAAACTTTAAAGTGAACTGAAAATATTTCTTTTACCTTTCTATATGGCTGTAAGTTTCTGTCCAGGACAACTCCCATTTGTACGTATAAGACTGAGGGGATTAAACACAAGCTTAATACCGTCGAGCTGCTTCATGTACTTTATTTAGCACATGAAGAGTTAAATAGAAATTCTGTGTAAAATAAATCTCTATAAGACGCAAATTGGAGAACTCTGTGTTAAGATTCCCAGCTTAGCCACTATCTACCTAGTCCTACTGAAATACAAGCTCTCAAAAGTATGGTCTGTTACTATAAATATTAAAATATTTAATATACTTAAATATTGATGATGTTATTTGAAGTAAAAGTGTCAACAGTAAGTGTTATCTATATTCATAAGTGTTAAAAGTAAGAGATTATAGCCTAATTTTGTATATATGTATTTATTTTTTTCCTTGTATAGCATATATTTATTTCTTTTTCTTGTATAGATTATTTTTCTTAGTTTCCTATAGCTTCCTTATATAGCCTAGTCAGACTAGTATATAATGTAAAAATTGCAACTTTTATGAATGAGAAATATCTTCCCACTATTTCTTCTCAATAAGGAAGTAAAATTATATTAAAAAAAAATTTGAAAAAAAACACTTTATACTTTATTCAGCACATTAAGAGTTAAATAGAAACTTACAGATGAAGTTGAAGTAAATCTGTATTAGACAGTGTACGTCCAAAGCAACATACTTTCTTTGCTGGTCTGAAAGAGGTCTGATGTCCATTTACTGTTTTGTTCCCTTGAAAAAAAAATAATGAGAATTAAGTATATTAAATATTTTAATGTTTTTAGTAGCAAAACATACTTTTGAGAGCTTGTACTTCAGTAAGACTAGGCAGATAGTGACTAAGTTAGGAATCTTAATACAGAATTCTCTAGTTTGCGTCTTATAGAGGTCCAGTACCTCCAGATAAAGACATATCTGAAAAAAAAAATAAAAAATATTTACATTCAACAGATAAAACAAAAACAAAAAGTTTTAAAGTGAACTAGAAATATTTTTTTTACCTTTTCATATGGCTGTAAGTTTCTGTCCAGGACAACTCCTGTTTGTACGTATGAGACAGGGGGATTAAACACAAGTTTAGTCCCGTCGAGCTGTTTCATGTTCTTTATTCAGCACATGAAGAGTTAAATAGAAACTCTATGTTAAATAGACCTCTATAAGACGTAAACTGGAATACTCTGTGTTAAGATTCCCAGCTTAGCCACTATCTGCCTAATTCTACTGAAGTACAAGCTCTCAAAAGTATGTTCTGGTACTAAAAATATTAAAATATTTAATATACTTAAATATTGATGATTTTATTTGAAGAAAAAGTATCAACAATAAGTGTTATCTATATTCATAAGTGTTGAAAGTAAGAGATTATAGCCTAATTTTGTGTACATGTATTTATTCTTTTCCTTGTATAATTTATTTTTCCTAGTTTCCTATAGCTTCCTTATATAGCCTAGTCAGACTAGTATATAATATAAAGATTGCTACTTCTATGAATGAGAAATATCTTCCCACTATTTCTTCTCAATAATGAAGGAAAACTATAAAAAAAATCTGAAAAAAAACACTTTATATTTTATTCAGCACATGAAGAGTTAAATAGAAACTTACGGATGAAGTTGAAGTAAATCCGTATTAGACAGTGTACGTCCAAAACATAATATTTTCTTTGTTGGTCTGAAAGAGGTGTGATGTCCGCTTACTGTTTTGTTCCCCTGAAAAAAAATAATAATAAGAATTAAGTATATTAAATATTTTAATGTTTTTAGTAACAGAACATACTTTTGAGAGCTTGTTGTTGTGCAAATTTTTTTGAACTCGCAAGCACACGAATCTATTCTAGAATAGATTAATGGTGACCAGTGTCGATCCCACGAGGAGGTGGATTTTAATTATGTGTAGAATTAATTTTCTTAAATGGATGGTTGGATTTGTGGTGGAAATGATTTGGATTATACTAGAATTTAAATTGGAATGACGAGAATAAATTAAAATAGAAACTATTGAAATAAAGCACTTGGGTATCCAGATCTGCATCAACATGCTCCATGGGCTAAATATTTCTTATTATTGCCAATTAAATCATGAGGGGGGATTCCACACCTCATGAACCACGCTCAAATAAATACGGTACTAAGCGCTTATCGTGCTAAATAATAATAACCTTGTACTAGGGTGCCGGTTTAACCAGGGCGGTATCTAGACAAGACTATTATTATTTGTCGACGAAAAGTCAAAATAACCACAAATATTAAAGGGGAAGAGAAAGTAAATTTACCAAATTAAGCCTATGGAACATGTTGAGACTTCACCTTCAACCCAAGCTTAAAAGAAAATTACCTACTCATTTTTTAACTAGGGGTAAAATGAAAATTTAAGCTTAGAAATGAATTCAGGATATCAAATTAGGGGGGAGAGCCCCCTTTTTATAGATACATTGAGTGAATCATGACCATCAGATTAATGATTCGAGCTCAGATTGTGCCATTGTGCCATGTCATCGGTCGATCAGCGATCAACGTTTGAGCGATAACACGGTTTGACCACGGTTTATGCGATGCGGTTTGACCACGGTTTGCGATAGCGGTTTTGCGTACTATTTGCACAGTAATGCGGTTTGAATAGTAAATAATCCCATGTATGTGCATGTACCGTACACATGATTTTTACTCCACTGAAATGTCGCCACGTCATCGATCCACGTCATCGTTGAAAACCCTCACGAGACTATAACTCGTCAACTAGGGCCACCTAGGGGTTTAAAGGCTTGTTGCATACTCTAAATGGAATCGCGATCACCTGCGAAAGTGGTTTAGTTAGGATTTTCTTTTCGTATCTTTTATCTTAATTTTTGCTCGAGGACTAGCAAAATGTTAAGTTTAGGGTATTTGATGTGCTCATAATTTATCTATTATTTTAATGCTTCCATAACTTAATTTTATGTTAAATTATATTTTATTATGTTAAATTTATCTTAATTTTTATATTTTGTTATTTTAGGTACAATATGGGATTAAAGAGAAATTAAATCGGAGCATTCAAGAAGAAATCAACTTGAAAAAATAAAAAAGGGAAAGCAATAAAGAGAATTAATTGGAACAAATCACAAAGGATTTAATTTAATTAATCATTAAGCATGCATGCACGTGGGGAAGGTTTGAAGAATTAATTTACAAAAGAAATATGACAAGTCACGTGCATGGGCTTAGAAAGTGGCGGCTTGGCTTCAATTTTAATTCCTTTTCACGCAAGGATTTAGGGCGCATAAATTGACAACATTATAAAAGGAAGCGGGAAAAAAAGGTGAACGAAATTAAGAGGAAGGCAGCCGCACAAAAGACAAGCCAAGGGAGAGAAAAAGCCGAGAGTAAGAAAAGAAAGAAGAGAAGCCACCGCTGCAAAATCCGGGAGCAATAATTTGGAGAAGTCAATTGCAGAGATTGGAGAGAGACAGCTTCTTGAGTTTTTCTTTTTCTTTTCTCTATTATTTTGCTTAAATGTTCCCAATTAAATTTATGGATTCTCTGTATATTCCCATGAGGTAATTTATTTCACTAGGGCTACGATGTAGCCTAACTATGAAGATTTAATTCCATAAATCTATGTTATTTTTAGTTTATTATTCCATGATTGAGTGTTCATTATTGTGCTTAATGCTTTTAAATATCTGGCCAATATTTAAGTGAACAGAGGATACATAATGAGACCGAGATGAGATTTATGTATTTTTACTCTGTGTAATGGATGCCATGAATTGAACGAAAGACAGAGATGTGCCAACGTGATTCATGCAGTTTTTCTAAGAATTTCCATAGAGCTTAATGAATCTTTACATATTTAAATTCACATAGAGATATAGTGGGTTAATATGTGGAGGTATTTTTGATATTATTCGAGAGAGGATTAAATTGGATTAGTTATGGTGAAATCGGATGTCCTAGTATTTTAATCTCTTGGTAATTTCTATTACTGCTTGCATATTTATTTAATTTTTAGTTATTTTATTTTATTTTATTTTAATCTAAATTTGCTTATTCAATTGTTTAAATAAATTAGGATTAGAAAAATTTCGGTAGCTAATAGGTTATACAATCTCTGTAGGACGATACTCTACTCTTCATTATATTACTTGTGCCGACTAGTACACTTTACGCATCACATTGCAATACTCGGACCCAGACCAAAGTTTTGCCAACCCAAGTAGCTAGAAGTTTAATAAGCCAAATAAGCACAACTGTAGGAAATCATGATTGTAGAAGGACATAGCTATAAGAGAGCATAATAGCACGGAAGCTCAATAGCTAGAAGCTTCATAAATCAGATAAGCATAATTGTAGGAGAACATGACTATAGGAGAATATAGCTATAAGAAAACATAATAGCATGAAAGCTCAGCAACTGGAAGCTTAATAAGTAAAATAAGCAACTACAAGAGAGAGTATGGCTGCAGGAGAACACAACTATATGGGAACATGATGGCGTGAGAGCCCAGTAATTGAAAACCTTTTCTAAGCCCAATAAAAGTCTTAGTTATGGTTATTAAAATAAAAGATTCTAGATGCTCTTGGAACCCAGATATCAGTTTGAGAAAGAAATAAATGTTACTGTTAAATAAAGCTTAGTTTGAAAAGGAGATAGATGTTGAAAATAAATCTTAACATCAAATAAAACTCCAATTAAATGATAAAGATCATCAGAATGAAGAGTTATTGAGAGTTCGAGTCATCTAAGTTATATTGTAAATTGAAAACTCTTAATACATAGGAAGGACATGAGCAAATAAGTAAACAAAAAAGATTCAATTGTAACACTTATTCAACAGTGAAATTACTCATACCACGTAAATTATTGTATCTCGCTTATTATCGACTCCACTTATTTATTTCTCCAAGTGACCAGAACTGTGTCAACAATAATGATGCAAATTTGCTCTTCTTTGTGTTTAAAGCAAATTTTAAATTGAGAAAATGAAATTTTTTGGTTATAAAAGATCTCACAAAAAGATGGAAATGTTGGATTTTTTAATCTGACATTGTTGGGTCCTTAATCTAACATTGGGCTTATATGTGAATAATTATGTGTTGCGGACTGTCATATAGGGTTAACTCTAATTAAAAGTGATCTATTAATGTTTTTGATATTATATGCTTTAATGCATCTAATATGGTGTGCGCCTTTAATATATAAATATTTAATTGTATTATAATTCTATAATGGGCAGAAATAGGAATATCTATTGACAACAGAAAAAAATTATCTATATAAGTAGTTATGGTCCCAATTCACACGTATCATTATATTCTCTACTGACATCCCATCATCAGAGAGAGAGAGCGCAGAGAGTATCAAAGGATTCTATAAGAGAGTGCGTTAATCTGAAAAACCAATCTAGAGAACAATTCAACGTTATGGATTCAGGTATGCTTCCTCATAATTCGTTATTAATTCTCGGTAATACAACATAAATATTCCTGATTATTGATGATGGTTTTCACCAAAGATTTCTTATTCCGACAGGAAATGATTAAAAAAATTGAATGGAAGCAGTATTTCCTAGAGGAAGAACCTCCGTATCATCAAGGCCGCACATTCATAACAACCGTTAGTTTTCAATTTTTAGCCTCAAAGCCCCTTAAATTTCTCTACTCTATTGAAGATAACGAGGCTTTGCAGCTTCCCCCAAGCTTTGGTCGGAAATTTGTTTTTCTAATATAATTGAAATTAAGGTCAAACTTTCTTAACGCCACTGAAGATAACGTTGCTGTAGTAAGAAATGTGTTTTTCTAACCTAATTGAAATTGAATTCAAAATGGTAAGTTCAAACACATGAGGTATTATCAGAGTTTTGGAAGGTTGCTAAAATAACAGCTCCACTCTCTTTTGACTCAAGGTCGGAATTTTAGTTGATATATATTTTTGTTTTGGTTGAGGAGATGAACATTTAATAATCAACGGTCAACACCTCAGCAAGATTAATTCGAATGAATAGACATAAACATAAAATTAATAATTTTTTTAACCACTCTACTCTGATGCTGCGTTTACTTATCAGTAATCAGAATGGGCTAAAATGGGAATGAGCTGGAATAAGAATGGGAAATGGGAATTAGAATAAGTTGTTTACTTGACCTATAAGAATCGGAATCGGAATCAGAATGGGCTGGAATCCCCTTGATGTGTTTATTTTATTTTGGAATCGGAATCGGAATGGGTTAGAATGTAACAAATTATTAAAAAGTACTTAATGAATTATTGTCATAATATTATTTTATATTTTAATTATAGTGATTATTTATTCAAAAATTATTATTATTATTAATTATTGTGAATAATATATTAATATATTAATTAATTATAATTTTTTAATTAATTAATTATAATGATATACTAATTAATTATTATAATAATATTAATTATTATTATAAAAATATATTAATTATTGTGATTATTTAGTCAAATTGTTTTCTCAACCAGCGCCAGCCTTAGCAAATTGTTTCCTTGTTCATCAGCAAATAAAAAATATTAACAGTATTAATAATAATAATCACTTTGCACTATGTTAGTATGTTTCATATATGGTGCGTACGAGAACATGAGATTTAGTTTATTTTTTTGGTCATGTCATGTTTTATTTGCAACACTAACACAGATTAAGTTTTTGAACGGAATTCAAAAGACAAAAAAGCATGTCTCCACAGAACATATTAAAATATTTTGTATAGCATCAGCACAGTGGCAAACCAAAAAGATGAACAAATAAAAAAAAAATCAATTAAACTGAAAAGTCATCATTAGAGTAGGGTGGACGTTGGTTCGGTTCAATTTCGAAATAAATTTTTAATTTCAGATGGGTTCGAAAATTAAAAAAATCGTTTGGTTTCTTTGAAAATAAAATCCGAACAGAAACCGACCTATTGATTTCGGTTCGGGTTTTCGGTTTTTTAACGATATTTTAATTTTGATTTTCGGTCAAGGATCATTTTGAAAATTTATAAATAAATTAGGCCACAATAAAATTTTTATATGCAAATATTTTCTAAATATTGAGCCACACTAATATTTTATAAAAGAGAGGAATGTAAATGATATTATCCCTCCATGACCTTATCCGCTTCACCGACTTTCTCTTTTTTTCACCCTGCAACAGTTACATTTGTAGATCCAATCACATATACATCCAATCACATATACAGATCCAAACAAAGTTAATAAAACCAAATATAATTAATAATATAATACAGTAATAATAAGTAAACAACCATGAAATTACAAAAAATTAAAGAATTATTTAAAAAAACAAAAGATTAAAGAGTTATTTAAAAAAAAAAAACAAAGACCCATTTAAAAAGAGAAAGCATAACAAGTAAGTGAGTTGGCTGGCGAGGGAGCAATGGAAAAAACGGTAGCGACAGATCAGCAGTATCAGCCACCGACAAATGGAATTAAGAATTAGGGATACGGTTTATCCGTTCGTGGTTTTGTGTAGTTGAAAGCGAGTTAAAAGCGAGAAATTAGTGTAGAATTTGTGATCGGGGTATATATGTATCATAATGAAATTACAAAAATCTTTAATATTAGTTCGATTCAGATTTTAAAATTTTTTATCCAAAACCGATTCAGATTTTAAAATTTTTTATCCAAAACCGAACTAAACCATTCGGTTCGGTTTTTATGATTTCAGATTTTTTTTAAAGCAGAAATCCGAACCAAAACCCAAAAAAAAACTTATTTAGACATACGTATTACAAGAGCAATTTCAACAAACACGAGATAATTAAAACAAAATCTTCCATCTCTACTTACAGAAACACCACAAGTGGACTGGAATACAAATATAATAAGGACGAGTCCGAAAGTAAATCAAAACAGACACAAATGAAATAACCCTACATCATCCAGATGATAATGAGAATGACGATTCACCCATCTACTGTTACATTTTTTCTGTTGTTACTATTATTATTATGACTAAATTTATTCAAACCCTAGTCCCAGTCGCAGCACCACCAACAACACCCTTAGGTCCTGCCGGATCTACGCCGGGGCCGGCTCCGATGCCGTAGTCAGTATCTCGGTAGCCAGGCCCATATCTGCTGCTGAACATGCCAGCATGAAGCAGCAAGAGGTACAAAAACTGAGTGAATGTTAGGATCATGATGAATGCCTCTACCACCCTCAGTCTCCATCCTCTGTGTTGTCCTAAGTTTATCTCCTTGCAAGCCAGACTGTTTGATTCGATGGGGTCAGAACGACGAAACTGGAAACTTAAGAGGCTAAATAAAAAATTCTATGAAATAAGGGGACCAAACATAAACTTTTCAAGATTTAAGTAAGAAACTGAAAGAATACATGTATACCCGAAAGCTATTGCAGTTATGGCCCAAGCTATTAAAGAAGTTGATCCTGCTGCTGCTAGGCTATCATTCCTCCATGATCTAATGTGGTTGCCGCCGATGAATTTCGAAGCTATGCCGAGAACGCCGGCTAATAGAGCGAAGGTCAGGAAGAACATTGTTGCTCCATTTCCTCCAAAACCTGAAAATAAAAGCTGCATGTAAGATTTGGAAACTCACATTCTAAGTAGGTGGGCCCGGCACAAATTAAAATTTCGGCCATACCATTTCAAGAATTTCGTTTGCAGGATTCAAATTCCTGAGACTCCAACTTGGGTGGCCACTAAAAAAGGGCTTGAAAATAACTCTTTAAAAAAAAACACACCAAAAAACTTACTAGGATGATTAGTTTGGCCATTGATGAACCTGTTTAGACACCAGCTAGCGAACCCCACCACGATGAGATACATGATCAGGTTGAGAAACAACAATGGTGCTGCTATATTTCTGCCCACAGTCTGAGCCATGTTTCTTCTACTTCTTCTTCTTCTTCTCCTCTCTTCAAACCCACAAAACTAAACAACCGCAGCTATAAGATAAGATAACTACGAACAATTTTGCAACAGTGGAAACAACCTCAACTCTTCTGCTGATCTTTAATCAACTACCGCTTTCTGCTTGCGCTTTTGGTAAGGCCAAAGGGTACAGATTCGTGAAGCTATATAGAAGTGCTAAGTGTTTTGACATAGGATACGTGTAAGCAAACTAGGGCTTCCATGCTTACAGGTGGGGGGACACTTGTCAATGAATGCCTTCCTCTCTTTCGAATCTCGAAGTTTGCTTCTTTTTTTCTTTTTTTCCTTTTCTCCCCAGATATCATTATGAGAACGGTGCAGCGCATATATAAATCCAATCCTCGCAGAGGATATTCTATCACACTTCTGATCCTTATCGTTTTGGTTGTTTACCCCAGTGGGCCCACTTATGGACGGCTCTGATTGTAAAAAGACAATTTATATTGCTCAAATGAGCAGTACTGGAGTGCATTAAGGTAAGTCTGATGTATGAGTCCATTATGATCAATCTTGATACATGTAGGCGTGTAACAACGTTAAATGTAATCATTACGTGCTACTCTGAATAATCAGCATTCAAGTTTGCTTTAAACTCCTTCACCCTGTGTCCGTTCTAAAACAAGGATATTATTATTTGATCTGTCTTTACATATAAATTCATCTTAGTAAATATGATATTATGTATTTATAGAAACTGGGGGCGCAAGATCATAAAAAATTAAATAAATATTCTACCTCGTACAAATGTAGGTGCGTAAGTATTTCCATGAAAGTAGATTTTCAAGCTGGTTTCTACACTGTGCTAGGTATTTAGATTCTTGGTAAATTTCAAATTGCAACATCAACTAACTCAAATTATGATATTATGTCACCTTTTAATTATTTGCGATAAATATTTTGTTGATTACCTAGGCCAATTTTGTAATGCTTCACCTTTTAAAATATATATTAGTGGTGATATTTTACCTGAGACTATTTAAACCTATTAATTTCCTCTTTACGATTTTTTTAATTAATCTTTTATTATTATTAAGATTTTTGATGAAAATACCTAACTAACTCTATTTTCTCTTTCTCTCATTCCTTTAGTTTTTCACCAATTTTTATATTTATTTTTAGCAAAAGATTGCAAATAATTTTGAGAGATGAGACAAACTGCTCAAAATTCAAATAGATATTGTTATAATCTATCTTGAATAAAAAAGAATAAAACCCACCGTCTACATGCAATCCTCACATACCGCAAAGAATATAGAATTTTTCATCTAAATTTTCAGAATTTCTATTTAAAGGGAATAATATAAATTAACAAATATCTCCTTTTTAGTTTCTATCTAAAGTTAATAGAGTTCTGTTTACAATGATATTTTTCTCAGAATTAAGAAAGAGATTAGTGAGTGTTACCTTTGAAATTTTAAAAAATTAAAATTTAATAATAAATTTATTTTTTAGATAGATTTAAAGAATAAATTATCGGGTTAAAATAGTCTCATCCTATTATACCCCTATTTTATTCAATAACTCTTTTTTTTTTTTTGGAAAATTATCATTGACCCACCTTTCTTTTACCTTATATTCATCTAACCACCACTAAATTTTAACATGTTCTTTGCACCACCTTTCTTTTTAAATTTGTATCAATTAGCCACTTTTACACTAACACCATTAAATAATTTAAATGAAATGACAATTTTACCCCTAAATAAATTAAAAGACTATTTTATTTTATAAAAACTTTAAAAATTAAAAAAATATAATTATAAAAATACCCTAGATTTAATAAAGAAATAAATTCCAAAATTAGAATTTTTATTTTAATAAAAATAATTGTAAAATTTTGGGATTTAATAAGCATCCCCTAAATTATTGAAATTTTGGGATTTATTTTTAATAAATAAATTCATTTATTTTAATAACATTTTACAAAATTATAAATTTTTAATAAATAAATACAGTTATTTTTATAAAAAATTTGCAAAGTTATAAATTTTTAATAAAAATAATTATTAAAATTTTGTAAAATTTAAATCTAATAAAAGTCAACTGAGCACCTCTATTTTGGATTTATTTTTTGTTTAATTTAGATATATTTTATAATTATATTTTTTTATTTTTTAAAACTTTTATAAAATAAAATAGTCTTTTAATTTATTTAGGGGTAAAATTGTCATTTTATTTAAATTATTTAATGGTGTTAGTGCAAAAGTGGTTAATTGATACAAATTTAAAAAGAAAGGTGGTGCAGAGAACATGTTAAAATTTTGTGGTGGTTGGATGAACATAAAAAAAAAAAAAAATGTGGGTGAATGATAATTTCCCTTTTTTTTAAATGAATCCCATTTATTTCTAGAATTATCCTTTGTTACAGAATAAGAGTTAATTTAAACTTACAACCACAAAAAAGATATTCATCAAATTGAACTCATGAATTTCAACCTTTATCAAATTGAACCCACTTGGTCACAAATTGCTGCTAAAGTTAACTTGGTCACACTAAGAGCCCTGTTTCACAACTTTTGGTTTTTAACAAACAACTTTGATCCTCTTTAATCTGATCTTGCCTTTGGCTCCACACTCGAGCGTGTCAGCCAGTGGAATCGGCACCATAGCTTCACAACCATCATCGCAACATACCCAAAAAAACAGAACGAAGATAGTCACTTAAACCAAAAAAAAAAAAAAGAGATGAGAGAGAGAGAGAGAAAACCAAATGAGGCCATAGTAATCTTTGCAACTGTATTCCATGAATCCTTTTGCGAGTTCTTACCTTCTTGTTGGATTCGTCATTAATGATCCTTTCAAAGCTCTGCAATTTTTAACTTCATTGCTACCCAATAAATATATTATTTAATTTTATTGTACAAATTTCTAGTTTCTCATGTTAGTGAGGTAGTAACAGAATGGAAGTTCGAATTCCTTGGTTCATTTTGATGAATGTCAGTTTTTATGGGTCCCAAAAAAATGGTAACTCTTTTATTTTTATTTTTTTGAAAAGAAAAAAAATGGTAACTCTTAATTGTTTGAGGGGAGGTAAATTTGCAAACAAATAGGATTAATTAAAAAGGGCGGGTTAGTAAGATAAATAGAGGCGATCAAGTTTTATCACTACTTTAAATGCTTTAAATATTTTATAACTTTATTTTTAAAGCCACATTTGCTGCGAAAATATTACAGTAATGCATATGATAAAAGTTGACATAATATTGAATGAAAGTTATTAAGTTGACATAATATTGAATAAAACTTATTTTTACATATGTGTCTGTCTATTATGTATCTGTCTATTTATAATATTTTGAATTTGTATAGTACTTTTTTAATTTTCATTTTCTGTGTTTTTTAATCCAAAATAATTGAGAATGAAAATATTAACTATAATTATTTGCATAAAAAGATTTTTCTTATTAAATATAAAAGACTTGTTATATTTGGCCATGTCATTAAATCTCACTAGCCTTTACTAACCACTTTTATATTAATAACTATTTTATCCGTATATGAAATAATTTTAAAGGATAAATAGTTTTTTAAGTGCACCCACATGATAATTTCTGTTAATATTTAATTTATTTAATCTAATTTTTTAAACCCTAATTTCTTTTAACTTTTAAATTATTATCTCTTCTAAAATGTTGTATATTTTACTTTTATAATCATGCATGAAATTAATTTACAGAGCTCAATAGATTTATAGAGGATGATGAAGAAATATCAAATCTTTTCTTATTTTTGAAAACAATGGATAAAATCTTTGAAAAGAAAGAACAAGATTACAATTATATGAGAGTTTTATTTTTAAAAAAAATTAATTTTATAAGTTCTATTTGGTGGGTGCTTGGAAAAAAAGATAAAAAAAATTATAATGAAGGTAAATTCAAATTTTGGTGGGGCATATTGAGAAATAAAAATTAATTTAAAATTTTTAATAGGGCTAACTAAAATCTCGAGACTAATAAGAAATAATAAGGGGTCAAATAAATATAAAAATCTCAACTAAGAATGGTAAATGAGCTGGGTATGATTTTATTTCAGAGAAGACAAGACCCAACTTGGACTGGCCTGAGCGCACCATGGCCCCCGCTTCTAATTTCTTTCGTTCAACCAAACGAGTTTCTTTCTTCTCTCTTCACACCCTTCGATATTCTCTTTTCCCCGGCCTTCCATTATAATATGACCAAAAAATGCAATAAAATGTTATAAAATTAATGAAAGATAATCAGTAATGCTCTAGATCCCGTGTTTAAGTCTCAACTACGTGAATGTACATCCAACAAATCACGAGCATGTCTTTTATCAATACAAAGAGAACTAAACACAATAAATTAACTTATTAATTTGTATAAACCAATGATAATTTCTCAATTTTTAAAATTTTGGTGGAGTTATGGAAGGTAAATGTGATTTTTGTTCATAAAATATATCATAATAAATAATTTAATTTCCCAAAAAAGACCGGTTTATAAATGAGTTATGGATAATAATAATCACAACGAAGACCGTAGATGTTGTTAGTATAATATCAATACTTTATGTGTTGGGAAAATATGCTCTTTAAAGCATATATGTTTATTTAATTGTAATAAACAATTTTTCTGATTAATAAAATAAATGAGGTACTTTATTCAAATATCTTAATTGTATAATTTTTTAAGTAAAGCCCATTCAATCATATTATATGTATTTATGTGATCACCATGTAGATTCACAGAAGACATAAATACAAGTTATCTTATTATTAAATAAATTAAGTTCGCAATTGATAAATAAAGTTGGACGCTTTATTTATTTAGATTTATATTGTAGTAAATTCATTAAATGATTTGTCTTAATCATGTATGAATTTACTAATGTAGTTTGACTACATTGAGCTGGATCACATATGAGATTTAATTAACATTGAAATGACTGTCAGACTTATTAAATCTCATAGGCATTGATTTTACTGTAATCTTAATCTTGAGTTAGTTGTGATTTCATGATTGTAATTGTTGTTTTATTTGAGTTACCAATGGACACGGCATACTCTTGTAGTCAAGATTACCCAGTATCTTAGTGGGAGCAATTATGAGTATTGGAGTTATAGATTAACAATATAGAATTTGTACAACACATCTCTTGATGGGTTTCAGACTGATCATGTAATTCTCTGAGTAGGGTTGGCACAAAATCCGGATCCGATCAAGAGATCCGGATCCGCATGTTAAAAAATACGGATCCGGATCTTTAAAATTACAATCCGTGCGGATCCGGATGCAAGTGCATCCGGAAAACCGGATATCCAGATCCGCATTTTTTTTATAATTAAATTATTTATTTAATTAAATTTCAATTGAAAAATATATAAATTAAATTATTTATTTAAATGTATAAGCATAATTAACTCTATAGACTTCATTAACTTTAAAAAATATGTTAAAAAATTAACAATAATAATAATTAGAGAATATTGTAATGAATCGGTTTATCTTAGATTTTTTTATTTTTTAATTAAATTATTTATTTAATTAAATTATTTGTTTAAATGTATAAGTATAATTAACTCTATAATCTTCATTAACTTTAAAAAAATGTTAAAAAACTATTTTTTATTATTATTATTATTATTATTAGAGAATTTGTAATAAATCGGTTTATATTAGATTTTTTTATATTTGATTTATATTATGAAATTATTGTTTGTGAATTTATGGTGTTGTTGTATGTTGAATTGATGTTAGGGGTGGGCGCGGTTCGGTTCGGTTCGGTTTTTTACTAAATTTTTTATAATCGTTCGATTACGATTATTTTAAAATTATAATCGCGATTAATCAAATTACCGGAATAATCAAATACTCGATTAATCGAAATAATTTGATTCGATTCGGTTCGATTATTTCGATTATGAGCCTATTGGACTTATTTTGGGCTTTTTTAAATTTAAAACCTTAAATTACTAAATCTACCATAAATATAAAAAGTTAACAAACACATTGATTGTTATTTTAAAAAATAATAATAATAAAAGTAAACCGATTACTAAAAAAAAATTAAATCCATACTCAGAATAATCGATTTAATACTAGCCCTCTTAAATACCCACTAATTTCCACCCATACATGCATACACGATTTGCCCATGACACTTTTTGCTCTCCAAACAATTTCTTTTTTCTCTTTAACACTGATATTTTAGCACCACTAATGTTTTCATGACTCATGAGACTTGAAAAGTTTTCTCTACAAAAGATCTAGGTGGATGTAAATTTCTTCCCAAATATTAATGATTGTCACTGCTTCTTTTCTTTCTTCCATTTTCTCTCCCAAAAAAAAATTATGAAATTTATTATGTTAATAATTTGAGAAAAAATTATAATAATAATGTAGCCCATATAAAAGGATGCATTAGTTAATAATAACAATTATTTTCCTTGAAACGAGCATTTATAATTATGAAACAATTCTGTAGGCACAAAACACAAGCATAGTGCACTGGCCACTAAGTCAAAACTTTGTTTGTTTATAGGGTAGAATTTTCATCCTCTCGAATGAACCAAAAGCAGAAACTTTGTTTGCTTTTTTTTTTTTTTTTGAATACCTGATTTGTTCGGGAAAGGGGAACAACGGCAAAGCACTAAAGCTTCAAACTTTGCGCATCAATAGCGATCCGCAGAGAGATGATGACCGTTCGATTAACGTCACTAGATTTAACGGCAAGCTTCTACCTGCGTGTGTGAACGAGTGAGAATCCAAACTCACGAGCGGCGCAATGAGATGACACCGGCGGTGGTAGCAGCGGACACTGACGATGAGCGGCGGTGGCGGCGTAGATTACTGATGGTGAAGGTCAGGTGGTCACGACTCACGAGTTTGATTTTTGGCTGAACTCTGAAGAACAAAACTACAGAGAAGAGAAGTGTGGGTTTGCTGCCGGTTTACAGCGTTTGCTACATTGCTTTCGTTATTTGACAATCGGTTCGGTTTTTGGTTTTTTTAAAAAATCGAAAACTTAACCGATTGGTTTTACTATTTTTACTATATAATTTATTCGGTTTTTTTGAAAGAAAAAAACCGCATAAAAACCGAACCGAACCGATTTGATTAATCAACTTTTTTTGCCCACCCCTAATTGATGTTAAATTGTTGATTTTTAAATTATAATTGAATTTTATTTAATATTATTATGTAAATTATTAAATTTAAAATTATATTTAAATTATTATTATGCGGATCCGAATATCCGGAATATCCACCCGCAATCCGTGCGGATATTATTCGCATCCGGATCCGCATATTTTTTTCCGGATCCGGATGCGGATCCGGATGCCATAAGTTAAATCCGGATCCAGATTTTGCCATCCCTAAGTCAGAGTGTGTCAACATATTTAGTATGGTGAAAATGATCATTAGAGAAAATCTGTAAGTATCAAGGAATAAGAGTTATTAAATCGATTGGACAGTTGAGATATCGATTTAATTAACGATATGGTACAAATGATTATGCAGTAAAGAAATCAATGTGGCTTGGGACGAATTATTATTCGAACATACAATTATGGAGGTCAATTCCAATCTTATAGTGGAATAGAGTTGGAATTAAATGATTAAGTTTGTTTAATTACAGGCTTAATTATTGTAGCCACTATTGTATGTTCCTAAATGATAAGGGTTATTTAATTTAATCGAGCCACTTGGATTAATAAGCAAGATAACTAATTATTTGGGTAAAAAACATAATTACATTATTTAGTGGGAGGCTCTATTTAATATGTTTATGTCTAAGGGGCCTTGTGTTATTTTACAAGATAGGCTCCTATGACAAGAAAAAGCAAATAACGTGAGTTTTATTTTTTGGAGCCTAGGATTTTCACTATGAGAGAGATATAAAAAGGCTTATTTTCTCGTAAATAGAGAGAGCAGCCACTTTATAAAATTAGAGAAAAAAGATTTTTCTCTCTAATTTTGAGAGAAAATTTTTCTCCTGCTAGTTGTTTATAGTGGTGATAAAGGCGCCCCCACACGTCAAGTGTAGATCAATCCTGAGTCATAACCCGAAAGATCGTTTGGTGACGGATCGTGATCTAACTAGCGCGGTGGTGACGGATCGTGATCTGAGAGCCCAAAATAATTTTCATTGTTCATCTTCTCGGATTATTAAAGTACGATTTCTAGATTACGTATTTCTATATATTGTATGAGATCGATTTTAAAAGTTTTTTTTTAAAACTGATTTTTCTCCAATAATTGGTATCAGAATCATCTCATATTAATATATAAGAATTTCGTATGAAATCAATATTGATAATTATGTATTAAAGTGGCACAATTTATTCAGATATATATTATTTATTTAATATATGAATAAAGCATGTTTATGCTTTATCTTAATTCATGGTTAAATTTTCTACTATATTTTTCATTTGGATCTATAACAAGAGAGGTGGTCTTTTATCACCATATTTCCTTTTGATTTATTTTAATGTTATAGAAAATTTTGTAAGCCAAAATTGGCCTAGGAAATTTTGTAAATTGCTGGAGAATAATCATGGGACGACTGATCAAAGGAATCGCTGGAAATTTACAACGGCAATCAACCGACGCACGCTGCAGCAGCGCGCGCTGCCCACGTGGCCAGCTGCCCGTGCTGCAACCAGTGCTAGCTGTAAGCACGCTACAACCAGCTCTCGCTGCAAGCGCACTGCACACGCAGTGTCTAGCAGCTGCAACACCCGACCAGCACCTGCAGTGCGCAACCAGCAGTGCCACCAGCAACGCGACTGTGGACTGGAAGCTTGCGGACGTTTGCGGCTGGCAAAGGGTGTCGCTTGGTGGCTTCCTGGTACGGCGGCAGCAGTCAAATCAGCGTCGGAAAATCATGAATAGCGACTAGCTTTTGGAGATGGCTGCTGGAGAAGAAGAAAAGAAAATTATGATTTTAAGGTTTCATGATTTTTATTATTGAGGTCCCTATAGTGTCATATTTTTCTTTTTGGGCAGACAAGTGTTAAGTTTTTACATTTAAGTCCAAAAAGAGTTTTGGGTTTAATGAATCCTAATTTTAGGCCTAATTAAAATTTGGGCTTAATGTATTAAAATGCATATATAAAATTAAACACTTAAATACTAACTAGGCAACCCAAGAAGGGGGGTGAATTGGGATTTTAAAAAATTAAGCACTAAAATTTAATGCAATATAAACTAAACAATCAAATTCGAAATAAACAAATTAATGTGCAATGAAAAGTAAAGAGATAGGGTAAGAGAGAACAAACACAATGATTTTTACGTGGTTCGGCTATCCCTACCTACGTCCACACCTCCAAGCACACCGGGCTTGAGTATTTCACTAAGCAATCCTCCAAGGCTTCAAATGCTTACAATTGACTTCCAAGGTGTCAATAAACCTTTACAAGAAGAGATTATCCCCAATCTCTTGACCTAAGTGTATCTCAACACTTACAATCACTCAAAACAAAAGATTACAAATTGTTTTTCTCTCACACAATATTGAAGATTACAAATCAATGCCCAATGTGTGATTAAATCAAGTAAGAATGTGTTTTAAAGCTCAAAAAGAATTGTATGCTCGAGTGTAAGCTCAATGGTCGTGTTGTGATCAACCTTTAATTTGATTTGAATGAGCTTATTTATAGTTAGAGCTTAAAACTAGTCGTTATTGACTTTTAGCCAGAAAACGGATCGCCGTTAACCATTAACGGTTAACCATTTGGGCTGGTCAAAGTTACCGTTGCGCTGAATTTCAAATTAACGGTTGACCATTTGTCACTACCCTTTTGCCGTTAAAAATCAGAGACCTGCACAACAAAATTTCTTCTAACCGTTCTCACTAAACGGTTAAGGATTAGCAAAGAATATTATACTGGAAATTATCGGTTAGCCGTTTATCCATTAACGGCACGTCGGTAAATTTCAAAAGCTTGCATAACAAATTTCAACTAACCGTTCTTACTAAACGGTTAAGGATTAGCAAAGAACATCATTCTGGAAATTATCGGTTAGCCGTTTATCCATTAACGGTTCGGCGGTAAATTCCAGAAACATGCACAACACATTTCAACTAACCGTTCTAACTCAATGGTTAAAGATTAACAATGTATGTTTCTCTAGAAATTATCAGTTAGCCGTTATTAGTTAAAGGTTCACTGGTTATTTCCAGCTACATTTAAAACAACAAATTTAACCGGTTTGCTTTAAACGGTAAGAGATTAGCACAAAATTCCTCCCTAAATATTATCGGTTAACCGTTAAAACTAACGGTTCGCCGTTTACTTCCAGTAGCTGGCTTTTTATGCAATTGGTTAAAGCTTTAGAAAATAACATTTCTCTGCATTTTATCAGTTAATCGTTAAAATAAACAGTTCACCGATTATTTCCAGAAATACACATTTTTACAGAAAAGTTCCAGTTTATCTAAAAACTTATAAACACACATAGAAAATTTCTGGCTTTTAAGAAAATATTTGTTATTCAAAAACTCCAACAATTTGATTAAGAGAAATTAAGATTTGTTATCATCAAAATCAATAAAATAAACATCTACATGTTAACAAACACATTAAATTTATTTTTGGTCCAAAAGTTTTATTTTAATAATAAATTTTTTTATTTATTTCTTTTCAAAAAATTAAAAATTGGACCAATAATAAATTTAAAAGTTCAATTTCCCCTAGTCCATTAATAAAGATAATTCTATGGAAGATGGACATTAACAAAAAGCCCAATGAAGATTAGGCTTAAAGTTAATGTATTTTTTATTTTAGGAAAGCCATGAATTAAGATTATTTAATTATTTTTCTATGTGTTATGTTTTGGATGATAACATGTCATATAGAATAGGTAGTGCCACTCTATGCATAATGATACATGTCATTCATATATTATGAATTTTATTATATTGTTTGTAATTTACAAATGCTTTATAATATTGGATATCACCTAGATAATATTATAGGAAGCATGCAATTAACAATATAATCAATATATGTTTTAAAAGGAAAAACCAATTTTAAAATATTGAGTGGGAGAGGAAAAATTCAAGATAATTTTTCCCACAGGCTCTATTGTTAGTTCAATAATGAAATTATATATATACCTCGACTTCATGATACGGTGATACTCCCTACATATGGTATATCTATTAGATATTTTATTTGATGAACTTCTTCAAAGATAAAATTGAAATATTTTTCAATCGATTGTTCACCCCAACAGTGACTATTGACATGAAAAATACATAGATTGAAACAATGGTTATACACTCAACTAAATTTTATTATTAACCCTCCCAACGAAGCTCTGTTAACAAATTTAGGCCCAAAAGGATAACGATAATTATTTATCATGTCTCTACATGAAAGTAAATAATCCAATGGAGTAAATAATCCAATGGATAATTGGGTCTAGTAAGTTTAGACATGACTTCCCCAACGGATAGCTTATCAAAGCGGTACTAGATTATCGTTACAATAAATTAAAATATATTTATGGTTTTTTGTATTTTTGTCATTTATTGTGAATATTAGATCAAATTATTTATGCATGGATATTTTATTTTTCAGAAAATGTCTTCCCTGAGCCCACTTACTATTATTCTGAGTCAAAACAAACTCACTAGAGAGAACTATATAGATTGAAAAAGAAATCTATTCATTGTCCTGACTGGTGAACATTACAAATATGTCTTAACCCAGCCATGCCCTCCAGTTCCAGCAGATGATGCTAATAGAAATTAGAGGAGGCTTTATGAGAAATGGCAAAATACTACATTTTACCCTCGATTTCTAACATTCTGCAAACCAAACATCAGAACTTGGAGACTGCCACTGAAAATAATGGATAGTCTCCAACAAATGCTTGGGCAGAGTGCTCGCTTTGCGAGACAAGTAGCGCTGAAAGGTATTATGAACAACAAAATGGGAAATGGCACAAGAGTTCGTGATCATGTGCTCAAAATGATGGACTATTTGAAGGAGGTTGAGATTCAGGGAGCACAAATCGATGATAATTTAAAGATTGACATGGTGCTAGAATCTCTGCCAGAAACATTCAAGGAATTTAAGGTCAATTATAACATGAAACATGACCTTAATTGAATTGATAAACGAACTCCATTCTACTGAAGAGATCTATCATGCTGAGAAATCTCTATGAAGCATAAATATTACAGAAAAAGGTTCTTCTTCTAGGCCTAAGTTGAAAGGCAATGGTAAGAAGAAAGCTGGGAAAAAGAAACCGTCCACCAAACAAAATAGCAAGCCAGAAGGCAAATGCTTCAAGTGTGGACAGAAAGGTCACTAGAAAAAGAATTGCCCTAAGATTGTGAGATCAGGTATATGAAATCTTTTTGCAATTAAGGCTTGTTTAGTTTCAGAATCCTATTGACACTTGGGTGTTGGATTCAAGAGCAGCTAATCATATTTGTAATTCACTTTATTGGTTTTAGAAAACCAAAAAAATAAGTGAAGGAAGCGTCAAGCTGCAGTTAGGGACATGACAGTTCGTGTCAGCAATGAAAACTGGATCTGTTTTATTATCTTTTAATAATGAGACTTTAGTTTTGAATAATTGTCTTTATGTTCCAAACATTAAGAGGAATTTAATTTCAGTAGCTTGCTTATCAAAGCAAGGGTACACTGTAAATTTTGGATCCTCTGTTTCTATTTTTTATAATAAGAGACTTATTTGTTCTGGTACATTGGAAGATAATTTATATCATTTAAGTCCGATGATCCATTCTATGCATGACACAGTGATCAATAATGATGAGCATGCACATTTATCTAAGAAAAGAAATATTTCTTCCAATCAATGTTACCTCTGACATTTACGCTTGGGTCATATAAACGAAAATAAGATATAGAGAATGATCAAAGATAGGCTCTTGGGTCCATTAGAAAATTAATCATTGTTACTCTGTGAATCTTGTTTAGAAGAAAAAATAACCAAAAGGCCCTTATCGGCCAAAGGAGTGCGTGCAACAGTACCACTTGAATTGGTACATACAGATGTATATGGACCAATCAATGTACAAGCTTAAAGAGGTTATGAGTACTTTATCACTTTCACTGATGATTACTCGAGATGCGGTTATGTTTATCTGATGCATCATAAGTCTGAAGCTCTTGAGAAATTCAAAGAGTATAAGGCTGAGACAGAAAAATAATTAGATAAAAACATAAATAAACTTCGATCTGATCGAGGTGGTGAATTTCTCTCTGGAGATTTCAAAGAGTATCTCGTTGAAAATTGAATTATATCTCAGTTGACTGCCCCAGGAACACCACAACAAAATGGGGTAGCTGAAAGGAGAAATAGAACTCTTTTGGATATGGTGAGATCTATGCTTAGTTATTCGTCATTACCAATCTCTTTTTGGGGACTAGCATTGAAAATTGCAGTTTACCTCTTGAACTTAGTTCTATCTAAGTTAGTGCCTAAAACCCCAATAGAATTATGGTCAGGTCGTAAACCAAGTTTACGACATGTCCGTATTTGGGGATCATCAGCACATGTGCTGAAACCAAAGGCAGACAAAATGGATTCACGTTCTGAGATTTATATGTTTGTGGGGTATCCCAAAGGAACAAGGGAATGTTTATTTTATAGTCCTCAATATAGGAAAGTGATTGTGAGCACACATTTCACTTCCCTCCAGAAAGACTATATGAATAACTTCAAACCTAAGAGTAAGGTAATACTTGAAGAACTGTCAGGTGATTAGGTTGATGCTCAACTTTCAACACCTGTTATAGAACAGGAAGAACAACAACAACCAACTGATTAACACAGGATTATCCCTGAACAACCATCACTTTTAGAACCTTGTCGTAGTGGGTGGGTAACTAGGTTACCTGAGAGATACATATTATTAGGAGAAACCTATACGGCTATCTCAGATAAACATATACAAGATTCCACTAGCTACAACGAAGCTCTAATAGATAGAGATGTTGAATTTTGGAAAAAGGCTATGAATCAAGAAATAGAATCTATGTATTCCAATAAAGTCTGGGAACTTGTAATAAAGTCTGGGAACTTGTAGAGGCACCAAATGGGATAAAATCTATAGGGTGTAAGTGGATCTACAAGAGAAAAAGAGGAGTAGACGGAAGGGTGGAAACATTTAAAGAAAGATTAGTAGCCAAAGATTTTACTCAGAAAGAGGGAATCGATTATGAAGAAACTTTTTCTCCGGTTGCTATGCTTAAATCCATCAGGATTCTGCTCTCCATTGCTGCAGTGCTAGATTATGAAATTTGGTGAATAGATGTCAAGACTGCCTTTCTTAATGGGCATCTTGAAGAAGACATCTACATGCAGCAACCAGATGTATTCATACAAAAAGGCCAAGAACACATGGTATGTAAGTTGCAGAGATCTATTTATGGATTAAAGCAAGCATCCTGATCATGAAACATCAGATTTGATCAAGCGATTAAATTGTTTGGATTCATTCAAAATATTGATGTACCATGTGAGTACAAGAAAATTCAGGGAAAATCTGTAGCCTTCCTACTTCTTTATGTAAACGATATTCTCCTAATTGGAAACGATATAGGAGTATTGACTACAATAAAGAGTTGGTTAGCAAAACAATTTGATATAAAAGACCTGCGAGAGGCAAGTTATATTCTTGGTATCAAATTAATACGAGACCGGAAGAATAAAACTTTAGTCCTGTCTCAAGCGGTCTCTATCGATAAGATATTGGCTAGATTTAGCATGAAAAATTCCAAAACTGGTTTGTTACTATTCAGACATGGAATTATATTCTCTAAGAATCAATCTCCTAAGACATCTGAAGAGATAGAGAGAATGAGACGAGTTTCCTATGCAGAAGCTGTGGGAAGTCTCATGTGTGTCATGCTTTGCACTAGACCAGACATCTGTTTTGTGGTAGAAATGGTTAGCAAATATCAATCTAATCCTGGACCTGAACACCAGACTACAGTCAAGCATATAATGAAGTATCTGAAAAGAACTAAAAATTATATACTTGTGTATTCTAGTGATGTACTCATTCAAGTGGGTTATACTGATTCTGACTTTATGTCAGATAAAGATTCTAGAAAATCAACTTTCGGCTATGTGTTTACATTAGGAAGTGGAGCTGTTAGTTGGAGGAATGTGAAACAATCTTGTATTGCGAACTCCATAACTAAAGCTGAATATGTGGCTGCATTTGAAGCTGCAAAAGAAGTTGTATGGCTCCTCAAGTTCTTACAAAATCTTGAGGTGGTACCTGCTGTAACTGCACCCCTTAAATTATTTTGTGATAATAGTAGTGCAGTACTCAATCTAAGGAACTAAGGAACCATAAGAAACAAAAACATATTAAGAGGAAGTATCATCTCATAAGGGATATAGTGCAAAGAGGTGACGTGAAGGTTACTCAGATTGCGTCACAGCAAAACTTGGCAGATCTTTTTACTAAGGCCATACCTGGGAAACCTTTTAACTTGCACTTAGAATCCATGGGCACGCGTGAGATGCCAAATATGTTTTGAGAGCTAGTGGGAGATTGTTGGGAAAATATGCTCTTTAAAGCATATATGTTTATTTAATTGTAATAAATAATTTTTCTAATTAATAAAATAAATGAGATATTTTATTCAAATATCTTAATTGCATAATTTTTTGAGTAAAGTCCATTTAATTATATTATATGTATTTATGTGATCACCATGTGGATTCAAAGAAGATATAAATACAAGTTATTTTATGATTAAATAAATTAAGTTCGCAGTTAATAAATAAAGTTGGACGCTTTATTTAGGTTTAGACTGTAGTAAATTCATTGAATAATTTGTATTAATCATGTATGAATTTACTGATGTAGTTTAACTACATTAAGCTGGATCACATATGAGATTTAATTAACCTTGAAATGACTGTCAGACTTATTAAATCTCGTAGGCATTGATTTTACTGTAATCTTAATATTGAGTTAGTTATTATTTCATGATTCTAATTGTTGTTCCATTTGAGTTACCAATGGGCACGGCATACTTTTTTAGTCAAGATTACCCGGTGTCTTGCTGGGAGCAATTATGAGTATTGGAGTTATAGATTAACAATATAGAATTTGTACAACACATCTCTTGATGGGTTTTCGGCACTTGATCATAGAATTCTCTGGCCAGAGTGTGTCAACATATTTAGTATGTTGAAAATGATCATTAGAGAAAATCAGTAAGTATCAAGAAATAAGATGTTATTAAATCGATTGGACAGTTGAGATATCGATTTAATTAACGATCTGGTACAAAGAATTATGCAGTAAAGAAATCAATATGGCTTGGGACGAATTATTATTCGAACATACAATTATGGAGGTCAGTTCCAATCTTATAGTGGAATAGAGTTGGAATTAAATGATTAAGTTTGTTTAATTACAGGCTTAATTATTGTAGCCACTATTGTATGTTCCTAAATGATCCCAGGGTTAGCTCATTTAATTGACTGCACCACTACTGGATTAATAAGCAAGATAACTAGCTATTTGAGTAAAAAACATAATTATATCATTTATTGGGAGGCTTCATTTAATATGCTTATGTCTAAGGGGCCTTGTGTTATTTTACAAGGTGGGCTCCTATGACAAGAAAAAGCAAATAACGTGAGTTTTGTTTTTTGGAGCCTAGGGTTTCCACTATAAGGGATATATAAAAGGGCTTATTTTCTCGCAAATAGGGAGAGCAGCCACTTTATATAGATCAGAGAAAAAAGATTTTTTTCTCTAATTTTGAGAGAAAAATTTTTTCCTGCTAGTTGCTTATAGTAGTGATAAAGACGCCCACATGGCAAGTGCAGATCAATCCTGAGTCATAACTCGGAAAATCGTTTGGTGACGGATCGTGATTTAACTAGTGCAGTGGTGACGGATCGTGATCTAATAAGCATAGTGGTGACGGATCGTGATCTGGGAGCTCAGAATAATTTTTATTGTTCATCTTCTCGGATTACTAAGGTACGATTTCTAGATTACGTATTCCTATATATTGTATGAGATCGATCTTAAAAGTTTTTTTTTTTTAAATTGATTTTTCTCCAACATTATGCAATAACAGTTTCTGTTAAAATCTAGTCAATTATTTTCTCAACACTTAAATTTGTAGTTGGTAGGGAATGATCTTGAGCTGCTTCCTTCTCTAATGAGCAGAGTTTTAGAGCACTAAACGTCCCTTTGGCAAACTCCTGCATACACAACAACCAGTCAAGAAAAACCGGTGGTTTTTCTAGCGTAAACACTCCAATGCTCGAGTCAGCAATTTGGGTTAAGCCACTGGTCTTGTGGCTTTGTTGTAATTTTTATCCCTTAAATCTAAGAGAGTTATCAAAGTAAGCTTAAAACAAAATATTCAAGTGAATTGTTGTACAGATAAGTTCAATGTCTAAGTGTCCAACCCCTTTACTATCATTGAATGCCCCTTTTATAACCTGCTTGGGCATTCAGTCTCCACTACCCAATGTTCATCACAATGTCAAGTGTTTCATCATGAGTGTATTAGCTCCATAATCGTTGCTAAATGGGTTTTGTGCCTGGAATCTCTGGAAAGAATGCACGTGTCGATAACTGCCATTGACTAAGTCTTTTTGACATGGACCCACCAGGATACCTCCTCACGCACCACCCGCGAGGATAGCTCCTCGCCCACGAGGCGGCCTCGCGTAGATACCGCAGCCTCGTCATCAAAGGAGCGACCCCTGCTCGGATATATTTGGTCGGGACACTATACACCCCAAACAATTGATGTCATATTTATTATTTAAGAGTAGTGCTAGAGAGAGAGAAACACGAGAGAAGCACGAGAGAAACACTAAAGAATTTTTCTCTCTCTCTCTACCCACTCACTCTCTCTCTACTATTTTCTTCATTGTTTCTCTCGTCTTTCTCTCGTCTTTCTCTACACCAAGCATTTTCCATTATTTAAATATCAAATTATATTAGTTTTTCGATTTAGCACCCTCAGTCCGTTAGCCGGAATAATAAAGGGAATAATTAGAATATGCTTTAAACTAAATTTCCATTTCCCTTGACTCCGTAAAATTTCTTCTTTAAGTTAATAAAATTTTAATTTCTGAAAAGAGAAAATTATCAAGATTAAAAAACAAAATATTAAATTTTCCACTAAAGAGTAAATAATATCCTTGTGTAAAAGGCCGCCGACAAAGCACGGCAACACGTCGCCGAGGTCCAAAAATCTGTAATTAGATTTTTCTTTTTCTTTTTTCTTTTTCCCCTTCTTGAACTCATGCTGCAGTACTTCACATGTTCCAAATTCATATCGTACTATATGGGTGGGTGGAGATATTTCTTCTCTATAATTTGTGCAAACACATCCCACTTCGAAAAATTAAGAAAAAAATTATATTAAAATCATATTACTTTTAAAAAAAATCATATAAAGAATAAGTTTGAGCAATTATTTAATTAAATCTTTCTTATTTCTTTTTTTTTTGTGTGTGTTAAGTCTTTTAGCCTTTTTTTTTATATATCTCTATTTTCGACAGATTTTGGTGGGTAGAAAAATAGAAAATCTATCTAGAACAATAAATTTGTATTTTCGGGAATGGGGTACCTCACTAGGTCGTTGTGTGTTTTGGGTGTTTCTAAAATTAGAGTAGGTGAAAAAGGATGTAGAATGTGGTAATGGTGGAGGAGGGTCTGAAATAAGAGAAGGGATCCTCGGAATAAGCTTCACACCTGCAAAACAGTGAAACTGAGGTTAGAGGTGAAGCCGGGGTACCCCGACGTTCACACTCCGACGCTCAAGTTAGCAAACTCAAGCTTTGTGTAATGAAGAGAGCTTTCCAGCCCTCTGCAAATGGAGTTTTGAGGTTGAAGAAGACCTATTTTGTGGAGTGTGAGTGTGAATATTCATGGGGAGAATCAAAAGTTCTTCAAAATAGACTTTAGGCACCTTTATATATGAGGTACCCTGGCGGCCACGTGGCGGATTTCCCTTGGTTCTCGGCTGTCCTTTTACCTTTTTATTATTTTGGACCGTTAGGGGAGCATGCTTGAGGATCGGGTAAGCGATCACGGCGTATCCCGTCATTCTATGTACGTGGCGCGCGCTGGAGAGTGGTCTGTTGTGCAAATTTTATTGAACTCGCAAGCGCACGAATCTATTGTAGAATAGATCAATGGTGACGAGTGTCGATCCCACGAGGAGGTGGATTTTAATTATATGTAGAATTAATTTTCTTTAAATGGGTGGATGAATTTATGGTAAAATTGATTTAAATTGTGCTAGAAATTAAATTAGAATGGCAGGAATAACTTAAACGAAATTTATTGAAATAAAGCACTTGGGTATCCGGATCTGCATCAACATGCTCCATGGGCTAAATATTCCATATTAATACCAATTAAATCATGAGGGGGGATTCCACACCTCATGAACCACGCTCAAATAAATATGTTATGATCGTACAAATAATAATAACCTTGTACTAGTGTGCCGGCTTAACCAGTATGATTCAGACAAGACTATTATTATTTTGTACTAAAAGTCAAAACAACCACAAATATTAGAGGGGAAAAGAAAATAAATTTACCAAATAAAGCCCATGGAACATGTTGAGACTTCACCTTCAACCCAAGCTTAAAAGTAAATTAGCTACTCATATTTGAACTAGGGGTAAAATGGGAATTTATTAAAATACGTAGAAAATACAAGAAAGAGAAGGAATTACAAAAATCTAAGCTTATAAATGAATTCAAGGATATCAAATTAGGGGGGGAAGCCCCCTTTTTATAGGTACATTGAGTGAATCATGACCATCGGATTAAAAACATTGACGCGTGATTACCACGCCATCACCAACAACAATGTACCACTATTTGAACAGGAATACTATTTGCACAGTTCACACGGTTTGACCACTATTTGCACAAAGAAACCGGTTTTGCACAAGAATACTATTTGCACAGTTCACACGGTTTGACTACTATTTGCACAAAGAAACCTGCTTTTTGCACAAGAATACTATTTCAGACAAAGATCAACAAGACTATACGTATGAATAGTTCCCGTATACGTGAACAAAGGACATTTTCCTTTTATGCTCCTTCTAAGGTTTTCGATCGTCCCCGAGTTCAAATGTGACGTCTGCTTTCATTGTCTCGATCACCCGCTCATCGTGAAATGATCGTAATACCCTAAAATACATAAAATAACTAATTATAATGAAACACACGTAATTAAATAACAAAATACTTAAATAAATAAAAATAGCAATGTTAGTGAGACTTGAAGTGTAAAATGACGATTTTCTCCTTTATAAATATACACTTGCTAACACTCAACACACTTCAATAATTTTATTGCTAGTCCCTAAGAAATAAAGCCAAGATAAAATTCAAAACAAATTTTTTTTTTTTAAAACACACGTGTTTATTCAATCGATTAATGATAAGAATCAAAGAAAAGTACAAGTATTATCTCCGCCTAAAGAAATATCATACCACATCAACAATCCACATGCATCGCCCAAGAGACTATAGTAATCAAGCCACTTTCAAGAATAACATGTCAAACCCCAAAATCTCACCCAGTAGTGACACTCACAAAGAAATTAAACCCAATAAAAATTGTCACTACAATGAATGGTGAATTGAGAGAAAATAATATAGAAATACCACACACTCTCACCAAGATGAAAGAAATATGCCCACAGCTTAGAAATAATACGACCTCAAATAAATTACTAGTCAACCCAATTTATTCTTTTTTTTTTTTTTTATAAATGCATCACTACATCTTAATAGCCCATATAACTAGCTTTTACTTCAGACTATAGTTTTCTAAAATCAAGAAGGACTTTTATTAGGACGTAACGTTGGCTTGGGTCATGGATTAACAAAGAAATGAAAATTGTGAAACAAAATATATATGTTTGAGAAAAACTTCAATAACTTTTGAAAATTACAAGATGCGTTTTGCTTATTTTTTGCTATTGTATATCCCTTTTTTTTTTCTTTTTTTTCTTTTGAATTTTTTTTATATGGCATAACTTTATTGAACAAAATAATTATTTATCCTTTTCTCAAACATGAATAGTGATGGAACTTGTATTATATCGTAATACTCCAAATCGGAGTGGGTCGATGATAAGTTAACAAAGAAAAGCTTTTTTTTTTTTTAATTTATTCATTTAGGCTCAAATGGCTAACTATGGATATTTTACACAGTGGATGGCTTGAAAGGATCAATCGGATCAAAGATGGCCTTCCATCGTCTCTTAGAGCTCAAAATAATCTTCAATATCTACTAGTTAGGTGGGCCTTTAGATGCAGCAACACACTTTTTTTTTTAAAGGGTTGACTTAAAGGAAATCTAGAGATCATGTATAAAATAATAAACTGCGTGATCAATGGGCAAAAAGGGTTACTCTCCAAGAAAAATTAATAGGCTCAAAAACTCACTTGAAATTTATTTTGACATATGCATTCCTTCAAGCAACTCATATTTGTCCCCAACATCAACATATAGAATAGCAAACATGGTGTAACATCACTCAAGACCAAAGATAATACAAATACTAAAATTCAAAAGTCATCATATCATCCAATATCAAAAACTCACACAAAATTACCAAATATTTTTTTTTTTTTTTACGAAATTCTACCCCCAACCTATTATAAACATAAAAAGAAAACATACATGTAGAAAAATTAAAGAAAAATGTCTGATTTTTTTTTTTTTTTAAAGAAGATGCGTTTCTAGAGTCACTACACTCCATATTCAGCCATCTTCGACTCAAAACGTGAAAATGTATATTTATAAAGTAGAAGTCAAAAAGAAAAGATTAGAAAAACAATTTATTTTATTTTTACTACTAAGATGCTTTAGAGTAACTACACTCCATATTCAGCCATCTTCTACTCAAAATGGTTAGTTCTACAACAAAAATTAGTAAAAACTTAACCAACATTCCACAATTGTCAACTATTCCCTCCCCTCAACCAGAATGAAACATTGTCCTCAATGTTTGAAAGGAAAGAAGTAGAGTTTAGAAGACATCACCTGGGTAGTGCAACACAGAAGAAAATATTTACAAACGGAGAGTTAAATCTAATTTGTACTTCTTACTGCGGCTATTGTTACCATCATTATTTGAACACTCCAACACAATGGTCCTGGGATCTGTCTCTGATTGATAAGCTTGTAACAGATCAAGTAGCTCATTAGCAGTATGTGCACAAATAAAGACTTTTTTAACTGAGGAAGGAATGAAATAGTTTTTTATTGCATGGTTAAGAAATGTGATAAAGCCATCATAAAAATTATTGACATTTAACAAACCGATGGGTTTCTCGTGGATGTTCGATGGGCCCAAGATGCTAATGTGATTAGTGCCTCTAGAGTTGCAAGATCTCCGGAAGGAAAATAAAAGCATCAAAGATGATTTAGCATTTGCTCGTGCATACCGAGACAACTAACTCTTCTCCAACTTGATGAGTTAGACAAACACCCAAAGGTTTTAGGATTGTTGGGATGATGCCTAACACTTGGCTCCTCCGACATAAGCTCGAGACCATTTCGATAACCCTCGGTCACCTCCTCCATACACCAAGTGCAGTTTTCTCCGCTATTTTTCGACCAAGATCTATGGTCGCTTCAACAAACTCTTTATGTTTGCCATAGTTAAATCCAGAGCACACAAATGTTCAATTGTTCACGAGTAATGCCATTAGATATCCGCTCAAAAACAACTTGTGAGTGCACAATAACAAAAAATTATATTTAAAAACCTTGGTGACAACGGGTCACAGCTGTGTTTGAGGCATTATGTCAATGTCAATTAACACTAAGGCACATGGCTCGAGAGTCAAAAAGAAAATAGTTAAAAAGGGAAAAGAAAACAATGATAACAAAAAATTATTAAAGGCAATAATGCGAATGGTAAAACAACAGTGAAATAAAAACAACAGTAAAGTAAAAGGATATTCATGGTGTATGCGATCGCTGGCTCACATCTTCCTCTCGGTTTTACGTCCGAAACGGCCAACGCCTCTACGGGTCGAGGATATTTCCCATCCGCTTTCTTACAAACCGCAAACAGTGGTCGCTTATAGTCGATTCCCGAGATCAGACGTGCACGCTCTTTCTCGAATAATGGCCATAACGAGAATCGCTTTGTACATATCCACCGGGATGCGTTTCAAAAGACAAAAGGATATTATCCAATGACTCTTTATTCAAGCCATCCCTAATGAATTTAATCTTATCTTCCTCGTTATCGACACCATTCCTAAAGAACATGGTTTTTATTGCATCGCTCGCACACTTATGACAAGCAACAGAAAGTCTACGAGCTCGGCGATTTCTCGCATAATTTCCTTAACCACAACAAGGCATGTATGCAATAAATTTAGAGGCAACCCACCGCCAAACGATTTTGGCCTCGATTAACCAAATGGATGTCGCAGGTATGCCATTCTTCATAAGCAATCGCATGCTCAGATCGGGCTTTATAGATTGAAAGAGTGCATTCGAGGAAGAAGGAATCGCTTGTGAAGCTTTGCAAAATCTGCTCGTCCATGCCTTCGCCCTTAATATTAGTTATTTTGGGAAATCAAGTAACCGACTTGATTGTCACGGAGTACTGCTATCCGCCTCTTCACCGGGGTGACAAACTTAAACACACAAAGCAAACTAAAACACACAAACAGAAAAACAAATTAAAACACACAAAGCAAATTAAAATCGTCCTCTTATCGAATTTACCTCAAGCCCAACTGGGTGTCAGAGCATTTCTATCAATATCTCCGAGTTGTCTTTCTAAATCCTCAACGTATGCATTAACTCGGTGGTTGCGTAACCCAAATACGAGATGTTTTACAAAATTGTATCTGTTTTCTAAGATGAGTTCGGATAGGTTGAAATGTTCTAAGCATGTACAAGAGGTATTGTCTCATTATTAAAATGATAAGAGAAAACTATAATGGATAAACAAACACACTTAAACAAAAATAATTTCAATCAGCAAAAGAATAATCAAAAGAAAGAAAAGAATCAAATCAAATTACCGAAAAGAAAAGAAAAACCTCAATTTAAACTTGGTGGGTCACTCAGATTTATTTCACTCTGCTCTCCATGTGGTTGGTATTCTAGATATGGCTTTAATCTTTGACCATTTACTTTAAAAGTAACGCCGTTCTTTGGATCCTTAATTTCAATTGCCCCATGTGGAAAAATAGTGTGAACAACAAATGGGCCTAACCATCGAGAACGTGACTACGAAAATGGGTGCAAGCAAGAATTTAATAAAAGCACTTTCGACTGGAGTGAAAGATTTCATAATTGATTTTCTCATAATTTGCTTGTCGAAAGACTTTTATTCGTTGCTTGTAAATCTTGGCCAGTGTAATCTTCTTTTCGAGCCACCTTGTTGCATGTCAAAATTGAATTTCGATGGCCCAAGACGCACGATGCTCGAGTTTTGGTGATTCATGACGGGCTGAGTTTCTTTTCTGATGGCACTAGTTGTTCAACTCTTGACTTCCATTTATTTGTATCCATGGATGGTGCTGAGTCAAGTAGTGTATTGACCTCATCGATTGATCTGTCAATGTCAAAATCCAAACCAAAGTGAGTTAAACATGTTTGTAAAGCGGTCATCACTAAAGTTTGATGTAAAATTATTATCAACTAATGTTTCTATTAAATCCACATCAATAATTCCATCATCCACATTGTGAGGTTGTTTGGCAATGTTGAAAATATTGAGCTCCATGGTCATATTGCCAAAGGACAACTGCATATTTCAGCTCGCATTGAATGCGAGCATCGGCATTGCCAAGAAAGCGCCCTAGGATAATGGGATGTGCTTCAATCTGCATCTTGGTTGAGTGTCAATTACAATGAAATCAACGAAAATAAAACTTGTCTCACCGAATAAGACGCCCTCCACAATACCACGAGGTATTTTTTGTGGACCGATCCGAAGTCAGTAACACCACCTGAGTTAGGTGTAATTCTCCACCAAGTTTCACAACATGAATAAGGCAACAGATTTACACTAGCTCCTAAATCCAACAAAGCATTCTCAATTGTGTGGTTCCCTATACTACATGAGATAGTGGGGGAGCCTGGATCTTTGAATTTTAGAGGCATTTTATGTTGGAGTATAGAACTAACATTTTCTGTTAAAAAGGCCTTTTTCTGAACATGAATATTTCTCTTTTTAGTGCATAGATCTTTAAGAAACTTGGCATACGATGGCACTTGTTTTATAGCTTCAAGTAAAGGAATGTTTACACTTACCTGTTTGAAGATTTCAAAAATCTCACCTGTGGATTTTCCTTTCTTCCCTTTAGCTAACCTCTGAGGAAATGGAGCTTTAGGAATGTATTCTCGTGAGTTGGTTTCTTCTTTCTCCTCTGGTGATGGATCCTCGATTCATGTACAAATTTTGGCATCTCCACTTATCGATTTCTTTCCTTTTCGCAAGGTCATGCTTTGACCTCTCCATACCGCCGTGGTGAATCGAACTGCTTCATGCAATCGCTTAGGATTGTAATCGTTGACTTGGAAATTTACCTTTCAACGGTCATTGTCAAGGTTTGAATCAAGAAGTTGTCCCACCATTTTCTCGAGATTTGAAATTGATTGGGCGAGTCAAGTTCCTCATTTCATTTCAGATCATCAACGGTACGGCTTCATTGATCGATTCCGAACGAGTAGAATTCTTGAAATTTGGAATGTATCCTCCCATGGTCCGGGCCGAGAGTGGTTTGGGTTTTGATTGTATGGTCTAAATGGTAGAAGGTCGAGAAATTCAAGATTTTGAGGAATTGGTGGAGGTGGAGTCTGGTTCATTTTGTCGGAATCCTTGAGACCATGAAAATCGGGGTGGTCTCTCCATCCGTGGTTGTATGTGTCGAGTAAGGATCAGAGGTTGATGGTTTTCTCATGATTCCTATGGCATTGGCTTGATCCAATACGAGTCATGGTCATGTGGCTCGCTGATTGGCAACACAACGATGCTATTTGTCGAAAGACCTTCGATTATTGCTTTGACTTGATTTCGAGCTTGACTCACCAACGTGAACCTCATTAACTCCCTTAATTCTCCGGTATTTCGAGTGATCGACCTGTTGGGAATTATCCGATCATACCGGAAGAATTCCCAAATCTGGCGCTGACATTAACTCTCCTCCATCGGTCGCCATTAGCCATTCTTGCACATGTGGCAATAATCCTCCAAAAGTATTGGCATTGGTGCCATTTCTCACCCATGATGTGGACACTTCAAGAGTAGCCCATTGAATCGCCTCCCATGCTTCAAAATCGCCGCCTTTTGGGTAAATTCAAATTTCCTGAATAGCATTGGTTTTATGAACTGGGAAATATTTATTTAAAAATTTAGTTACCATTTGTTCCCATGATGTAATGCTATTAGCAGGCAATGTATTAAACCATGAACGAGCTCTATCCTTTAAAGAAAATGGGAATAATCTAAGTTTAACATCATCATCTAAAAAATTCTCATATTTAAAAGTCTGACAGATAGCATGGAAATCATTCAGATGATTATATGGGTCCTCATTTTCTAGGCCATAAAATGTAGGGAGACAATTTAGCACACTAGGTTTTAATTAAAAACTCCTAGCAGCTACATTTGGGTATCTGATGCATGATGTGCTCAAATTTGCTAAGGGACTAAAATAGTCCTTAAATGGCCTCTCTTGTGGTTCTGGTTGTTGGTTTTGTAAATCCATGTCAAATTTCTTTTTAAACGGTGTGTGTTTATGTAAGTGTTTTTTCTAATTCAAGGTCTAAAGGCTCAAGATTAGGTGATAATGACCTTCACCATGCATGCAAAGAATAAAATAAATAAAAGCAAAACAAATAAAAATAAAGAAGAAGGAGAAATTACGACATTTAACCTCTTGTTATAACTTTACTATGAAAACACACTCAATTGCTATAAGAAAAGAAATTACGTGAAACAAATATTAACTAAAATTAAAATAAATTACAAAGAAAGATAACAAGATAAACAAAATTAAATTACAAAGAAAATGATAGGAAAATTAAATTACACAAATTTAAAGAAGAGAAATGAAATTTAACCTTAATTTCTTTTCTTTAAATGAGAAAAGGAGAAAACAATTACAAGAAAGCAACTAAAATAAATAAATAAATATTAAAGAAAAACTAACTCTACTAATTAAAATACTTTACCTCACAAGCGCCAAAAACTTGTTGTGCAAATTTTATTGAACTCGCAGTTTACACGAATCTATTGTAGAATAGATCAATGGTGACGAGTGTCGATCCCACGAGAGGTGGATTTTAATTATACGTAGAATTAATTTTCTTTAAATGGGTGGATGAATTTATGGTAAAATTGATTTAAATTGTGCTAGAAATTAAATTAGAATGGCAGGAATAACTTAAACGAAATTTATTGAAATAAAGCACTTGGGTATCCGGATCTGCATCAACATGCTCCATGGGCTAAATATTCCATATTAATCTAATTAACCGAGGGGATTCCACACCATGAACCACGCTCAAATAAATATGGTGCTATATTATCGTACAAATAATAATAACCTTGTACTAGTGTGCCGGTTTAACCAGATTCAGACAAGACTATTATTATTTGTCATTTAAAAAGTCAAAACAACCACAAATATTAGAGGGGAAAAGAAAATAAATTTACCAAATAAAGCCCATGGAACATGTTGAGACTTCACCTTCAACCCAAGCTTAAAAGTAAATTAGCTACTCATATTTGAACTAGGGTAAAATGGGAATTTATTAAAATAATGAGAAAATACAAGAAAGAGAATTAATTACAAAAATCTAAGCTTATAAATGAATTAAAGGATATCAAATTAGGGGGGGGAAGCCCCCTTTATATATGTACATTGAGTGAATCATGACCATCAGATTAAAAGGACGCCTGTGATTTATCATCACCAACAACAACCACTATTTGAATAAGAATACTATTTGCACAGCTCACACGGTTTGACCACTATTTGCACAAGAACCGGTTTTGCACAAGAATACTATTTGCACATTCACTGCTTGACCACTTTTTGCACAAGAACCTGGTTTTTGCACAGTAATACTATTTGTACAGTATCATGAACAGTACTATACGTATGAATAGTTCCGTATATGTGAACAATGACATTTTTCCTTTTATGCTCCTTCTAAGGTTTTCGATCGTCCTGAGTTCAAATGTGACGTCCGTTTTGCTGTCTGATCACCCGTTCATTGTGAAATGATCGTGATACCCCTAAAATACATAAAATAACTAATTATAATGAAACACACGTAATTAAATAACAAAATACTTAAATAAGTAAAAATAGCAATGTTAGTGAGACTTGAAGTGTAAAATGACGATTTTCTCCTTTATAAATCCAGCGATTCTTCAGAGTGTCGCCAGGGCGAAGCAGCAGTGTGGGAGTAGGAGTGAGAGGAAGGCGCTACGCCTCCTCTTTCAAGATCGCTTTGATACATGGTTTTAACCGAATCAAGCTCGATCCTTTAGCGCGATAGAGACGCCTCTCATGGCGGTTTTGGAGAGTTTTCCAAACCCGACATGCGAGGTACCCTAATATATGGGTACCCCACTCTGGGTACCAATGCACGGGTACCTCAAATCGAGTGGTATCCCAATTTATGCGGGTAGGCCAAATTACGGGTACCTTAAATTACGCTTGGTTGGTGGGTACTGACTTGCTCTGACTCCACGCATGGTACTCTTTTACGTGCCGCTTTCCTTGTCGACACGTGGCGCCATATTTCTCCCCAAACAATCTCTATTTTTTAACATAAGTTTAATCTAATTAACCATTTTATCTTTTATACGATAAAATGACCAAATTGTTAAAAAATTTCTAAAAACACATGCTAGCTATAGGTATCTAGTTTATGACCTATATAATCTAACACTTGAAAATAATTTTCGATGTCTTCATTTGTAATTCAAGCACAATAATTTTCGATATCCTTATGCATAAACGACAAAAAATTGACACTTCATCAATTAATTAGCTAACCAATATTTGTTGATAAAATTTTGCTTATTTCCTATGTTTACTCTCCTATCATTAAATTATTGTTTTTCACATGTTCATTTAGGTAAATTACTCGTAGGATCCAACGATGAAGAATGTGCGAATTGGAAGTCAAAAATTCCCTGTATTTATTTAGTGAAAAAGAAATCCAGTAAATGAAGGAAAACCCGCAAAAGTTAAATTTGACTATTTTATTCCTATTTAATAAAATGACAAATATATGGAAAAACATGCAATGTTTTTGTTTGGGGAGAAATATGCCACGATCGATGGGCCGGCTGAGATCAATTTGAGGTATCACGTGTGTAATTTGGCCTACCCAGAGTGGGTATATATATAACTTAGTGTGAGGGTACCCCATGTATGAGATATCCTCGAATGGGGAACCTCGAATGGGTACCTCGAATGGGGCACCCTAACGGGGTATCCCATAACGTGGTACCGTATATCGGGTCCCGGAAAACTCTCCAAAAACCGCCATGAGAGACGTCTCTATCGCCTAAAGGATAATGCTTGATTCGGTTAAAACCATATGTCAAAACAGTGTGCTAAAAAGAGGAGACATCACCACTGCCAAAAGTGGTCCCCACCACCCGACAGCCCTGCCGACATGACCACTCTCCAGCGCTCGCCACGTACATAGAATGACGGGATACGCCGCAATTGTCTACCTGATCCCCAAACATGCTCCCCAAACGGCCCAAAATCACAAAAAGGTAAAAGGACAGCCGAACACCAATGGAAATACGCCACGTGGCCGCTGGGTACCTCATATATAAAGGTGCCTAAAGTCTATTTTCACCATCTTTTTCCAACCCCAAGAACATTCACACTCCTACTCCACCGAAATAGGTCTTCTTCAACCTAAAAACTCCATTTTTACAGGGGGCTGGAAAGCTTCCCTTATCTTAAAAAGCTTGAGTTTGCTAACTTGAGCGTCGGAGTGTGAACGCCGGGGTACCCCTGGCTTCACCTCTAACGTCAGTTTCACTATTTTGCAGGTGTAAAGCTTACCCCAGGGGACATTTCTCTTATTTCAGATCCTCCTCCGCTGTCCCTCCATTCCTCAGCCCTTTTTACCTCTTTTAATTTTAGAAATACCCAAAACACACAACTACCTAGAGAGGTACCCCATTTCCCGAAAACAACAAATTTATTGTTCTAGATAGATTTTCCATTTCTTACCCACCAAAATCTGTCGAAAACAATTGGCGCCGTCTGTGGGGAGGCGAACAAAAAGCCTCCGCGGTGGTTACTAAACTAGTGGTTGTGTGTACTTCAATATATGGCACCAGACGTACCCTCTGAAGGTTTAATGGCGGATCCTACAAGAATGGGAGATGACAGCAGCGGTGAAGGCAGTGATCCCGCCAGAAGGATAGCCCGTCTTAACAAGGACAAGTCTATCAAGCAATCAACGGGCGTTCGCCAAGAGGAGGAGCCCATCTCTCACAAGCGTTTTGAGGATTTAGCCCATGCAATTCTCCGGGCTGTTGGCTCTCGGGTGCCCAAAAATTCACCTCCACCAGTGACGCTCGACGCTCTACCACCTCCACAAGGGCAACAAGTTATGATAAGAGCAGAGGTACCCGAGGCCAGCAAGCAAAAATATAGGCCATCGGGTACCCGTTCCGAATTCCAAACCATGGGCTCGAGACAGCTGCTCCACCGCCTCTTGCAACTCCCGTAGCAGCAAAGATGCGAGGCGCGAAAAGTGAGCCCGTGAGGATCTCCGTGAAAAACTAAACGCCAAAAGGGCTTCCCAAGTTCCAAGATCATCATCACTTACCTGGTACCCTGTGGGTACCCCTTGCTTTTATAGAAAAAATGGAGCACCTAGAAGCCCAAGTGAAGCTCCTTTCTGAGAAGCAGAATGTCACATGTGCTCCACCACCAATGACTTACCACTCACCGTTCACCATGGAGATTCTGACCAGCCTCCCCAAGCATTCACCATGCCACAAGTACCCCAATATTCGGTACCACCGATCCCCTGAGTACGCGGAGTTATACCGCGACCAAATGCTAATCAAGCGGTGGACGAGAATGCCATGTGGATGTTTACACATACGCCACCGGTCCCGCTAAATCATGGTTTCGATCCTCAAGGCGTGTAGTATATCCTCCCTACACCAATGTTAACTAATTTACTAAAGAGTTTTCCTACGCTCTACTCAAGATAGGTAGCCCAAACTTGCCTTCGCGTTAAGTGGGAATCAACCTTTGGGAGTACGTGAACCGCCCACCAAGAAGTGCTAAGAATCCGGCGTTTGGGCACCCACACACCGACCCATTTTGGAAGAGCTGTTTCTTTCAAAGAAAAAGAAGTCCGGATAAGAGGTAGCCTGCTCGCTACGAGCAGGTGGAGATGGATGAAAAATGCCATTTGAAACGCCAAGAAGATAAGGCCGAGGTCACAAAAGGCAAGGAAAAGCCTAAGAGGACCGAAGCCCCAGTACTGAGGGTACCCCGAGGATGAAGCCGTCCACGGGTTACCCCGTGTGGATAAGCAAGGTCCCTCATGTGGATGTGCCTCAGATACCCCAATACTGAAAGTACCGCGAAGACGAAGCCCTCCATGGGTTGTCCCTTATGGATGAGTGAGGTACCCCGTGTGGATGTGCCGCAAATACTCCAATACTTGTGCACCTCTGGGGTACTCCATAATGGCCAGACGAATCGCAACTGTCAACTTAGGGTACCCTTGGATTGCTGAATATCAAAAAATGAGAAAAGGGGTACCCCGGGTGAAGACCAAGTTTATGTCTCGATTTGCGCCACCGATCCAACAAAGACCGTCAAAATAGGCTCCAACCTTTCAGAGGAACAACAAAGTAAAGTCGTACTACTAGTAAAGTGATAACACTCTACCTCATTCTATTTATTTTTTATTGTTTTCTTTAATATGAATGTGTAGCTTGAAATGCTATAAGAATATGTTCACCATTAAACTAGCTCTATATATGTTATTGAGTATTGTTTATTATAAGGCAAGACAGCATCACCTTATTATAGGGTACCCGAGGTACCTGACCTACACCGATCATGACGACCATCTGGTGGCGCTTACCTTGATCGATTATGCGTTTAATGGTGGATCGTGAGGTTTTCGACCATATCGCATAAGGGTAGGCGATAAGCCACCTTTATCACCATTTGTTCGCCATATTTAATTCTAAGCGAATGGCGGATCATGAAGTTTCCGACCATCTCGCATAAGGGTAGGCGAGCAGCCACCTTTATCACTATTTGTTCGCCATATTTGATTCTAAGCGAATGGCGGATCGTGAGGTTTTCGACCATATCGCATAAGGGTAGGCGAGCAGCTACCTTCATCTTTATTTATTGTCTATGTGATTCCACGGGAATTGTGGATTATGATGTACTCCGCCACCTTTTAAAAGGATTCGCCACAAGTTTTATTAAGATTTGCAGCAAGCATATCTGGAGGAATCACCATATGTTGGGTAAAATGGGGTTGCTCCACCATAATTCTCAAAGAAGACCTACGCCAAGTGTATCTATCTACATGAACCAGCGATCGCCTAATGTCGTATATTTGTTGGGTACCTGGGGTACCCCCCTTCACAAGATATTGGGCATCTGGGGTACCCCATATTCACAAGCTATTGGGTACCTAGGGTACCCCCTGCATTTTCATAAGCTATTGGGTACCTGGGGTACCCCCTGCATTTTCACAAGCTATTGGGTACCTGGGGTAACCCTAAATTTTCACAAGCTGTTGGGTACCTGGGGTACCCCCTCCATTTTCACAAGGTATTGGGTACCTGGGGTACCCCCTCCATTTTTACAAGCTCTTGGGTACCTGGGGTACCCCCTCCATTTTCACAAGCTATTGGGTACCTGGGGTAACCCTCCATTTTCACAAGCTAATTGGTACCTAAGATACCCCACTCCACAGGATATCGATGCAAGCGAACACTCAAACAAGGGATAATGAAGATGCAAATACAACTAAATGCAATATCAAGATATAAGAGTACCATAGTAACAGAAGCGTTTTGGTATCACAAAATACATAAAGATATTGCAAGTTCAAAAGTGCAAAACAAGGGTATCCTCAAAATAGTAGCAACAAAACATAAGGGCTACGCCGAGGGGGGTGCATCTTCTTCGCCATCCTTCTCCAGAGGACGATCGGCAGACGATTCTGAAACATCCGGGACAAGAATAACCGAAAGGTGGGTAAGTTAACCGGCAAGGTTCGCGCGCGAGGTACCTGTGACTCAAGGTACCAACTAAGCAAACGAAGACCTCTTCCTCTCGTGGATCGCCCGTAAAATCGCAGCCTTGTTAGCATACGCCTCCACGCAAGGTACCTCCGGCTCTGGATCCAGGATCCACACCTCCGTCATAATGAGGGAGAACGCCTCCTCCATCATTTTCTTCTGCTGGGACATCAAGCTCTCATTCCTAGCCATCAGCTCATCACGATCCCCTACACTCAGGCCTTCTCCCCAGAAAGCTCACCAAGGCGCTCCGGCAAAGCCTTGACCTCCCGAACGAGCTTATCCTCACGGGATTGTCGGTCTGAGAGTCCCCCTCTTAGCTTCTCAACCCTAACGAGCAACTGGGACTCGATATCGGGAGGCGTGGAGGAAAGACGCCTACAAATGGTAAGATGTGTTAAGAACTCACATGGTAACATGGATGAATAAATAAAGTATGGAGCTACACCAGGGGTACCCCAGAAAAATTTACCTCTTGGGTAGCCTTGAGCGCCTGACCGTAGCGCTCGCTCAAGCTCAGTTTGACCGTCTCCTCAGTGATGTCCGGGGTAATGTTCTCAGCAGAATAGTAAAAGCAACACTATACCACCAACATATCAGAACCGCACCACCATACATCAGCCACCCAATCAACCACCAAACACAACACAAAAAACAAAAAACAGAGAACCCACATGAAGAACGCGGTGATAACGGGTTACCCCAATCCTATTAATAATAATAGGGTACCCCCATCACCCCAATCATACATGAGTCACCACCAAAAGCAGACGGAAAGCCTCTGTCCATCAGCCCCACTCTCCTCAACCTACTCTCCTCCAACACATCACTATCCGCCCCGCTACCCTCGGCCACAGGGCGTTTTCTTTTGGCCATTTGTTTAGTGCCCATCCGTTTTCTCCCTTCCTATTCACCTAACCCACCAACCAACCAACAACACCAACATATACATACCATATCATACAACACCCATCACCACCATATCCACAACACCATCAATACAACCATCCAAAACAACACCACCACAACACCACCATGTCAAAACCGCAACACCATCAACATACCAACAACCAACCACAACAAAAAACAGAAAAGGAAACAAAATGAAAAATGAAGAGCCAAGAATTTTCTTTACAATTTGTGAAATACCACAATTTCGGGCACGCCAAAGATAGGGGGAGAATAATACCTGAGATTCACCAAGACAACGAATCTGATTTCGCGAGCACGGAGCAGTGAAGCTGCAACCACCAAGAATTATTACTGAAGTCAGTAATAATAAAAATGAGTGTATACATATATAAATAAATAAATAGTAATAATATATATTATGATTATTACACAAAAAAAAGAGAGGAAAAATCGCGGGTCGCCTACTGCCGAACGGAAGCAAGCCGAACGGACTCGCCTACTGCCGAACGGAAGCAAGCCGAACGGACTCGCCACACGCCGAACGGAAGGAAGCCGACCACCAGATCTGAAGCCGCGGGTCGCCTGCTGCCGAAGCCAACCGGAACCGCCGCTGGTAACCGCGAATGGAAGCCGGCCGAAGAGAAGAAGAAGCGGAAAAGAAAAGAGAAAAGGAGAGAGAGGGAGATACCTCGAGCGGAAAGCACGCCGGAGTCGCGTGCGCTGCAGATCCGGAACCGGAGTCAGCCGCGCCCGTCGCCGGTCTCGTCGCCGAAAACGGCGTGGGAAGAAGAGGGAGTCCAGCCGCGGGCGTGGGGAGAAGAAGGAAAGAAAAGCAAGAGAAAAGAGAAAAGAGAAAGAAGAAAAGTTCCAGCCGCGGGGAAAGAAAAAAAAACTTTTTGGGGAGAAAAGAGAAGGAAGAAGAAGGAAAGAAAAGTAAGAGAAAAGAGAAAAGAGAAAGAAGAAAAGTTCCAACCACGGGGAAAGAAAAAAATTTTTGGGGAGAAAAGAGAAGGAAGAAGAAGAAAGAAAAGAAAGAAGAAAAGGGAAGAAAAAATAAAAGTCCAGGGGAAAATGAGCAGGCGCACAAAAAATAAATGAAATTTTTCTTACCTGTAAGCGGGATGTGGAAGAAGACGAAGAGTCAGAACACATAAATCGGCAGAGACAAATCGGTTTTTTCTTGAGGAAATTTGGGATTTTCAGAATGGCAGGGGATAAAGTGAGAAGATTGTTTTTAGAGTTAAAACTTGATGAAGAATATTGTGCGAAGCGGGGAGTCAGAGGTTGTCAGTGTAGCGTGTTCAAAATTCAAATCATTTGTCAGGCGGCGGCTATTTCTCAAGAAAAGCGGGAAGAGGGTAGAGATAATTGTTCGCTTGTAGCGCCAGGTTAAAAAAAAAAAAAAAAAAAAAAAAAGCTTCCCTTATCTTAAAAAGTTTGAGTTTGTTAATTTAAGCGTCGGAGTGTGAACGTCGGGGTACTCCTGACTTCACCTCTAACGTCAGTTTCACTATTTTACAGGTGTAAAGCTTATTTCAGGGGACATTTCTCTTATTTCAGATCCTCCTCCGCTGTCCCTCCATTCCTCAGCCCTTTTTACCTCTTTTAATTTTAAAAATACCCAAAACACACAACTACCTAGAGAGGTACCCCATTTCCCGAAAACAACAAATTTATTGTTCTAGATAGATTTTCCATTTCTTACCCAACAAAATCTGTCGAAAACAGTTTTCATTAAAAAAAAAATCATGTATCCTAGACTGATGATTGTTTAATAAGTTGGTCAAACATTGTCTTGTCAATTTCATGGCAGAGCCATTGAGGGACTAGCTCTATATCTCGTTGGATTCAGTGTGGAAGTATAAATTTGCCCTTACTGAATTAATTACATCATTAATTCAAGTTCAACTTTTTTTTAAAAAAAAAATCTCATCTATTCATAATTTTTAACCAAACTGCCAAATTGAAGTGGGATCCATTAAGCTGGTTATTAAAATAACAGAATAAATTAACATTAAAATTATATTTTAGCTTTTCACGATTTGGGCATTTTTCTGCCTTTCTCTTAAAGGCTAAAAGTTTTGGTTTCCAGCTAAAACATCCTAGAAACCTAGAGCACAAACAATTGTAAATGTATCAAATATTAACATATAAATAATATAGTAAATCTTTTGATATTTTGAATGCTTTTTTCCTTGCTTGCATTTTATATTAGTAAAAAAAAAAAAAAAATTCCCCCGCGAATTCGATTTTCTGGCCATGCATGCCGACATGGCACTCAATCCATTTGAGATAAACAGCCAATGCTATATGACGCATTCAGTTTCTTTTTTTTTTTTTTGTATACTTTGATAAATTTATTTTCTTATGTGATACATTATTCGTGGGTGTTAAGGCAGGAACTCAAGTTAGAGGATGTTGTTGCAGCTTTGTTTGGACTAGAGTGCTTCACATGTCACAGCGCTGGTGAGATCATATCTAGGTTAAGGATACACTATCACTGGCTACTACTTTCGAGGTTAACATCAACAACATCGTCTAAAGTTGAATTGATGAAAGCTTCTCGTCAAAGACTAAATGAAATAGAGAGAAAAGAAACACAAATCCTGACGGGTATCAGTATTTTATCACAGCATCTGCCAAATCTACCAAATTTTCGATGCCAGATTCTCGAGCCAATTCCTTGTCAATCTTTTCAAGAGTCTCGATTTGCTCACTCACAAAACGGGAATTTGGGAGAAATATTAGTTTACTCTCTAGACTATACCTTCAAGCTCATATAAATTACACAACGAAGCACTTCAGTGAACAACTTTGTACCGGCCTGGAATGGCTAGAGGACTCTTCACACTTTACTGGCCAAGCTCAACAAGAACTTCATCAGTGTAGGGCTTCAGCTATTGTTATACAAGCTCAACTCGACTCTAACCAAAAAGAAAAAAAAGAAGAAGAAGAGAAGAAAACTGAAAGTTACAAGGAATTTAACAGACAGGGCCAAAATAGCTTAACCTAGGGAGAGGGAAGACAAGACCAATATACGCAAATGATGTGTTTACTTGTAAGTTTGGGGAGTGGAAATGAAAGAATGAGAATAAAACATATATTTACTTGGTAAAATGTAATTTGAAAATGAAAATAAAATGTGTGGGTCCTACACAATTTGAGAATAAGGAATGGAAATCTCATTCTCATGGGGAGTAGGGATTGAAAATGAGGGAATGGAAATAAAAGATATATTTATTTTTGTGCTCTTCTAATTATTATTTTATTAATATTATAATTATTAACAAAAAAAATAATAAATAAAAATAATTAATTTATCATTATTAACAGTATTATCCTTATTATTGTTGTTGTTGTTGTTATTATTATTATTAATAAAAATAATATTAACAATAATTAATAATAACTAAAATAATAAAGCTAATAAAATTTAATAATAATAATATGATGGATAAATGACGCCACACACGATCATGTGGCAAGAGACCCGTGACCATTCGTGAGATATACTGACTGGCCACACCAGAAAGCCTGTGCTACCCATATAACTTAGGTAGGGGGTATCCCATAGAATGGAGATACCCCTCATAATGGGGGTATCCCTCATAACGGGGTACTGAACGGGGTACCCTCGAACGGGTACCCCACGTAATCGTATCCTACATCTATCCCGAAAACTCCAAACCGCCACGAGACGCCTCTATCTCCCAGCGATCACGCTTGATCTTGCTAAAACCATACGTCAAAACACAAAAAAGAGGAGAGACACTACCCCCTCGCCAAAAGTGGTCCCCACCGCTTCACCCGACAGCCTCACGGACACTGACTCTCCAACACACCACGTACATAGAATGACGGGATACGCCGCAATTGCCTACCTGATCCCCAAACATGCTCCCCAAACGGCCCAAAATCATGAAAAGGTAAAAGGACAGCCGAGCACCAATGGAAATACGCCACGTGGCCGCTGGGTACCTCATATATAAAGGTGCCTAAAGTCTATTTTCACCATCTTTTTCCAACCCCAAGAATATTCACACTCCTACTCCACCGAAATAGGTCTTCTTCAACCTAAAAACTCCATTTTTTCAGGGGGCTGGAAAGCTTCCCTTATCTTAAAAAGCTTGAGTTTGCTAACTTGAGCGTCGGAGTGTGAACGCCGGGGTACCCCTGGCTTCACCTCTAACGTCAGTTTCACTATTTTGCAGGTGTAAAGCTTACCCCAAGGGACACTTCTCTTGTTTCAGATCCTCCTCCGTTGTCCCTCCATTCATCACCCCTTTTTACCTCTTTTAATTTTAGAAACACCCAAAACACACAACTACCTAGAGAGGTACCCCATTTCCCGAAAATACAAATTTATTGTTTGAGATAGATTTTTCATTTTTTACCCACCAAAATTTATCGAAAACAATAATAATAGTTAATAATGATACTATTAATAAAAATAAAAATAAAAATAACAATAATTAATAATAACTAAAATAATAAAGTTAATAAAATTTTTTAATAATAATAATAAATGTTAATAATGATAATATTAATAATAATTAATAATAACTAAAATAATAAAGTTAATAAAATTTTAATTTTTAATTAATATCATTTTTATAATAATATTTATACATGTATCTAATTAATGAAAGCTATATTATTTAATACTATGGATATTTTGGTAAATTAATTCTCATATCCATTCCCTGTTCCATATATTTCACCAAGTAAACACATTAATGACATTCCAACACATTGTCATACCTATTTATTTTTCGAATTAAATATTAGAATCTAATTCTCATTCGTTATTCTCATTTCAGTCCATTCTCATTCTCAGCTCATTCCCATTCCACCTCATTTCTATTTCTTTTTCTTATTCCAGTCCATTCACATTCTCAGCTCATTTCCATTCTAGCTCATTTCTATTTCCATTCTAGCTCATTTTTATTCCATAAAGTAAACGCACTAAAAGAGTTTTCGACGTCAAATGACAACATACTCAGAGATGCCAAATTCGTTTCTATCGTTTCTATTGTCTATCCACCCATTCTCTGCTTCAAAGGAACTATGCAAAAGGTGTATGCTAAGATTAATTTTATCCCATTCAATCCCCTTGGGTGGGGTTCGAATTTGCGACATTTTACTACTTCCAACTGGATGGTATCCCAGGAAAACCTGCTTCAAACTGGATAACATAAACTAACAAGCCTAAAACACTGAAAAATTCACACCCTCATTTACATGACCATACATTTCAGAAAAAGTACCAATCTAAGAAAAACTTCTTCCTGAAGGAACATTGATCTGTAAGTTGTGTAACTTTTTACCCAAATTCTGACAATTTCCATATATATATATAAATACAGGTAACATAGCGCAAAACGCAAACTAACAGATATGCTTTGTATACTTAATGCATAATTTCTTTGTCTGAACTTCGTCAAAATAATACACATCTATCAAATACAACATTATTGATTTATTAATAACAAAAATAAACAAATCTATAATAATTCGAACATAAACATTGAAAGGAAAAAAAAAAAAATTTAAGCATCAAACAAATTTTAATTTAATATCGGAATAACAGAACCCGTAGTATGAAAGCAAATGCAACAAATAAATAATTAGAAAACTTGCGTTTGATTGAATTTACGAAGATTCGAAACTGGGAGCTTCGCACGTGAAAGAACTCCAGAGCGTGATGCCGCGTCGGCCACTGCTTCTGTGTTCAGATCATCATCATGGCCACTGCCTTACGTGCATGGTATCCTTGTGTGAGTAGAGCCATTGGCACCCGTCTAAAACTATCATTACCCCTTGTTTTTGGGAAATTGTTATTTTAACGGTGATTAAAATTGTTTGAGCTGTGTTTAATATTCATGTGCCGTGGCAAATCTACTGTGGAAAAAATATAAGTTATTTTTTAAGACCACTCCCTCGATGTTTCCTACTTCTTCACCATCTTACTTCGGTAACTTTTTTAAAACAATTATACCCGTAATAATTATTTGTTAAATCAATTATAATGTACTATCATTTGCTCAATTTTTTTAGTTATTAGTATTTTGTCAAAGGGACTTGGCAGACTCAACAATATTTGACCTCAAACTTGTTCTCTCTGTTTTTTGATTAAGATTAAATCGACTTTGATCCAATAATGACGATTGATTTTATTCTTTCAACATTTTTTTTTTATTTTATTAACCCAAAAAGAAGAAATTCCCTTTAAGAAATTCGGTATACGATTCTTCACCTAGTGGGTAATTCCCAATTCAAAAATATTCCTTATCATTTTAATCATTTCAAATTCCCACATCACTCTATCCAACAAAGTGGGAGAGAAAGTTACTCTGTCATGATGTATGTGCGGATATTTTTTTTTTTTATATGAACACATTCTTAAGTCGTGTAATTTAATAAATTTAATTTAAATATACTATGAAATATAAACTGATTCAATTTAATAGTAATAGAAATTGATTCTATTAAATCTCACGATTTAAAAATATATTCACACACAAAAAAATGAAGACATCTACACTAAGAACTATATATATGTATATATATACACATATATATAATAATTTTCTAATGACAATATACTCATTTTACAAAGTGAAGTGCTAGTAAAAAAATTAAAAAATATATAAATTTCAATACGCTAACAGATAAAAAAAGACAGTCTCTAGTTTATTGAAATTTGTAATTTTTTTTGTATTAAGTCTTTACTTTTAATAAATTGAGAATGTTCTTACTATAGAAAGATTCTCATTCTCCCCCTATATATATATGGGCTTTATTTGGTGAGAGTATTCTCACTTTACTATAAATTTCAATACGTTGTAATTTATATTGTTTTATTTATTAGTGTACTGAAATAAATATTTTTTTAATTTTTTATTGCCATCCTCACTTTAACAAAGTGAAAGCACCCATATCGAAATAAATATATGTATATATATCATTTAAAATAATTTATTTTGAATTAGAATTAACAAACAACAAAATCTACTCAATAAATTAGGTACAGTTCATTAATGTAACATAAAATTATAACAAGATTGGATACTTGGATAGCTTCCATGAATGTTATTTACGAGATTTTTTTTTGAATAATACAATAGTACTGTTGCTTTGTCTTTTTTAAATTAAAATTAAACAGGCTCAAATTTTTTTTTTGAAAATTTAACATAAACTTTAAGAACTTCGATGTCAATGGAGTTGGGGCCAAGGGCAGGCAGGCTTCTTCATTTTTCACCATGTTTCATAGATTAAACCCTTTCTAGGAGTAAATTCAGCATTCAGGATTCACCATGATAAGATAGGAATTTCAGAGGGCGGCCAATTTCGAATTTATTATATGTACAAATCGTTATTAAAAAATTTTGTTAATATAAAAATTAGAAAAAATTTGTTATATAAACAAAATAATATGTTGTTTTTTGACAATCTTTTCATTCCATACAAATATAAAAAATACATGAAATATGTTTATATACAAAAAGAATCCAGTGCTTATTTTGGAGTTACAAAATTGCAATCAAGTTATATTGCAAACAAAACATTTATTTTAATATATTATTATTTTTTGTTTATCAAGGCATTAGAATTCGTGATTTTTGTCTTATACCTTTGTCATATTTTCAAATAACAGGAAATTGATAGTATAAATAGGGGTTGGTTTCGTTTGATTCAAAAATTTGACTTTAAATCAAGATTTTTCCCCCCCATTGGCCATATTTAATCTAATACTAAGTTAAAAATAGTGTATAAGTTTCAGCTCTCGATTATGATGAATGCTATGGTTGAAAAATTAAGTTATAATCTTCTTAATTAAAAAAAATTAAGTCAAAGGAAATCTACCCTATGATATATATAATTCGAAATTAATTTTCACTAATTTCCTACTCGCTGTTTAAAAAAAAAAATCAATTTAACTTTGCTCCACTTAAGGCCGTTACCCCAAGACCCCAATCATAATCTTTAAGAATTTAAACATGTTACACTTTCATTGGGAAAAGCCATGCACCGTTCCTTAAAATATTATGAGTTCAAATTTTTAGACACCGGGGCATAGATAAAATGAACATGATTACGTTTTGTTTTCATGTTCATCCGAGCCTGAGCGGGAATAAAGATACAACGGTTGATGCTTAATGGATGAGATAATTTTTAAAAAAATAAATATAGAATTAATTTTCTTCTATTCCCCCATCTCTCAAAGATAAATAAAGTTGCATTGTACTAGAATCATCAGGATAAGTCCCATGTGATTCCGGATTATAAATATCAATAAAGAACTCTGACTGTAGTACTTCAAAAAAAAAAAGATAAATAAAGTTGGGGACTGTAGGGACTGTTTTTAATGGAGTAATACTAGTTGTTTTTTTAAAAGATGAGATAGAGAATAGGATAAAATTAATCTTAACTATATTTAATTAGTAGTGATATTCTCATTCAATGAAATTACGACATATTTTATATTTTTTATAATGAGAGTTAGAGTTATGTGAATATAGCTTTTAGTAAAGTAAAGTTAAATTAATTAATTAGATCCTCTCACGATCCGATTTCATTAGATTCAACTTTTTATTTTTTATTTATTAACTACCAATCAACAAACGCGATATTTATGTGAATATCGCTTTTAGTAAAGAGATCCTAATAATGTTAGACATCTTAAATTTTATCTTATCTTTAATATATAAGTAAAATTAATATAACTGTCCTCCTCTAGAAGTGGGTCTCACATGACGTTAGCCCTAATCATAAGAGATTATTTAAACATATTCTAATTTTATTAGATGAGGTATGCGGTATTAATTAAAATACATTAGCAACCAACTTTACTTGTGGTCCACACAAGGCCACAAGTGTAATTATATAAGCACAAAAAGTATGACATGTCATGATTTCATTAAAAAAACAAAGAATGTACGTGTTATTAATAAAAAATATAATTTTAATATTTTTATTAATATTTTATCGTACATATATTTATAATAATATATATAATTGAGATTTAATTATTGTTGTATTCTTGCCTAACAACTTCTATGATGCGCCCATCTTTTCTAAAGATCAATCGACCTTTTTCAACCAAAGGCAATTGGTCCGCATACGATCTTAACCCTAATTATGCCATATATGGAAAATATAGACATGTCATGGTAATATTAGACAAATTTATGTGTTATTAATTGAAAAAAATTATTGATAAAATTTTTTCCACTTACACAGCGATATGATATAATTAAAAAAATATATTAATAAATTTTTTTTACTTACACGTGATATGATATAATTGGACGAGAAAAATACAGAGACCCCACGCAACACCCCACGTGTACGACACCTTACTTACTCCATGACCCATCCGAACGTTTGCACCGGACATCACTTTCAGAACTCCTCCTGCCGTCAATTGATCTCTCCGCCTCCCGAAACTCCCACCCAGTAAAGAATCTATTCTTTCTATCCAACGAGAAGCACTGAAGGACATTTACGTCATTTCATTTCACAGAAGAGGAAAAAAGGCAAAAAAAAAAATTCATTTTCTAACGTCCTACTCCTTTACTTCTTACTCTTTTGAAAAACAATCCTTTTTGTCTCTTCAAAACCACCATGAAAGGCTTAAGCTCCTGAACCGCTTCACCGTTAAAACCCAAGAGGAATCTCCATTTCCCATGCAGTCTCCGCCTAATTGACTGAAAAGTTTCAATCCTTGAGGAAAATGGGTTCGATTGTTCCGTTTCAAGACCTCAATCTGATGCCGTCACCAAGTGCCGCCACCAGCACCGCTGCAGCGGCCACCCTGCCTCTGCTAACCCCCAAAATCGAGCCCAAAACCGAGCCATTCGACGAACCCGTCCCGACCCATCAGCTCGAACCGGCACAAAACACCCCAGAATCGCTTCTTTCCGAATCTGCCCCTGGTTTCTTCTCTAATTCCGAAAGTACCCCCGAATCTCAGCCCCCCGATCAAGACAACGTCTACTCCGAATTCTACCGCATTTCCGAGCTCTTCCGTACGGCTTTTGCTAAGAGGTTGCGTAAATACGGCGATGTTGATGTGTTGGACCCAGACTCTCGCGCTATCGTCACTGTGAATCATCAGGATGCCCAGTTGTCAAACGCTGTAGTTCCGCGTACAAAACTGATGAAACGATCCGGTGAGCTCGTTCGCGTTACTGATTTGAGCGCCGAAGACGAGAGGTATTTCCGGGACGTTGTGAGAAGAACGAGAATGCTTTATGATTCCTTGCGCGTTTTTGCAGTGTACGAAGAGGAAAAGAGAAGAGGAATTGGACAGGGGAGGCGGGCGCGTGGCGATTTGACAGCCTCTTCGGTGATGAAAGAACGGCAATTGTGGCTGAATCGCGATAAAAGAATCGTGGGCTCGATCCCAGGTGTTCAAATCGGTGACGTGTTCTTTTTTAGAATGGAATTGCTTGTTGTTGGATTACATGGACATTCTCAAGCTGGGATTGATTACTTGCCCGGAAGCCAGAGCGCAAATGGGGAGCCAATTGCGACGAGTATTATTGTTTCTGGTGGTTATGAGGACGATGAAGATGCGGGGGATGTTCTTATATACACGGGACATGGTGGTCAAGATAAGTTGAGTAGGCAATGTGAACATCAGAAGCTTGAAGGAGGGAATCTGGCTATGGAAAGGAGTATGCATTATGGGATTGAGGTAAGAGTTATAAGAGGTTTTAGATATCAAGGTAGTGTTAGTAGTAAGGTTTATGTTTATGACGGTCTGTATAAGATTCATGATTGTTGGTTTGATGTGGGTAAGTCCGGTTTTGGTGTTTACAAGTATAAATTGTTGAGAATTGAGGGGCAACCGGAAATGGGTAGTGCCATTTTGAGGTTTGCAGATAGTCTTAGGTCCAAGCCGTTATCAGTGAGACCAAAAGGTTATCTCAGTCTTGATATATCAGGAAAGAAGGAGAATGTGCCGGTTCTTTTGTTTAATGATATTGATGGTGATTATGAACCATTGTACTATGAGTATCTTGTGAGGACTGTTTTTCCGCCCTTTGTGTTTACTCAAGGGAGTAATGGTGCTGGTTGTGATTGCGTTTCGGGTTGTACTGATCGTTGCTTTTGTGCTGTGAAGAATGGCGGTGAGTTTGCTTATGATCATAATGGGTATCTCTTGAGAGGAAAGCCAGTAATATTCGAATGTGGAGCATTTTGTCAGTGTCCACCAACTTGTCGTAATCGTGTTACTCAAAGGGGGTTGAGAAATAGATTGGAAGTGTTTAGGTCGAGGGAGACAGGCTGGGGAGTTAGATCTTTTGACTTGATTCATGCTGGTGCTTTTATATGTGAATATGCCGGGGTTGTTTTAACAATGGAGCAAGCCCAAATTTTCTCAATGAATGGTGATTCTCTGATTTATCCCAATCGGTTTTCTGCAAGATGGGGGGAGTGGGGGGATCTTTCTCAGGTATTTTCTGATTATATGCGCCCTTCTCATCCCTCGATACCACCTTTGGATTTTGCCATGGATGTTTCAAGAATGAGAAATGTCGCATGTTATATAAGTCACAGTCCAACTCCTAATGTGATGGTACAATTTGTGTTGTATGATCACAATAATTTGATGTTCCCTCACCTCATGCTTTTTGCACTGGAGAATATCCCTCCTTTGAGGGAGCTTAGTATTGATTATGGGGTGGCTGATGAATGGTCCGGGAAGCTTGCTATTTGCAGCTAAATACTTAGTGGACGTGTTGTAATTTTTTTCTGTCACACAACTCAATGTTAAGAGCATGAGGCGTTGAGGTAAACTCAAATTTCTATCCCCTAACTTATAGAAGTAGTTATATCTATTTAAGTCATATTGACTTGCACCTCTTTTCATTTCTGTTCGAATATCGTAATTCATTGATATATTTTGTTTGCGTTATCATTGTTGTAATTCTGTATGAGCTCTGTTAAGTATCGATGGTAGTGAATTATTCACTGTGCAAGTTTACAAAAAGTTAGTGTTATCTTGTGAAGGCCCTTAATAAAAGGTGACAAATTTTGTTGGTGCTGAGACTCTTATTTGCTGTGCAACTCCCTGCAATAGTCATCAGAATTTTATTATCAAGTGTATTTAGGAGATTGGAATCTACAGAATAAATGTACAATGTATTTTCTTTGGCTATTTTTGTGTAACTTTTTTTAGGCCTTCTGGTGTAATTGAATCAGATCTTTGTTCTGTTCTTCCATGCTTCTCATATGTGATTATGTCTGTACGGATTTATGTGTTGCTTTATTCATGGCTATGTTATCATGTGAAGGGCCTTAGGAATGTGATGAATATTGCCTTTGCATCAAGGTCCATTTGTCATGCAATGGGCCTTGTGGACTCAGGTAAACTTAAATTGCTAATTGCATCTGTGGCACTAAATGTTTAGATACAAGAATAACGGGCTCTTAACACTGAACCTTACTACTTTAACCGAATAAGTGAAACAAGGATGACAGTTAAAGCATGCAAATTTCGTTTGATAATGCCCAGAATTTCCACAAGGATATACCCGGGGTTCATTATTCCTGTTGAATTGCATATTCTACAGATTATTGGTCTTTTTTCTTTGAAAGAATGTTGGTGACATCTTCTTTTCGAAACTGCTGCTTTATTCTGGAGCAGATTGACATACCTTAGTTAAATCCGCCATTTCTAGAGTGTATGACTTCATGAGCATTTTGTGTATATATGCATATGCGTGTGGGCTTCGTGATGTGTGTGTGTGTTGATGCAACACTGACTAAATATACACAGGTAGATGTGATGTTGAAGAATTGAATGCTCTGAATCTATTTAATTATAGGACTTCTGATATATGAGAATGAGTTTTGAGCTGATTCAATTGTTACATCATTTAAATGAATGTGGAATTTCTTTCTGAAATATAGATACATAATCACCATGCAATAAAGGCAGCGGTTTGTGCATTGCCTCATTTTTGTAATTATGCGATAACATTGCAAGTGGCAACTGTGCTAGTTGCCTACATGGTTTAACATTTATGGCTCATTAAGGGGAAAGAAAAATCACGTGCTTAGATGTTTAGATGCTAATTTTCATTTCAAAAATAAACAAAATGATTTTTGTAACTCATCATTACCTGTTCACAGGAGCATGATAGATACATTATTTCTTGATGGATCTTTAGCATTTCTTGAAATAGGCAAGTGTATAACATGTAGCCTTTGTATATTTGAAAATAGGATGTTAAGCTTGTTATATCACAAATGTCTAATTTGCCCTGTGGCAGAGAAATTGTAGGGAGTGAGAGAACAAATAATTGTACTCTGAATAAAAGTAGCTTTTTGTCTTTTAAAATATAAGGCTGAGCTTGTTATGCTGTAGGATTATTTATTGACATTTAAATTTTGACCAATATTGTTGCCTTAATTTCTTGACTTTTGCAACTGTGAAGAAATGTGTCTTTTAACATGCCATAAGTGTAGTGAGAAAGCGAATGAGAAAATGCTAACATGTAAATTAGAATGACTGCTATTTGGCTCGATCCATGTGGGGGGGACAGAGAGAGAGAGATCAGAGAGTGTTGGATTCCATATTGATAGTCTTTTTCTTGCTATATTTGTTATGTATCTTTTATCAGTTTTTGAACCTCCTAAATAGGTTATAGTGGAACAAATGCTTGGATTTGTCCGAAAGTCATGGCAGAGGAAGACTGTAGGTTTTATTGATTGATGGTAGTGAAAGTGGAGGCAAGTGAGTTGATGGAAGTCTTTTGGAATGCTCTTAGGCTTATCAAGGCAGTCGCTAATGTTGGAAATTTGATGATGTTATTTCTCTTGAAGCCAAGTTTGATATTTCTTAATGTGCAAAAGATTGAAATTTTATGAAGTCTTCTAAATGAAAGTGCATTATGCTTCATAGTTGGCTGGCTTGAATCATAGGGCACCTGCACACAACTAGCTCTGTGTGCATCATTCTGATTGTACACTTTTTGATTTAGGAAACTGAGTTTATTCTTTAAATTGGATATAGGAAACTGAGTTTGTTTCTTTAAAGTGTACAGTTTAATATTTCCAAAAGGGCATAAATAATTGAGTTCACTTTATTAAGTTGAGCTGCTTAAGTTTAATAATAGATTTCAGTTTTATTTATCGTATGCTTCAGTATTAATTTTGGATATGAAAGCCACAAGGAAATGGTAATCACTTTGCATCTGCTCTGGACTCTGCAAGTTGATGCATTTATCATTGCTTAGTCAGCACGTTGTTATTGGTTGCTGGATTTGTCTTATAGTTGTGTGGTTTGATTGTGGAGCTACTGGATGGTTATTTTGTTAATTTAGCTGTGTCAATTGTTTATTGTGCTGTTGCTAGTAATGTATTTATAAAGCATGATTTCTGATGAATGTGAAAACTCATGCCTTGTCAATTGTTTTTTGTCCTGTTAGTAATAATGTATTTATAAAGCATGGTTTCTGATGAATGTCAAAACTCATTGTCCCTTTATCTAATATTGTGATTGCATGCTGTAGAGATTATGACTAATGATTATCTGTATTAACGTGCTGCAATTATCTTCTGCAGATGAAAAATCAGATAACTCGAGCACAAAAGTATTTTTTTGGAAGCATGTTGGTGGAATTTTTGGGTCCTTGTCTTTTTCTTCAAAGGTGGACGCTGCAAATATGATTATGGTTTAGATTGTGAATTAGCTTTGACCCATCTGCACTGCTGTCCCTCCGTTCATTTTCCTGCCATGAGTAGATAGTACTAAAGATTCATAACTGGGGGTAAATGGGAAAATGATTGACTGTAATTCCTGGCAAGTGAAAAAAGTAACGGAAATTACTGCACCGACTTTTGCAGAATTGTAGTTGTAGGAAGAAGTCGATGTTTGCGTTATAGGTTCTGTAAGCTTGTATCTTTTGACCTTGTACTAATATTTTGTAAATATTGACTTGAATTTGGACAAGCTTGTACAGAAACTTTGTCAGTGCATGTAGAGATGGATCAAGCTATTCCAGTCATTTCCTATCCTTTTGAATGAATATTTTTCTCTTTTAAGTCGTTGAATTTGGTGGTTGATTTGCACCAAAAAGAAACTAGGAATATTATTGCCTCCGCATACCTCAAAACTTGGCTGTATTTACACCCCATAAAATGAAATTGAGCTATTAATAAGCTTGTGCGGGAATTAAAAAGTTCAGAATCAGAGGTAAATAATGCAAGTTACTTATCTGTCAGCCATCCACTCATAGGCCACAGAAAAGTTACACGATAAACATTTGCTTATACATTATGAAGACAAGGTATAATGTACAGAATATATATTCAAAGGATAGAAACTCCTATTTTGTTATTATATCGGTATTGCTATAACTTAACTGTTACATGCTTAGAGATTTTTTTTCCCTTTCATATAGTAGTCATATAGTCACAATGTTTAATGCATCCAGCATCCAATATTTCATAATATGAACTGCAAGTCTGCAACACTAATTTTGGCCGGAAAAGACATCACGCTTGAGAGGTGGTGGTTCCATTTTTCTCCAGTTCTCGCTGCCTGGCTCGTTCCATCTTCCTTTTCCGCCATTCTTCCAGAGCTGAAAAATGTTATACATATTAGTAAAATCACATTTCACTACACATCAATCCTGAATATGCCACGAAGAAAAACAGTTGGAAATGTAGCAGCTAAAACATTTCATTTTTTTCATTCTTGGTGAAAAGGCCTGTCCTGTGCTCAAATCCTGGTCTACTGGTTTTTAAGATTTGCATATTAGTAATAAATCTGAAGGGGAAAAGAAGTTTCGGGCACCTTTTATGCTGGCAGCATCATTGGCAGACCGTAAATCCTTTAACCTTTTGGAAAGATCAACTGCTGCTGTTTGTTTTATATCCTTCTGTACGACTGTTTTTGGTTCTTGATATGCCTCTTGCTGGATTTCCCTCACCTAAAAGAATAGAGAAAAGGCTCAACTTTGATGCTAAAATGTTTCACAATCTCTCACATGGTCACAAGTGCTATCCAACTTCAAATGGGTAGATGCGAGTGATGTACCAATAATGAACAGAAAAACAGAAACAAAGGGAAAAAAATGAAAAAAAGAACTTGGTACTTCTGCACATGTAGCAGCACTTCGGTTCAAGCAGCACCACCTGTGTTTTTTAAGCATTTTCACTTTTATAGGAGGTTTAAGCAAATTTGTGAGTAAATATATAGTGCAATTTAAGCAAATATCAAGACTTAATCAAATATCAAGCGTACTCTTTTTATCAGCTCCAGCGGTTGCATGGCAAGGCGCAATTCTTCAGATTCCTTGATATACTTGAGGTGAACTGCATTCAATTGTTATATAAAATGTTCCAGTTAATAGACAAGCCAGCTATCATCAATCAAAATAGATTAATATCTTTTGGCAGGATCCCGGCAATGGTAAACAAAAATGGGAATAACATATTCAGATTTGAGAGAAAAAACACAGTCCCACACACCACAGATCAGGCCTTTGAAGTAACAGACACAAGAAATACTTCACCCACAATCCCCTAAAGAAGACACCGCTCTTAGAACAGTGCATATCCCCAAGCCCCCAAAATGGATACCTAATTAGTAGATTTTACCACAACAGAGACCATCTATCTTAATCCTGAAAATAATAAAAAATGAATTGGAGACTTTAAAAGTGTTTATAGGTCGGATAAACAAGAACTGAACCAGCAATAATTATTTGGAGACATCAAACTGATATAGAAGATTTTAACCTGCATAACAGATGCTTCCATCTTTACTTTAGACCAAAACTTGATTGGAAAGCAAGAATGAATCAATTTGAATTTAATTCTGAGAAAATACCCTCATTCAATTTGTGTTAAATCAATAAACTCTAGCATTTTGAAGGTGCCTCCTCAATTAACATATCTTATCAAACTCTGGCTTTTACACAGCAGTCAGCATTATTAGTTTAAATCCATTTGCTTCCATGGGAACTAGATAAGGACATTACCAGTGTTGGTCTCTCTTCAGCTGAATTCTACGTTAAAAGAATAATATGAATTTGCACTTAACACTTTAAGTGATAAATTTTCAGCGAACACAAAAGAAGACAGCAAACTGACCAAGCAAACAAAAAGAAAATCCCTATTCAAGTGTAAATTCTTTCTGAAATAATAAGAATACAGAAGTCAGGAGGGAGCAAATTTCCCGAACTAAAATCCAAATTCTTAAGGCTTATCGGCATTGCATATATGTGGTTTATCCAGTTCTTAAAAGTGGGACTTAATTAGCTTGAAGATGACATTTGGACAAACACCAAAATGATAGTCAGAAATTCATCTCCCACGTGTAAATATATGATGCACATTAAAATCTAAAAGACTAATACAAAATAGGACTACATATAATTTAAAGAACAATTTAAAACCAAGTTTCTGAAAGCATTCAGATAGGAAGGCCAAGAAAGGATAAAAGAGATCGCTTGAGTAACATTGAATCCTACCCAGTTTCTAAGACCAACCATACCATGTACATATAGCTGCATAGCATGAACCGAATCATATGTTCTGCCCAAAAAACCAAGGACCAAAATTCCGTAACCCGGCTTACTCATACCCAATAAATTAAGATACAGTCAACACAAGAAGTCATCAAATCGCAAATTAAGACCCCAAATAAAGTAGAAATGACCCAACAGCAAAAAAATAAAAAAATAAAATTACCTGTCACAGATGCTGTTCAGTTAAAAACAATATCCATAATCATTCAATACCCAAACAATCCAGAATCGACAACAAACCCCCATATCAATAAATGATCATTAATTCCATGAATAAAATTGAAAATTACCCAGAAAATAAAAACACAAAATAAACTGGATTTAGCAAAAGATTCAGCATAACCAGCACAACTACCCAATACCCACTTGATATTTTCAGTTCTTTTTAAATAAAAACAACTCGGATTTTTCAAAGCGAAGGAGGACATACCTGAACTGGGCTGGTTCGAGGAGAGCTTATCGTGAGAAGAGGAAGACGAAGAAGAAGAAAGGAAGCCATGAAGCAAGAAAAGAACAGCCATCACATTCAAAATGGTAACCAAAATTGTAGCGTTCTTGAAAGACAATCTCACTCTCCATGATTGTTGTATCTCCATAGCATGCATTAGGATTAGATCAGCTTATGAAGTGTTGTGTCTACCGGCCGTGAAAGTCCCAATTTTTCAATCACCCAAATCCAAGAACCAAAAAAGTTTGTCATTGGTTGGACATTTTAAATGAAAAAGCAAAAGCAAGTCAACAACTTGAACCGTGTTTTGTCCGAACTCCTAACTCACTTTTTACTCAACGTTTCAACTAATAAAAGTTACTGTGAATCCCTTTCAAAAAAGGGCAAAAAGACAAAAATTACTGTGAATCTTTTGGCTGTAAAATAAAATAAATTTAAGGAAAAATATTCATTGTCCTTTTTTTTTAATTTTTTTAAAAGTACATATATATTTTTTTTTTAGAAATCCACTCGAAGTTATATTTTATTTTATTTTTACTTGAATTTGGATTAATTAAGAAAAGCTATGAACTTAGAAAATAACTATTTTACCATTATAATAAATAATAATAAATATAATAATAATGATACATATAATAAATAATGATAAATATAATAAATAATAATTTATTATTTATTATTTATAATAATAAATAATTAATAGTAGATTAATATTATTAAATTATTTTTAACATTTAAAATAATATTAAAAATTTAAATTATTTTATTTATTATAAATATTTTAAATAAATTTTTGGATTAAATAAATTTTACAATTAACAAAATATCTCCATATTAGTAATATTAAAATTGACTTTTACAAAATATTCAAAATAATTTTTATTTTTATTTATTTATTTTTATTATATGTGACTATTATTATTTATTATAGTTGGGGGGTTAGATAGTCATTTTTTTAAGTTTCCGTTAGTTTTCTTAATGGTATCCAAAGGGGAAGTTGAAAAGTGAAATAAAATGTAACTTCAGGTGGATTTCAGCCAAAAAAACAAAAATTGTGTATTTTTGAAAAAGTTAGAAAAAACGGATGAGCGGTGGATATTTTTCCTAAATTTTATCTTTTAACCGTCCTATGCATTTTGCAAGGTGGCATACTTACATTAGCTGTAAGTTACAGCTCACTAAAAATTAATTTTTCACAATTCCTTTGAGTGCATGTAGACAACAATTAGAGATATAAAAAAATTATTTTTTAGGTGATTGTGTTACGGTTGGTGTAATATAGCAAGGTTGCATACGGTTTTGTATTTTTTGGGTGGTTGTATGCAAATCATTGTCATAACAGGAAAAGTCTTCAACAATTTCAACTTAGTTTCTAAATTAACTTTAAGCCTTTTAGTTAATTAATTTCCCCTTCTCCAGCAAGTTAATGCGAAACCCTAATTAGTTTCTAGTACTTTTTTGGAAAGTCACTTTCGTTGCTGAACAAGGAAACAAGCTGCAACTCCATAAATATAGCTCATTAATAAACCTAAACCCCCCTCTATTTTCCATTCATCGCTCTCTGCAAAAATTAGTGCTCTACACACACAGTTTCGTCATTCAAGCTTGTAATTAATGGATTGTGTGAAGAGAAGAAGACGTGACTCTACACCTTCACTGTCATCAAAGTGGGCTGACATTCCCAGTGAAATCTTGGACTCAATCTTTGAGCACTTGTCTTTGCGGGATGTCATTGCTACTGAATCTGTCTGTACTCGATGGTTTTCGTCAGCGAAGTCTTTTATCACCTTCAAGTCTCAGTCACAATCTCCTCAATGTCCTTTGCTACTGCTTTTTCCTCAAGAAGATGAAATTGGTTTTAAGAATTTGCCTGAAGAGTTTATTGAGAGTGCTTGCATTGGTTCTTCACATGGTTGGCTTATTTTCTTGGATAAAAGATGTGATCCACTGCTCTTTAACCCTCATCTGCGGCTTCATATACCGCTTCCTTACATTGGTTCTCTTCTTGGTGTAATCAACATCGGGAAATCTCGAGAATATGGATACTACATCATATATGATTGTCAGGAGAATCCAATTGGTTATGTGAAGAACTTGCGTGAAAACCTCATACACAAAGCAATTACTTCATCAGACCCTCTCGGCATCAAAAACTTCGGAGCCGTTGTCATTTACGGTTATGGAAAGAAGCTTGCTTACTGCAAGAATGGAGATGATTCTTGGACTGATCTTGATGGTAAGCACAAGCCTTATGAAGACATCATATGCAGCAAAAATCGGATTTGTGCACTTGGCAGCAATGCTTCTGTGGAAGTATGGGATTTTGATGGATGGAATAAGCCAGTTAAAAGAATGGAGATTGAGATGAGTTTTCCGGAGAAGTCAAGGAAGTTTTGGAGTAAATTTGGAGATCTTTATACTGCCAGATTGTACTTGGTGGAGTCAATAATGGGGGATATTATGCTTGTAGTGAGATTTGTGGGCGAGCTGGTTAATAGTGATGATCAGCCTGTTCATGAACATGACTTGTTGACTGAAGAAGACACACACCCTTTGGTGTGTCCATATAAAACCCTAGCATTTCATGCGTATAAACTCGATTTGAATCAGAAGTGTTGGGTGGAAGTGCATTCATTGGGCGATCAGTCGCTGTTTTTGGGTGGAAATCATTCGATCTCAGCCTTGGCTGATAAAGGATACATAAAGAATTCAATCTATTTTACTGATGATTACTGGTATCGAATGGGTGAAGATTATCTTTATGGAGGCCACGATATGGGAGTTTTCAGCTTGGATAATGGAATTGCTGAATTATTTTCTTATTGTCATCAGCTCAAGATTCAGCCATCACCTTGTTGGGTGAATCCAAGTCCATGGTAGATGAAGATGTTCAATTACCAGCATTACGTAGTTATTAGTTATGTATTGTTGTTTTCTCTTCTGTATACATTATTGAAAATTATTACACTATTTAAATCAAACTCAATTGTTTGAAGAGACGGTGAAATAAAATCATATGCTTTATTATATTGTCATGTTCTCTTTATTTGCTTTCCTTTTCGTTAGTTCAAATTACACGTGTTTGTGAATCATGGTAATATAGCTAGTTTAGTTGTCAACTTGCCATCCTGGTTCTTGAAATATGAGTGACTAAACTTAATTTGAAGACTGCCCTTATAAAGAAAACTGGCTGCTTGATAAATGTTGCCCAAAACTAGTGGCTATATGGGTCCAGTTACATATACATCTGCTGAATCATCGTGACCAAAAAAATAATAATAATAATAAAAGTAAAAATAAAAATAAAAATATACTAAATATCCTTGATGAGTCATTAAAAGTTTGTTGCTGTTTGGTCTATAGGAGAGTGTGTTATTATCTGTAGCATTGATCAAATCTGTGTAGCAGGCACATATGCAGTAACAAAAAGAGATTGGATGTCAGTTTTATTCACAGCATCTTGAAGGAATGCAAGCAAATATTTCTTGCTTCTTAGGGTTACCACGTAATGTCATGTTCCCAGATAATCTGATATAAAAGCCAGTGGCTTCTCAAGTTCAAGTTCTACACATATGTATAAACGGATTGCATCAGAAGTAACTAAAGATAACCACGCAATCATGGACATTCAGAGAAATGAGAAATTGAGAATCACCTGTCTCCAACCGTGACCAATAAATTCATTAGCCACTATGGAGTTCAAAACTAAAACATATTTTATGAATGATTACAATGTCTCAGAAAATTCCTGGACTTGTATCAAACTAGCAAAATTGAGGCGTCTCTTTATGTGCCCAATGTTGCTATTGTTCTTTCTTTGATGTCACCCAGAACATATTTTTTTGTCAAGATTCAATTTGTTCAAACAAGTTGCAACAGCGACCTCTTTTGAGATTTATTCGCAATTTTGAAAATTATATGCTGTTTTCGTGTTTCTCTCTATTTGCTATCCCTATATGTAGCTAAGTATACTCAACTTACCATCTTGATTCCTAAAACATAGCAAACATGAATACTTGACAAATTTGTCCCAAGTTTCCAAAGAAGAGCATATTACTTTATTTAATAATAGTAATATCAAACTTGATGTACTGCTCTGTAAGAAAATGAAATTGAACATAATATGTAGTATAAAAACCTTTGTGTGTTCAATTAGACACTCAATCCTTGCTTTTTATTCGAAGGCCAAGTCCAGCTGTTCTAAATTTCTGATTTGAATGGACCATGCAGTTCCTTCAGTGGGATAATAAAGTTGATGGTGAGAATATTAACATTGATGTGTGCTTCATTTCCGGCAGGTCTTGGTCTCAGCCGTAGTCAGAGCTGGCAAAAGGGGTGGTCGATGTGTCGTGTCAATTTTGTGTCGTATTAAATTTAGGTTGACTCGAACACGATCCATTTAATAATTGTGTCAAAATATTGAGACTTAAACACGACACAAAAATAAACGGATTACTAGTATCTACATATTTAAAAAATATTATACACACTCAAACATATACACACCTCAAAATATTACACATTTACACTATTACTGTTTTAATTATATGTGTGTGTGTGTACTGATATTTTACATACTTACACTATTAAAATTCTAAATCTATATAAAAATTTTATAATTAAGACACTGAGTATATATCTATCCTTAAAAAAAATTAAAAAGAGAGAATCATATCCAATATTTGATTTTTAGTGACAAGAAGCTACAAATTAATTTAAAAAGAAAAATATAATCGTGTCATTAGTCAAGTAAATGAGTTAAGAACTTTAACTCTAACCTAACACGAAAAAAATTGTGTTGGCCCAGACTTGGTTTGTTTAATTAATAATCGTGTAAAATTTGACTACTCATACGTATTTATTCGTGTCATGTTCATGTCGAGTAATTGAGTCATGTCAAATTTTACCAAGCTCTAGTCATAGTCTTTTAATTTCAATGTAGCGTAGAATGAATAAAATGCTTGAAGGGCCAACTAAACTGTTAAAAGCAAATTCTTCTCAAGCAAATAATCAAGCATTTCACCATCCATTACAAATATAAGAGTTGGGGTTAGCAGCATTTATAGATACAAGATATTACAAATAACTAAAACAACCAAGCATTGATTCATATGATGAAAAAAATTCCATTACAGAAGAAGCTAATCTTCTAGGGTGCGATTGGTACATTGTATTGTATTATTTTAATGCAGGTGTATTGCATTATGCTGTATTGCATTAGCATTGGATTATAATAATGCTGTACAACGTTTGGTGCTACACTGTACTGTATTAATTTTGAGTTATACTATGTTTGGTACTACACTGTACTGTATTAATTTTTTTTATTAACTTTTATTATATATTAGAAAATAATATTTATTAATACCTAAATAATATCATAATGTAATGATATTTTATATTTTTATTTTTATTAATATTAATATTAAATTAATATTATTTAAATTTATTCATATATAAATATTTTTATTAGTTATATTAAATGTTCATATATATATTAATTACTATAATATAATTAAATAATGTAATATCAAGTTATATTCTTTTTTTTTATATTATTTAAGTATTTATTAATCAATTTTATATATTAATTATTATATAATTATTATTTAGTAATATTTTAATATAATAAAAATTAAAATATGAATAAAAAATAATTAATTTATATTAATAATTATGATGTCAAAATAAGAGAAAATAAAAATTAATATTATATAATATTATATTATATTAAAAAGTTATAGAATTTAATATTATTAAAAAACAAAAGCAAAATAAAAAAGCAAAAGCAAAAAAAAAAAAAAAAAAAAAGAAGCAGCAAAAGCAAAAAGCTAATGCGGCAGCTTTTCCCGACTCACAGTCGGGTTTAGCTAATGCGGCAATTGCCGCATTAGCACACCCCCATAATCCCTTCAAAATTTTTGTCAAACATGATATTGGTATTGAGCTAGTATGAACAGTAATTTAATACCACTTTTATACTACAACCAAACACACCCCTAAGGAATTAATCCAAACAGTGTTACGTACACTACGCTGAGAGTGCTGTTAAAAAGATAGTCCATAATAAGGACCAAATAACAACAATATTAACAGAAATTAAGATGAGAAAAGAAGTGAAACTAAGCATCAACACATTGAAGACATAACAAGAGCTGCTATCATCTTCATGTTTTAAATTTTTCTGCTAGAGTTATGGACAAGATGTTATTAGAAAACTAGAAAATTAACCATTTTTTAAAGTATCTATCTGCTTGACATGTATGCAGCAACTAACTAACTAACTAACTACACTTATAAATTCTAGGCAACTTTCCTCCAAGAAATTACAAAACAAAGCTTCTGAGTCTCAACATGTCGAAACATCCATAATGTCAAACCATGCTTATCCGTGAGTCCATTGTCTTGGTGAAATTTAGTCCAGCCACAGGTAAGAACATAATATTTGTCGGTCTTCCATCCAAATCATACGTAGGGTGCGTTTGGGATTGAGGTGCTGGAGCTTTTAAGCTACAGCTGCTGTGGAAAAAAAGCTATAACTATGAAACAAAAGCTAGTAATACATAGTAAATATAAATTTTAAATAATAATTTTAACAAAATTATTAAAGATATAAAATATTTTCCATGATATAAGTGAAAAATCACATTAACATAGCTTCCAAGCCACAGTAGTTAATGTTTACCAAACACTTTAGTGCTGTAGCTTGGAAGCTACAGCTGCCCAACCTCAATCCCAAACGAACCCGTAGTCACCTGGATGCCTTCCTTCAGAGTCTGACACCCGCACTCATTCAACAATGGCACCAAAAATTCCAAGACACTGGCTCTGTTCATTAACAGCCTGCACTGACTTGCATTCAAATCAGTATTTGTCAACTTCTTTTGCATAGGCTTGCTGCATCTTTCAATTACGCCCCTCAAGTTATGCACTACTGGAGGAATATCCGGTGGCTTGTACTCGTCGTCGAGTGCTGAGTTCGCGGATGAGTTTTGTGCAATAACACTTGCAGCTTCTCGGACTGAATTACCAGGATAGGTGGTCTTCAATTTATGCAAAGTAGCCTTTGCTTTCTCGTCCAATCTCCTATTCTTTATGCATATTAGAGCTAAAGCAGCAGCTCCAAGATCTTTCAACTCTTCAGGATAGTTATTGTCGCTCTTCTCCTTGGAGCTCATGATTATATTATTACTCTTTTGTGGATTGCTGATTAATCTGATACATATGTAAAATTTCCAAATTACGTAAGCATAACATAATGCCCACTAAAGTTGATTTATATATTATATTCACACCATCCCATTATTGGGACAAGAAATCTTTTGGTGAAAACCATCACCTATAACTTAGGAATATTCTGATTGTATCACCAAGAATCGATAACAAAATTATACAGAAATGTACCTAAATTTATAAAGCTGAATTGCTCCCTAGGATTGTGTGGTTGGCCTTCCAAATCTACATGTTCTCCTAGAGAATCATTTAAGTTTTTCACTGCTCTTTCTCTGATGATGGGATGTCAATAGAGAATAGAAATATATATGTGATTGAAAACCATAACCACTTATATAGATAACTTTTTCCTATTGTCATTAGTTATTTCTAATTCTGCCCATCATAGAATTAGAATACTATTGAGTTTCTACACATTAATGGCCCGCACCCTATTAGATACATTTACGTCCATGATACCAAAAACTTTAATAGTTTACTTTTAATTGAGCTTAACCTTATATGACAGTCTGCAACACATAATTATTCACATATAAGCCTAACGTTGGATTAAGGATCCAACACCCATTTCAAATACCAGTTAAATTTCATAGACAATAGTTAATTCGTCTAAAGAAGAACCAGAGATGTGCATGGTTTCTTTAATTGAGTGCTTATGCTTTGCAAGGACAAGGAGTGTAAAAATCTTATGAACAAGTACTCAAAAGAAACCAACATCGTACCAGAACCTCATGTCAAATTAAACAATAGAAAAATAACAAAGGTGGAGTTTATTTTTTTGTCTGAAATATGAATAAACCTGAACTAGTCTGAATTCTGAATAGATCTGAATGTCTGACTATGAATAATATATTTACTTTTTTTATCTGTATCTTTGAAAATAAGTATGAAGTGGTTTTTTTCAACTTAAAAACTGAAAATAAGTACTTTGACATTTCTATTCTTATTAAATTTGAATGTCGAATAAATAATATACTAAATACCATAATATTTGAACATTTGTAAGTAGAAATACATTCAAGTGAACACATAATAATTTTTAAATTTTAATATATAAAATACATAAATTTCAAATTTTATCACTAACTCTCAATAATATAAGGAAAAAAAAAACTAATAAGATGCTTGAAATAGTTGGTTTGCCATTTCATCTCGAGGTTGTCGCATGTAATTTTGATCTTCAATACTTGATGAAGAGTTGATAGCATTAGCTATTTGATTTTGATTGCCATGACAGCTTTCTAGCTCAACTTAATCATTTTCATTTTGAGCAAATAATGCATCATCCGCTGATATTTTTTTGAAGAAAATTATGAATTGCCATGCATGCCACTACTATTTTTCTTTTGTGTATAAAATGAATATGGTGCCATCCTTTTCAGAATTGGAAAACGAGCCTTTAGCACACTAAAAGCATGTTCAATAACATTTCTCAATTTAGCATGGGCATGATTGAATATTTCCTCCCTTCCTCTAGCTCGACACCACTATGAAAGTCACATAAGTAATAACGCACATGACGGTATGGTGCCATGAAACCTCTAGTATGTGAATATACTGCATCAACTAAATAGTATTTATCTAGAAAAAAAAATTCAATATGAGTGACTAATAAAATATAATATTATAAATTATAATGACTAAATTGGTAAAATAATGAATAATGACATACCAGGCGGTGGAATAGGAAAATTATTTCTTGGATTACAAATGGTTTCGATTAAGATCCTTGAATCATGTGTGGTTCTTTCCCATCCAACAACAACATACCTAAATATCATGTCAACATCACAAAGGGCCATTACATTTTGAAAGCATTCTCCCTTGCTACGACCTGTATATGACACTTGTTTATAAGTTAAAATACATGCATGAATAAGAGTTCCATTAATTGCACCAGTTGAATCCTGCATTTTAATAATTAAATTATTTCAATAATCAAAATAAAAAGTTTTATTCTTTAAAATATTAGTTTACACAATTTTATACCTTAAAAATTTACCTTAATTAAGTATTACGAATGCCTCTTGAATTATATATAAATGACGGAGGATAGATCATTTATTTCAAAAACTTCATCATTGCCGTTAGTACTTCATGAAAATACCTATGCACTGTATGATCTGAGTGCTGGAATCTAATTTTAATGAACATATTTAGAAGATTATGGTTAATTGTAAATAAGAACATGGTCATTTTCTCTTCAACAGTTAAATGCTTACTATCAGAAAGCCATCTTTTTTCTTTGAACAATTGACATAGAGATATGAACCCATTCTTATCCATCCGCAAAAGATCATAACATATTGTTGGTGATCCATTTAAAAGTTCTTGAATGTAAAGAGAACCTGTTAGAGATGATATATATACTCGTAGCCTTTTGGTCGACCCTTTCAATAATTTTTTTACCATCAAAATCAATCGTTTCCGTAATATTCTTTTAACCTTAATCTTTATGTCAACTTCTTCATCAATCATAGACATATCTATTATACAAAAATAAATAAACAAATATATATTATATATGTAGCATCTAAAGAAGAAAATTTATTTTTAATTGAATGTTGGACATACCTATTGTTAAAGTCCAACGTATTGCTTAAGCCACAATTTATTTGTGATAGGATATAACAACCTACCCATATAAACAAATTTATAAGAAATTGCAAGGACAAAAATAAAGTAAAAAAAAAAAGCCATATATAAGCAGCGTAAACGCTTTGAGTAGCAAGATATTCATCAAATATTCAAATAACCAAAACAAACAATTCACTATACAAACCAAAAGTTTAACAATGACCCCAATCGAAATGTTGACTCATTGCAAAAACGAAAAGCTATACAATCCAAAAATTCCATAATAATACCAAATAAAACACTGACAAATGAACTAGGGAAAAGATATTAAGGCCGTTCGGTAAACTACAAATCCATCCAATTCGTTCTTCATCACACTCCATGCTCATCTATAGTTTTCGATACTCTCTCTTATTACAGAGTGCATTAGTAGCCATATAATATGTGGGATTGTCATAAGTTATCAACTTTCTCAAAATTGGCATGCATTGAGTAATTGAAGGTCCTTTATCATCAGTATTCTCTAATATAGCCACCAATTTGTTGATATCTTTGCGAGTTTCATCCGATTTACTTTTCTATTGTTTCTTTTTACACCTTTGCATGTCATCGAGAAGTGGTTCATCCATATTGGTGTATGAATTCGTTGTTTTTACCTCACAATCATTATCTTCTAAGTTAATTGGAGTTTCACATAGCATTGATGTATATTTCTCATTTTTGGTATCCCTTCCATTCTAGAACTCCAATTATAAGCTCTAGCTGCTACTGCACTTGAGAATAATGCCTCCAACTCTTCAGCATTTGCTAAAGGTCTATTGTGAAATTGTTTAGCTTTTGGATATTTTTGTTAAATCAAAACATAATAATTGGTTATATTTATATTGTAAAATTTTTAAATAATTCACTTAAATAAAAGAAAAAATGATGTTACCTTTCTTCCTATCATTCAGGTGGCCAATCAAAAGTACGAATTGTAGAATTGTAATCATGTCCTGTTGCCATTGTTAGTTTCAGCCATGTGAGGTATTGCATTTTCATACAATCCCATCCATTTTAAAGTTGTTTTAAGGTAATAGATTTTCTTGTCAATATTTTCAGTTCCTGAGAAATCGTGTTCCAAGCAGTAGGCTTCAAGGTTGCCCCAGATCTATTTCCATTGTTTGCTTCACACATGCAAAGATCAATAAAATATTTACTACAAGTAGGATCAGATCAGTTTGCTCTTTCCTCTTGTGACGACATCTATGAGAAAATTCCACAAAAAACAATCAAATGGAACCAATTGTGGACTATTAATTTCAGCGATTCTTAATTTTTGCCATTGTTAATTTCATTGAAAGAGACTGGAAAATTCATAACCACCCAAGATAGGTCTATTAAAACTACTTCAACCAATTGTTAAAAAAAAAAATTCAATGTCATAGCTGCATTCAGTCAATTGATCATACGTAACATCATCTCCATTATAAAAAGGAAAAATGAATCAAACAGTTGAGCAAACATTCTCCTCAGATTAACAAAATATTTCAATAAAAATAAGTTTTGAACAAGTCATATGAATAGAACAATACCCAAAACACATAACAAAGTTTGTCAGATCCAAAAAGAGTAGCAAAGTTGGTTGATTAGTATATAAGTGAATGCTGGAAAATGTAATTGAAAAGATAAAAAAAAAAAAAAAGGCCTAGGTCAAGTGCTAGCCTGGCGAGAAATTAATAGGAGATTCAAGAACTGGATGAGAGAGGCAAAGCGAGGAGGAATTCCATGACGGCTGAAAAAAAAAAGAAAGGTGAGATTATATGGGTGAGTTTTGGGATACGCATAAAAAATAAATTATAAAGCACAGATATTTTTTACATTAGAAAATTACTAACTTAATTCAGATTTCTATATTTAGTAAAAAGTAAAAAAAAAAATTAACTTATTTTATTAAGTTAAAATTATCGAAAAAGCCCCATTAAGTTATAAAAGTAAACACTTCTAATTAATTTAATTAATTAAGTCAAGTCACTTTAAGTTATTAAGTTAAAAAAAATGTCACTAAAATTTTAGTTAAGCATATAACAATGCAACAAACAAATCAAGCCGATAATGCTATTAACTAGAATTAATGGGTTATTAAAATAAATACCTCGGTGTACTGGGTCCCGTGCACAATCTATTTAGTACAAGTATATTTCATACAAATAAAGGCTTGAGCCATACATATATATAGAGAGAGAGTAATGATTTAGTAGGTGATAATGGTTATCTTATTATAATAATATCACGTGGTGTTGTCTAGTTTAAACAGTAATAATTATGAGGAGTTATAGAATTCTGTCACTTACTGTTCTGTCACTACACTCACTTGACCATCTTTATACATATTTGTGCGTAAAAATTAATACCTCAGCATGCATTATCCCAACCGATTAAGGTAACCCTGAAATCCTTGCCGAAAAAGATAATTACTGCAACACAAATAAACAATCGTAAAAAGAACAACCCCGCACGTGAGCGGCAGGATTCGAACCTGTGCGGGCAAATAAGTATAATTCAGAATAGACCTGAATTAGTCTGAATTCTGAATAGACCTGAATATCTGAATCTGAATAATATGTTTGTTTTTTCATCTGAATCTCGGAAAATAAGTATTAAGTTGTTTGTTTTTTTCAACTTAAAAAACTAAAGATATGTACTTTTACATTTGTATCCTTATTAAATTTGAATGTCAAATAAATAATATATTAAATATCATAATATTTTAACATTTATAAGCAAAATAATATATTAATGGGAGATTCAAGAACTAGATGAGAGAAGCAAAATAAGAATGAATTCCATGACGGCCAAAAAAATAATGATGAGATTATTATGTGGGGTAAATGTCTATAGGTGAATTTTGGGATTTACGTGAAAAATAAATTATAAAGCAGGGATATTTTTGACATTAGAAAGTAAGTGACTTAATTCAGATTTCTCCATTCAGTAAAAAGCCAAAAAAATTGGCTTATTTTATTAAGTCAAAATTATCTAAAAAGTCTCATTAAGTTATAAAAACAAACACTTCTAATTAATTTAATTAATTAAGTTAAGTTACTTGAAGTCATTAAGTTAAAAAACAAACGCCACCTTAGTTTGTCATTAAGCAAAACAAGCTCTTCACCTAATCTCTAACCATTAAATAATTTAAAACAAGCTCTTTAAATTTAAGATAATGGAAGCATTAAGTAGAGAAAAATATTAGGTTGATCTAGGCAATAAACACACAAGCTCGGATTATTTAACCTAGGTTATGTTAGGTTATGTTCTCTAATTGAAATCACTGATTCCAACCTGCCACTAATGATTAAAATATCAAAACAATTACGGATAAATAATTTTAATATAGCAATAAATTTATTCAAGTCCTATCTAATTGGCTACTCGAACAAAACGAGAATAAAATTGTAAACATTAATTATAGAAGAACATAAACAATCTCAATTAAATAAATTGAAAGATAGAAATTGAACATTAAACATATGACATGTTTGGGGTTTTGAATTCACTCTCAACCAAATAGAAAACTAACCTAACATAATTGAATTGAAAATAAGAGAATTGATAAAACCAATCATGGAGATTAATTCAAGCGGCTAACTCTACTTCAATTCCTTTCGATTTCTCCCTTATTTTTCCTTCTTGCGGCTGCTGGTTGTTCAAACCCTCTTGCTGCTGATTCTCCTCCTTTTTGTTGCTTCCGCTTGGCCCTTTTATAATGCTTCAATTGTGGCTTTTAAATCCTTGCATGGAAAGAATTAAATCCAAAGCCAAATGCCCACTTTCATGCATGCACGTGACTTGTTCAATTAATAAGCCAATAATGATTTGGCCATGATTTCCTAAAGCCAAAAGGCTTTACTCTCCTTCCTTTCTTGAATGCTCCAATTTAATTTCACTTTAATCTTAAATTATATCTAAAATAATTGAATGCTCCAATTTAATTTCACTTTAATCTTAAATTATATCTAAAATAACAAAATAAAAAAATTTAAGATAAAAATTCACATAATAAAATAGAATTTTAACATAATAACTAAATTAAAAATTAATTAAAAAAATTAAAATATTTACAACCAAAACAAGAAAAGATGGAGAAATTAATAACAAAATATATGAAAAATATGCACTTATCAAAAATCAATTCGTCCAACATTGTAAAATGTAAAATTATTAAATAAAATTCTATCATACTATTGCTAATCCATGAATTTCTAATTCAATTATTACATTTTCACTTACTGTTTCTTCACTGAAATTACATAATTTTTTACTACTCCTTTTTCAGATTAAACTAATTTTTCTATTTTTAAAAATTTTTCAATACAGTTTTATTTCAAAATAGATAAAACAGGCACATAGAAAAAAAAAAATAGTAGATGAACAAAAGAATATATTAAAAATAAATAAGAACAAATAAATAACATAACTAATTAATAGAATAATAAAAAGATAAAATCTAGAATTTGAGATGAAATCATAAATTAACTTTATCTTTATATTTATTGTATGAGGATTTTAGCAGTGACTAATAACCATCGAGAATGGAGAAGACTATTATATATATTTTTTCCTCTTAAGTAGAAAGAAGAGGAAGCAGGAATTTCTCTCTCTCTCTCTCAAGCACTAAGAACATATAGTGTCTTGGTTTTTGGAGGAAAAATTTAATGAATAAGTAATAAAATATGGGGCTTTTATAGAGGTTTAAAATGAATATCTACTTTTTAATTATAACATATTAATTCTAACAATAAAATAGAGAATTTGTAGGATTGAAACTATTAATTTATAGGTTTTGTATGAATTAAAACTATTAAATATTACATTAAATAGACTTTATAGAAATTTGATAGTTTATTTAGGAAAAGAGAACTATAAAATAATAATGAATAACAATGACTTTAAAATTTACTTTTCTTTTTTATATACAAAATAATCGTTTCATTTGAATGTACGGCTTTCATATATAACGAGGCACTGGGTAACTACCTAAGTTGTCTAGAGGTCGAACCGCTGCTGAACCCCAATGCTGAAGTATTTAGACAATTCTACACAAGTTTCTCTCCTGTGTACAAATAGACCTCATACGTTGTGATATATGTGTAGATCCTAATAATTAAAAAAGAAAAATAAGCGGAATCTTGATAAAATAAATGACCATATGTGTTTTTATTTGTGATTTCATCACAAATCAGGGATCCACGTGTTATTATAACCTTTTATCAATTTTATCTTACCCCGCTTTAACTTCTCATGGTTATCAATTATGTATGACTGTTGGAAGGCTGTTAAGCCTCTCTTTGTTTGAGTCGATTCGCTGCTTAAGCAGGTAACATCTTCATTACTTCTTTTTTTTACTTCACTTTTCGTTCTGCAAATTCACAAGCTTTCTTCTTTCTAATTCCAATTCGATTTTTTTGTCTATTGTAGCATTTTGTTATATTGTAAGTTGTAACACAGACAAATTTTGCTTGTTTTCTTTATAAAAAAAAAATTTATTGTTTTAGTTTTTCACTTGAATTTACACTTTTTCCCCCTTTGTGTGGTTACGGTTCAAAATTATTCCTTTATATATGTATGTCTGAGCTCGCAAGCACAAATTTTCTGCGTTTAATTCAAAATGTCGCATTTGTATGATTTTAATTGGTTTTTAAATTTTAGGTAGGGGTGATAGAAAAGCCCGAGCCAGTCCAAGTTCAAATCTGCGGGTTTTAAACCCGGCCCATGACATAAAATGATGGAGAAAGGCCTGTAATTTACAAGTCCACGTGTAATAGGTTCAGCCAATAACTTTACTATCAAGTCCGGACTTTTTAATGAATTATATAAATATATTTTTTTAATCCAAAACTTTATAATATATTATAAACTTCAATTAAAAAAACTGAAAAAATAAAAGAAAAAACAAAACGGATTCAAATCCTTTTGAACCCGAGACCAAATCTCTAAACTAAATCCCTATTCTCTCATTTTCGGTTTCCAACAGTCAGCCTCTCACTGTTCTCGCCGCCGGCAGCCAACAGCGTCCTGCCGCGAACGTCCAGCAGCGAACCCGCCACCCACCATCTCCCAAGCGACGTAGCAGCGAACTCCAGCACACCCACGCGACGCTGCAGCAACAACTCCATCGCGGGCGAGGCAGCAGCAGCGATCTGTTCCAACGTGACCCAAACCAGTGCCGACGCGATTCAAACCAGCAAGCCATAACCGACTCCGGTACTCCACCTCAATTAAGCTTCAAATTTTTTTATTGTATAATATCAGGCCTAAATATATGTAATTGGTTAATTCGTTGAAGAGTATTATGAAGAAAATTTTGATTTTGAGCTGTGAAGAATATAGGATGGTTAATGTAGAAAATGTTGAAGAATATTGTGCTATTGGTTAATGATTTTGAGCTGTGTTGTTGGTTTCCAAAATTTGTGGGCTTTGTTTTTCAATCAATTCTGGACGTTGCAAATTTGCTTGTAATTTGTAAATGAAGCATTATGAATTTATGATGTCCTGTGCTTGTAAATGCATCTGCATTTACACTTAGCTTTTGTTGTTGTTAATTCTCGTTCTATTCTGCATTCTTAGAAAATTTTCAGTGTTATAAATTTTTTTTATATGATATAATTAAATAATTAATTAGTTAATCTAATATCTTATCTCTTTTAATTTTGTATAGGTTTATACTTTTATAATGAAAAATGCTTCTGAATCTTCTAATTTGTCTTCAAATGCGGATTTTATGTTTTTAAAATTTATAGTTTTATTAAAAAGTTATTTAAAAATTGGTTAAAGCCCAGGCCTTGGCCCAAGCCCAGCCCAGGCCCGGCCCAAGTCCATCCAGATTGGATGGGCTTTAAGAGGGCCTGGACTTTTTACAAGTTATATGGGCGTAGCCCTTAAATTGCCATGCCTAGTTTTAGGCATGAAAATATCATCTGGTTTACTAATTTCCACTCGCATTTGATTATACTTTATGTAGTTTTGTGGTTTCGTTTACATGTTTTATAGTTTCTCCATTGTATTATTAGCTTGCTGATGGCATTTTTTTTAATGCTATGCAGAGCAGCCTTCTATTGTCTGATTTTTGATTTGGAGTAAATTATCGATAACATGGCTTCCTTCTTGTTTAGAACCATACAAAGCCACTCTTTCTTGCTATGCCCGACTACATTACTTAGAAGAAACAATGGCGCTTTTTATTGTTCGATGAAAAGCACACATACCGAAACAGCCGTGCAAGAAAAACAACAGCCACCTCCAAAAATCAAAAGTTCACCACAAGGTAACCAGGCCAAAACCAGAACACTTGATAGAATCAGTAAAGAATATGAACCGATTATTGGTATAGAAACCCATGTCCAGCTCTCCACACTCACCAAGGCCTTTTGTCCGTGCCCTTACAATTATGGTTCACAACCAAACACTAGTGTCTGCCCCATTTGCTTGGGTTTGCCCGGCGCCTTGCCGGTAGTCAACTCAAAAGTGGTTGAGTTTGCAGTGAAATTAGGCCTTGCTTTGAATTGCAAGTTGTCTTTCAACTCAAAGTTTGATAGGAAGCAGTACTTTTATCCAGATCTTCCAAAGGGTTACCAAATATCTCAGTTTGATATCCCAATTGCCACCGGTGGTTACTTAGATGTGGATCTTCCCGTTGAGTTTGGTGGTGGACATAGGAGGTTTGGCATTACTAGAGTTCATATGGAAGAAGATGCAGGGAAGCTTCTTCATGCTGATGATGGAGAATACTCACAGGAAATTACTTTTCCTATCATGTTACATTGGTTTTCAGCACTGCTTACGTTGCTGTATCTGTATTTATTTATTTTTTGAATCTTTTTCTGAAGCTGCTATTTGTTTCTTCCTGCATGTTATTGCTATTATAGTTGATTCTGAAACATTGTGTACTATTGTACGATATATTAATTAAAAGTTATAAATGCACTTGTTCAGTGATAAAGCATTTTAATTCTGTCTAGATGGTTTTATCAAAAGGTGTTAAATAAAAGTTGGTGGTCTCCTGTCAATTTGTTTTTCCCTCTGATAAAGCATTTTAATTCTGTCTAGATGCTTTTATCAATAGCTGTTAAATAAAAGTTGGCGGTTTCTGTCAGTTTTTTTTTCCCTCATACCAAGGCATAACAATGTAGGGCTTAAATAGATAACCATTGTCTATGTCATGGCCTTGTTGACGCTGTTAGTTATGCCCTGCAGGTTGATTTAAATAGAGCTGGGGTGCCATTGCTTGAGATTGTTTCAGAACCTGATATGAGAACTGGGCTTGAAGCTGCAGAATATGCTGCTGAATTACAAAGGTTGGTTCGGTATTTGGGAGTGAGCAATGGAAATATGCAAGAAGGTTCACTCCGCTGTGATGTAAATGTCTCAATTCGACCTGTTGGGCAATCAAAATTTGGAACAAAGGTTAATAAGTTCCTTTTTTACTTGCACTTCAGTTTATTATGGACAAAATAATTATGATCCAGTGCTTTCTGTCAGTTTTTTGAAAATAAGAAATTGAACATGTGAAATTCTTTGAGTAAATATTATGAGATGTATGAATGTATGATTGAGAAATCTTACATTGACATGGTTTTTTTTTTTTTTTAATATGATGATTTGCATATCCCTGTTCTTTCTATTTAAGATTTCATGAATTTTATGGAAAAATATTCGCATTGTGATTAATTATACAAATTCAGTTTTAATTTAAGGTTTTTTTTAAAATTTTTTTTTTCCCAAACGTTTAGATACTACTTAGCCAACTTTTTAAGGAAAATACCATAAGTGATCTCAACTTCAAAGTGGAAGTAGTCATTATATTGAAATTCTGTGTTTAATCTATGATCTGTTGTACTACTAATATGAAAAAACATGGTATGTGTACATTTTGGCAGCTGAAAAATTTGACTATGTTCTGCACTTGCAGGTTGAGATAAAGAATTTGAACTCCTTTTCGTCGATTAATAGGGCCATTGATTTTGAGATAGCACGGCAGGCACTTCTCTATAGCCAAGGCAAAGCTGATCAAATTGTTCAGGAAACTCGTCTTTGGGAAGAAGGCTCTCAGGTTATAATTATTGCATCTTATTTCACTGTAATGATACCTTTAAATAATAAGGTTCATTTTCCCACTTCATGACTACTTAGATGCTCCATTAACCTCTTACACCGTTCAGAAAACTGTTACGATGAGGAAAAAGGAAGGTCTTGCTGATTACCGTTACTTCCCAGAGCCTGATCTTCCAGAAGTTATTCTAAATAAGGAATATGTTGATAGCATTCAGAGCTCTCTGCCAGAACTTCCAGAAATGAAGCGACGGAGATATGAGGAAATGGGCTTAAGCATGCAGGATGTCCTTTTCCTTGCAAATGACATAAATGTAAGTTCGAACCACGGTCCTGTTTGATTATCCTTTAGCTAAAATGGATTTTATTGCTGCCATTGGCATCAGGAAATTCAATGGTTCATACGTTTGGCAATACAACTACAAAGAGGAAATGTACCATTTTTATTGCTCTCTTTAATTAGAATGATGATTTATACGTTGTAACCTATGTTTGTTCTTTATGTTCCTATGAATTGAATTTCTTTCCTCTATTCTTCATGAAATATTAACTGTACTAGATTTTCTCTTTATTCAGCAATTACATGTGGTGAGTTTTGAGGGCCCAGCGTGTGCCCTTGGATTATCTCTTACTTGAAATGCATGTGCTTAAATTATTTAAGTCTGTGGTTGTGCTTGGAGATGTTATCTGATAAATTTTACTTTAGAAAGGCCTGAATGTGTAATCTGCAAATTCCTTCTCATTAACAGTATATTGGGTATCCTATTGCCTCATATGCTTTTCATAATGGCTGACCAAGGATGGTTTTTCCTTTTTCTGAATGAATGTTTCAGGTTGCACAGTTTTTTGATGCAACCATTGAAAAAGGTGCTGATGTGAAGCTGGCTGCCAATTGGATAATGGGTGACATTGCTGCCTACATGAAAAATGAAAAATTGACTATAAATGAGATCAAACTTAGTGCTGCAGAGCTCACTGAGCTGATAGCTTCTATAAAAGAAGCAACTATTAGTGGGAAGATTGGAAAAGAGGTAAAAGCTTGCTTCTGTTGCTGTTGCTATTTATACTTAAACTTCTTTTGTAACGTAGTATTTTATCTGATCACTTTGATTGAAGGTTGTCCTTTAGGCTTTAGGTATTATTGTCTGAAGTCTAATGTGTTTAATCCCTATCGATGCTTTATTTTCGTTCTCTGTTCTCTGGTTCGATTGTGATAGCTAAATGAGCTTTTGAAACTTAAATTTCGTGCTCTTTATTTTCATTTTCAGCTGTCACATTTGTGTGAAGTTTCACTGACTACTTTTCCTCCACTCCCTTCCCTCATGTTTGTTCGATCATGGAAGAATAATTAGTGGATAAAGCACATTAAATTGGGAGTTGTTTAATTTATGATTGTAATAGCATTTTGCTTAGACGTACTAATTGTTATAAATTGTTAAAATAGCCATTCGGCTACTGTCACCAACACCAGGTTTTCGACTTTGCATCTCTTTATCTGATGATACAAAATGAGTTATATGGGGTATTTGGACCTTATGATGGTTTATATACTAGCCTAAGGTTAATTATTGTCTCTCGGAAGGGAAGTTTGGTAAGTCAAATTCTTCTTTTTCATTTGTTACTGTGTTAGTTTAAGTGCTAAAAGTGAGAAATACCTTTATAATTTATTACTACAAATTATTTTTTCCCTGGATATATGGTTATTTATTTTCTGCCATGCTATTGACAGATACTGTTTGAGCTGATGGCCAAAGGTGGAACTGTCGAGGGCATTATTAAAGAGAAGGATCTGGTTCAGGCAAGTTATACACTTTTATGCTGGAGCTTGTTTAAGCATAATTATTAAAATTGGTTAAGCGGGTCGCTCCATATTTGAATTGGTTCATTTAAATAATGGAAAAACCTGAATGATTTAAAGAAGGCCATTTCTTTTAATTTTATGCATCTAAAAGTTGGAGCATCTTCATTAACTTATGTGATATGCGACTGCAAGTGATGGTTTCTACTGTAAATTCGAAAAAGAAAAATTTTAAAAGATGATCAACATGGTAGGCACATTATGACTTGTAGGGATATGGGTGCAAAGTTCTCACAAGTTTTGAACATTGTAGATAGTAGATCCATCTGAGATTGAAAAAATGGTAGAAAAAGTGCTCTCAGAGAATCCAAAGCAGCTGGAGCAATACCGAGGGGGCAAAACTAAGATACAAGGTTTTTTTGCTGGTCAGGTATGACAAGTGTTGCAATTTTGATATTGGCCATTTTATTAATCTAGAATATGCACATTAGAGCTCTCTGTTCATCTTATCATGAGCTCACTCTTATTTTGGTAACTCGTTCAAATTTCAAGATGGGCCATACATTACGATATTATGATTTATAAAGGATCTTGCATATTAAATTATTTTTGTGAAGATTACATGCATTTACAAAAAGCAGCTAGCAATTCTGAACTAAACTTCAATTGACCAAAAATTTTGGCATTTTTTAGTACACCTTCTTTACACTGAAATTTGTCTGAAAATCTTTAAAAATAAATGTTATGCTAATGTGTATTTAATGGTTTATTGTCAAATTTTTCTAAAATATAGGAGAGCTCATTGCACTTACATTGAGTGCATTTTCATTGACTAACTCTTTTGTATGCATGCCTTTCCTTGATTATGTTTTTACGAGCTTTTCTGCTTAAGTGAGACAATCCTAAACATTATGGCTGCAAGCAGGTAATGAAAATATCAAAAGGCAAGGCAAATCCAGGGCTGCTGAACAAGATCCTTTTAGAGAAATTAAATGTGAAAAGCTGAATGTTTTGCTCAGATGGAATCTTGTGATAATGTGCCATTTTATATCGCATCACATCATCAAATCTGATTTTCCTGGGTCTACCCACTTATTGAGTGATATTTGCCTACTCAAGGGAAGTCGCTGCTGCCTCTGTAGCATAAAGAGTTTTGCATTATTATTCTGTCTACATGAGTGGAAGCTGGATTTTGAGTCTGCATCTTAGTTCAAGCTCTCTCCATTGACTGTTTGTAAAGCTTGACAGCGTCTTGTAGGTTTACTTGTACCATACCCAATTGATTTGGCCAGATAGAGCTAGCAATTCTGTCATTCAACAGAAAGTTGTATTGTATTCTTGTATGTTTCATTTCAATTATAATTAAGATTTAAATGATTAATAAATGGAATGTCCAATTTCTTATAAAAAATCTTGTCTGGTTCCATATGATACGGTGATTGTGCTTGCTTTATGATTAGGCATTAGGAATAGGTTAGAAAAGTTTATCTGGGTATATACATATATTTTCTGCTCTATTTGGGTCGACAATTCGATAGCTTTAATCGTGATAAAGCAGAATTAGATAATATATAATCAATTTTGTAGGAGAAAAGTTAAAAAAAAAAAAAAAGATCATTTGGCATGCAGCAAATTTAGGTTGGCATTGACCAAGTCTAATGAAACCCACGTGTATTTCTCAAATTTAGCATATAACTCTCCATCCCAAATATAGCACTAACCCACAAATCTTTGTCTGTGAATCACAAAACGAAAGCTAAGAATCTGTAAACAGTTTTAACTTCCCCGGATAAACGCAAAACAGGATGAACATCTCATATTGCAAGCCAATTTTCCAACCCCAACTAAAAAACCTCTGTGCCTGGGTGGTGGCGGTTTCATCCGGTGGCAGTGGCCATTGGTGGTAGTAGCTGCCGCCGGCAGATATGGAAGACGGAACCCCACAATCAAGGAAAGTAATGGTGATAGCAGATCCAACCCGGGAATCAGCTGGTGCGCTGCAATATGCACTTTCCCATGTATTGCTGGAGGAGGATGAGTTGGTTCTGCTCCATGTTGACACGCCAAATTCCTGGAAAAATCCTTTTATTACCTTCCTCAGAAAACCGAGCAATTCTCAATATACCACCACAGCTTCCTTGTCGTCCTCTTCTGAAGGAGCAGCTGCCCCAGGAGCAGAGGATTTTCTTGAGGAAATGAAGCAAGCATGTGAGGTTGCTAAACCAAAGCTGCGCGTGCATGTAGAAAAAGTGCATACGGAATCCGGTAACAAGGCTGCTATAATTCTTTCCCAGTCAACAGCGCATAGAGTTGATCTTCTTATTATAGGGCAGCGACGAAGTCTCTCCAATGCAATATTAGGGTGAGTTTGAGGAGCTAACTCCAAGTTCCTTGGGTTGCAAGTCATTTTAAACACAATCATTGCAAATGTTCAATTCACAAGACTAATTGCACATAAGTATCAGATTTCTCAATGCATAACCTGTTATTTATTTCCTGTTTGTAATAGATATAGACGGGCGGGAGGGTCGTTGAGAGGGTCAAAGGGGGTGGATACGGCAGAATATTTGATCCAAAATAGCAAATGCAATTGCGTTGGAGTTCAGCGAAAAGGTCAAAATGCAGGATATCTTCTCAATACTAAAACCTACAGAAATTTCTGGCTCCTGGCATAAGAATAAGAACTCGAGAAGTTAATATCTTTGATATTAATTCTACTATTAATTTGCTCTTTGTGCTTCATGATTTGTCAATTTTTTGGTCATGACAACATATGCGGAGCAATTTGTGATTGTCCTTTTCTCTTCAATTAGCTATAAAGTGTTTTCACATTCATGTTTTTCTTCATTGTCAGTGCATAATAGTAAGTGTTTTTGACCGTCTAGGTTTCTTTAGAACCAACAAATGAAACTATAAACTATAATAGCAACATATGCCATTGTGACTACAGCATTAAATATATTGCCACTAAAGAAATGAAGCATTATTACAAAACCCAGAATAATACAAACTGTAAGACATAAAACAAAGGCCTTTGGCAAATTCAATGTGCGTATTTTGAAAGTTTTTGTGAAATACTGCCCATAAAAAACAATGGCACAAGAAGCTGCGGTTCCCTAGTATAGGACATTTGCTTTTTCTACAGAATCTATCAAAAATTAGAGTTCATCATGCATGGGTCGCTGTAACGGAACCTCCATGTTTGGAGCTGCATTGTCACGATAAACCTGGGGCAAATTCACACCATCTTCAGCAGCTCCAGGTCTGATCTCTGGTTGTCTAGCCATACCAGCCTTTATTGCAGCAGTAACCTGCCTCTGCAACTTCAATAGCCCAATACGCTTTGAAACCACATAGAGAACAGCACAAGAGAACAAGATCAATCCTAATACAAGTATCACCCTGTCCAAAAATTAAACTAGCATGAGGTGTGGTAAAGCAATTCAATTATTCATAATTAAATAAGATGCTATTCGGTTAAACCGGTCAATAATATCCTGACGCTGCATTGTAGAGAGCAGGTTTCGGGTTCTCATCAACAATGACCGATGACCCTTGTATTCACTTTCAGCCTTCCGTAATACTCCCGTAGATTCATCTGCAAACCCAAAAAATGTGTAATTAGATTAAGCTCCTCCAGACCCATGTCATCAAACAACTGCAGGATAGACCCATCTGAATTGGCAAGACAGTGTCAACCATGGTTGATTTCATTGACATGTAGTAATTCAGATATTGGCTTCCTAAAGGAAAGCATTTGCCAACTCCAAACTGTTCCTTGTGGCATTGCTCATAAATCCAATTCGCAAACCCATTGTTGTCTACCTTAAGCACTGACAGGAAGCTCAAATTTTGTCTGTAAGAAACTCAGTTCTGGCAACAAACTATAAAACTTTTCTGTCATTATGTGAAAAAAACAAATTTCCCAAAGAAAGAAGAAAATCCCATGTTTGCATTTGGTTATGGTATCAAAACTAAGGCTAGAAATCCCAGATTCTCTAGTTCTTAAAGAACGCAGAATAAGTCCAAGGCAGCATACAATTGGAACTAGAATTCTTAGAGATTAAACATGAATGACATATGCATCAAATGACCACCAGAATTGATCCAACAAACAAGGCTATCAATTAGAATCACATGCATTCCTGCCAAATCAATGAATCCTTATGAAAATTGCGTAAGATAACTAATCCTGACAACTCAACAAGGAAGTCAGTCTGGTCTCAGATACCAAGCTGGTTCATCGCAAATATGCATAAACTTCAAAGAGCAAATTTGCATAATTAACAAACTAACAAACAAAGCTAACACCCTAACTTTTGACACTGGTCAGGAACAGAAGAACTTAATGTTTCCAACTCTTCTGGTTATGTCACATTCATAAATAGAATCTACTTGTCTAGCATAGTCCATTGACACCTTAAAGTTCAACCGTGCATTGTTGAAAGGATGATGAAGTGGTAATTTGTAACACATACTTCAATGTTCCTTTCTTCACTTTGATTCTCTCTAATGAGTTCAAAGAACACTGTAAGTAAAATTCAACCTAGTGCTACGCAAAGCAAAAGAAATAATGATGACAAACGGATTACATATGACCTACCAAAAGTCATGAGAGTGCTTGCATTTCTTTCCACCTCCTATACATGCAAAGAAGCACAATAATGGAACAAAATAAGTAGACTGTTGAATTATAGTCAAATGAGATAAATAGACAGAAGAAGCGAGAAAGACACGCAAGCAAATACTGAGGGATAAAAGTGTACATATGAGCACAAGCACAAACACAAACAAGCAAACATACCTGAACCATCAGTTGACGAGTACGGCGGAGGCTCTCTGTGATGCTTTCTGCAGCAGATGTCATTCCAGCCTTTGTTCTAAAACAACAAGACAAAATTTAACAGATGTCGTACATGCTAAATAAGAGGAACACACTTCAAGAAACTTGGGACTGATATGAATGGCTCTATCACTAACATCTAAACTTTAGAAAGTGATACATACTGTAAATTACGCCTGCGGATTGTGGACTCTTCTCCACCGCCCAAAAGAAGCTCTCTCTACAACATACAATCATGTAAAAACATCACATGATTATCAATTTCTTTCTTGAAAACAATCACAAGCGTAATCAGCTTTACAACTGTCAAAATAGAGGAAACAATAACATACCATGAATAATAATACCTCTTCTTACAACATATTCAATTTTAAAATGCCTTGGTTAACACAAATCATTACCTCTTCCTGGGCAGCTTTCCTCATATTAGCTTTTGCTTGCAAGTTAGCATTTCTCAGACTCAACCGCAAACTGATTACCAACAGAAAAAATAATTGTTGTCAAAAGATATATAATTCCAAACAAAAGACATGAATACATGATCCACAATGGAAATCCAGATTCATATTTTCCTTCATTTTCTCACCAACGAAACAGAAACTGCAAATCACAAAATAACGCAACAGAGGAACGGAATATGGAATTTTTAGAACTTTTAAAGAGTCGTGTGTTTTCCTTGATTTTCTCAGCAGCCTAACAGACATGACACATTTAAATTATAAATGAAACACAACCACGTGTATAGAGAGAGATTGAAAATACAATTACGTGTTGCATTCTTTCTTCCAAGATTGAAGCAGTGACTGGGCAGACTGAACTTGATCGGAAGTGGGCAGCTGCGGGGCGAGCAGATCGAGCTTCAAATGCAACGAATTAAGCAAATTCAAGCCATCTTGAGCGAGTCCGTTCAATCTTTGTAACGAATTCGAACTCTTCTCTTTCTCTTCTCTTGATTTCCCGTAATTTTCAATCGCCTTTATGTGTTCCTGCGTTTTCGCATACGCTTCGTCCCACTCTTTCTTAGCTTTCTCCACCGCCTCCACCACTTCATCCATATTTCTGCTGTTCGGTTTGATGAGAAAGTGAAGGAAAATTCGCTGAGATGATGTTCCGGGAAAGAAAAGTTAGTTAATGTTTTTCTTCTAGAGGTATCTACTTCCAATTTCCAAAGTCCAGAAATTATAACAATAAGCAAGCAATAGATTTTCACGAATATCCTCCCAACAAACAAACGAAGTTACTACTTTACCCTTTCCTCCAAACACATCAACTCATGCTGAAGAAAATTGGTGAAATTGTTCATAGTTCTCTAATATTAGTATATAAACAACATGACATTTATGTTTTTAGTATCTACTATTAATTTATAATGGTATTATAAATTCAGGAGTTGATTAATAACATAGCTGAAATCAATTGGGAAATATGCAAATAAAGTTAAGGGCAAAGGAGGATCATAGTATTATTAGAAATGAGAAAGCTCTCAATTTTGGGATAAAATTCACTGCCTAAATATAATAGTTCTTGACCAGTCAAACATTGCCACCATTTTAAGTCATATGACATAATTACATAGCTCGTGATTTTTACACAGATTCCATAGCTTAACTTAGTTTCCTAGCAAATTTTAAATACATTATGAAAGACGCGAGCACTCATTTAGATATATTCTATTGAACCAAAAAATGGATTCATTGCTTGTACAGATCAATGAACAACAAAACAATTTTGCTTTCTATGTCAAAAGCATAAGCAACAGATAACTGCAAATGACGCAGCTGATATAAAAAACAAAATTGCCGCACCAACTGCTACTAGGATTCTGTGAATTGTCATTTTACATACATATACATAAGATTGAGCACAGGTAATTTATTTATCTTCAATGAAAGGTTTGGATCGACGCCATCGATTCATTAAGAAACAGTCAAAGTTTCTACTGGTCGGCTGGAAGTGCCAAAATTCCTGTGCTTGCCATCGGCAATGTTGGCCAGCAGAAAGCCTTGACTATAGAGCTGATTGATAAGCAGAGTTTCTATTTGGCAAGCGATGCTCTTCCCGGGGACTACAAAATAAAGGAAAGAGGCACTCTGCATCCCTTCTTTTCCACGATGCGCACGGATTCGGCCATCAAGATCATCAGTCTAGCAACCAGAAGAGTAATGGCAAAAAAGGTAAATAGAGGGTTTCAATTCAATATCAAGAGACAGTTCAATTTACTGCGATGAAGAAAGACTTGAGCAAACCTACACTGCCATTAAATGATGCAATGTATCTCTATGTAAATTAAAAAAACATTTTGATTCTACTTATAATAAAATGAAAAGTTGTCAAGAGACGAACCTGTCCAACGTATAGTTTCTTATCAGGTCTTAGCATCACATAGACGCATGAGGCACCTATAATTGATGGAGGTGGCTGCTCCCTGGCAGCAATCATGACACAGTTTACCCCTGCAAGCTCTGAAGTTTCCTGTTTACTGAGCTCAGTCAACTTCTTCTGACAAATTACATTGATTGCACTTTCAATTTCCTTCCGTGAGACTTCCATCTTCATCTTTAACTCGATCTCATGATGGACAGATCCCACCCTAGTCTTACTCAAATTGGGGTGGGCTTCATCTGACCCATCAGTTTTTGGTGCAGAGTGAAATCTTCCATTTGCATCAATTCTTTTTGAAGAATTATCTTTCACATAAACTGAAATATAAAGGTCTTCAGCTCTTTGAATTATTGTCTCAGGTACTCCTTCTCTTTTAGCTGTTTCAAATGCAAGGCTCTCTCTACAGATCCCATCTACTAACTTCCAAGTTGGTACTGTTTGTCCATCCACGTACTCTGTTCCCATTGCTTTATATACGGCGTTCTTACTTTTAAGCGGCAAAGAAAAAATACCATGCAAGTGAGTGGATATAATTCCCAGACAACCAATGTTATCAAGTGTCTCAATGATACTACCAGCAATACAAGTCCCTTTTGCTGTTTCTGTTCCTCGGCAAATTTCATCTATGAGTACAAGGCTTCTAGAAGTGGTTGCAGTGACAATTGACCGTATTTCTGACATTTCTACCTGAACCATTAAAACAGAATTATTTGCATAATACTTGATAACACTCCTATCGAAGATAATTGCAACATACAAAAAATTGCTTATTCGAAGTAAAAACTTAAGGTACTGAGCAACATGTGCAACTTAATGGAGATAAACTTTTGGAGCAAATACTGAAATTAAGAGAATGCAGACATATAAGATCCACAGAAAATTAATACATTACGCTTTTCCACCAAATTTGAGATGAGAGGTGAAGTGCGTGTGTAAATTGTAGTACTCAGCATTTCTCACCTGCACCAGTTACTACTACCATGCCTCACAAGATCATGGCTAAGCTCGATCTATCATGGCATGAGCAAACTTACAACCTAAGTACAAGGAATACCTGAAATGAGCTTTTCCCGTCAGCAGGGCTATCATAGGATTTCATGTGAAGCATGATAGCATCAAAGTAAGGAATTGAGGCCGACTCTGCGGGCACCATAAGACCACATATGCCAAGTAACGAAGCAGCACAAATTGATCTAAGTAAACTAGATTTACCACCCCCATTTGGACCAGTCAGGAGAAATAATGACTGCATATCAACTGCATTATGTACAGCACTGCCTTCTGCTGCATCAAACCAATATGGTGATAGACCATTTATCTTCAAGCAATCTGCACCATCTAATTCTATATCCTGCATTCAGAAATTTAAATATGAGACACCGTCGATGTGTACTAGCAGAATGAGGATCATTAAACAAATCTATTATGGATTTCTTTTACACAGGATTCAGATACCACTTTCATAAGACCAGATTCAAATATTTCAATGTTCAAAAGCCAATATAGCAAAATATTCATAGCTTAAGGCACAGATTTCAGTTGAAAACTTCAATTCATACAGGAACAATTTCAAAAAGTACACTCTAGCTGTCAAACCATCTTCATTTAAAAGCCACCTATTTCAGGAGATTTGCCCCAAGCCGAGCTAAGAGATTGCATATTCTTTTATCTAGTTTAATCTTCACAAATACCAACTCTTCTAGTATTGTATAAGAAAAAAGGGTTTATAATATTTCACAGAAACTAAATTCAACAAACAAGACATCTTTGCTACTTCTCTGCAGGATGCATCAGTAATTTCAAAGTATAATTATGAAGATATGAGATTAATAGATTTGCATTACTTCCCCATTTATCATCAGAATATTTAATATTACATCTTTACAGTAAGCTCCCTCCATTAAATATGATAACCACTGAAAGATTGGAATAAAAAATATATATCTGTTAGAAAATTAGAAAGAATGTGTGTGCTGTAATTATATATTAGCTGTAACATAGCTATTTAGGTGCAAATCTATGTATTTTAGGAAAATCTACCTAGAAATTATTCTTTCCTTAAATCAGTGATTTTGTTTCCTGATTTAATGGTTTTATGTGTGCTGTAAATCTCTATAAAAGAACAATCTCAATGACAGAGCAATTATTTCCGTGCAAACCTATTTTTCAAGTTGGTATCAGAGCAGGAAGAATATCTTGCCGGAATTCCTTTTTTTTCCTTTCTTTTGATCCCTGCACCCTAAAACCATGTCTGACGCTTCGTCCAATTCCAGTACTATCCCTCAATCCTACATGAACAATCCTAGCAGCACGGTTGTTTCAAAAATCAGTGCTACCTCCTCAGAATCTCATTCTGTGCAAATCACCACAATTCGTTTGAATGGTGACAATTTTCTGAGATGGTCTCAGTCAGTTAGGATGTATATTAGAGGGCGTGGAAAAATGGGCTATTTGACTGGTGAAAAGAAGGCTCCTGCAGTGGATGATCCGGCCTATGTTACATGGGATGCCGAGAATTCCATGGTGATGACGTGGCTTGTGAATTCAATGGAAGAAGATATTAGCTCCAATTATATGTGCTATCCAACGGCACAAGAGCTTTGGGAGAATGTAAATCAGATGTATTCTGATCTCGGAAATCAATCACAGATTTTTGAGTTGATCCTCAAACTCGGAGAGATGCGACAAGGGGAGCACAACGTCACAAAATATTTTAATTCCTTAAAGCGGATTTGGCAAGACCTTGACCTTTTCAACACCTATGAGTGGAAATCTCCCGAGGATGCTCAACATCACAAGAAGACTGTAGAGGATGGCCGCATTTTTAAGTTTTTGGCTGGACTGAATGTCGAGTTTGATGAGGTGAGGGGGAGAATTATTGGAAGACAGCCCCTACCTTCAATTGGTGATGTCTTTTCAGAAGTCAGAAGAGAGGAGAGTCGGAGGAATGTGATGCTTGGCAAGAAGGGAACTGGAGTTGCTGAAGGTTCTGCCCTGGTCTCCATGACTGGAAGCAAGGCTCCTATTTTGCAATGCAAATCTGATGAAAAGCAGCAAGTTTGGTGTGACTTTTGTCATAAGCCTCGCCATACCCGTGAGAGCTGCTGGAAACTTCATGGGAAACCTGCAAATTGGAAAGGGAAAGCTAGCCGAGCCAACCCTACTGCCAATGAGGTTGAGACCAGCCCCTTCACCAAAGAGCAGATGGAGCATCTTCTTGCACTACTAAAACTTAATTCGGTACCCAATGTTCCTAGTGTTTCTGTGGCACACACAGGTAATAAATTTTATGCTCTATCTTGTCAATTTAAATCTGCTCCATGGATAATAGATTCAGGAGCATCCGACCATATGACCAATTCCTTACATTTGTTTGAGACCTTTTCACCATGTCCCGAAAATAAGAAGGTTAGGATAGCTGATGGTAATTTCTCACCAATTGCAGGAAAAGGCCTTATAAAACTTTCTGAGGGAGTAGATCTTAAATCTGTTCTCTATGTCCCTAAACTTGCTTGTAATCTCTTGTCAGTTAGCAAACTATCTAGAGACTCTAACTGTTCTGTTATTTTCTATGAATCCTATTGCACTTTTCAGGACCGGAGCTCGGGGAAGACGATTGGCAGTGCTAGGATGATTAATGGTCTCTATTATTTCGAGGATAAATTTCTTAGTAATAAAATAGTTCAAGGGCTAAGTAGTTTTAGTTCTTTATCTGTCCGTGATCAAATAATGGTTTGGCATTGTCGTTTTGGTCACCCAAGTTTTCCTTATTTAAAACATTTATTTCCAGTTCTATTTAAAGGAATTGATCCTTCATCATTTCAATGTGAAAGTTGTTTAATGGCCAAAAGTCAAAGAAAATCTTATATTCCAAAATCCTATCAGGCTTCAAGACCGTTTTATCTATTCCACAGTGATGTTTGGGGTCCTTCAAAAGTGACCACAATTTCTGGAAAAAAATGGTTTGTGACTTTTATTAACGAGCATACACGTCTGTGTTGGGTTTACTTAATGAGAGAAAAATCTGATGTAGAACAGATTTTTAAAGAATTTTATAGGATAATTGAAACTCAGTTTCAAACAAAAATCAATATTTTGAGATCTGACAACGGAACAGAGTATTTTAATAAAGTTTTAGAAACTTTTTTCAATGAGCAAGGAATTTTACACCAATCCTCTTGTTCCGACACACCTGAACAAAAAGGCATTGCTGAGCGTAAGAACAAGCACTTGTTAGAAGTAGCTAGAGCCATGATGTTTTATATGAATGTTCCAAAGTATCTATGGGGTGATGCTATACTGACAGCTTCGTATCTTATTAACAGGATGCCTACCAAAGTTTTACAATATATCACCCCGTTGGATTGCTTAAAAAAGGTATTCCCAGAATCTAGAATCAATTCTGACAATTATAGAGCTTTCACTACAAACATTTCAAAGCTTGTTGTGCCTAGAAATATTCAGGAAGCACTTGGTGATCCGAATTGGAGGTTGGCTGTGTTTGAAGAGATGAATGCCTTGAAGAAGAATGGTACTTGGGAGATGGTAGAATTACCGAAGGGAAAAAAGGTTGTGGGGTGCAAATGGGTGTTTACTATCAAGAGTAAGGCAGATGGGAGTGTCGAGAGATACAAAGCCCGTCTTGTTGCAAAAGGTTTTACTCAAACCTATGGGATAGATTACCAAGAGACCTTTGCTCCGGTAGCTAAAATCAACTCAATCAGGGTTCTATTGTCTCTTGCTGTTAACTCTAATTAGCCCTTACACCAATTGGACGTTAAAAATGCTTTCCTTAATGGAGACCTTGAAGATGAGGTATATATGAGTTCCCCACCAGGCTTTGAAGAAAGGTGTGGAAATGGGAGAGTGTGCAAATTGAAGAAGTCTTTGTATGGACTTAAACAGTCACCGAGAGCTTGGTTTGAACGCTTTGGCAAAGTGATAAAGCGCTATGGATATATTCAAAGTCAAGCTGATCATACAATGTTTTACAAGCATTCAAATGATGGTAAAATAGCTATCTTGATAGTATACGTGGATGATATTGTGTTAACTGGGGATGATTGTGATGAGCTAGCAAAGTTAAAAAAGGAATTGGCTGAGGAGTTTGAGATTAAAGATCTCGGGGCATTAAAATACTTTCTTGGGATGGAGTTTGCTAGATCTAGAGCAGGCATTTTTGTAAATCAGAAGAAGTATGTTATTGACTTGTTAAACGAGACAGGTATGCTAGGGTGTAAACCTGCTGAAACCCCTATAGAAACTAATGTGAAACTACAACCTGCAGAAGCTGGGAATGTGAAGAATAGGGAGCTTTATCAGAGACTTGTTGGGAGATTGATTTATCTATCCCATACACGCCCAGATATATCTTTCTCTGTTAGTATGGTTAGCCAGTTTATGCATGCCCCAGGACCGGCACACTTTGAAGCTGTCTACAGAATTTTAAGGTATCTAAAGGGGACACCGGGCAAAGGACTTCTGTTTAAGCCACAAGGACACTTGCAAATTGAAGCCTACACAGACGCAGATTGGGCTGGAAGCATAGTAGACCGAAGATCCACTTCTGGATATTGTTCATTTGTAGGTGGTAACTTGGTTACATGGAGAAGCAAGAAGCAGAATGTGGTCGCTAGGAGCAGTGCTGAGGCTGAGTTTAGAGTTGTAGCCCATGGTATTTGTGAGATCATGTGGATTAGGAGGTTGTTGGAAGAGTTAAAAGCAACAAAATCATCTCCTATGAAGTTGTACTGTGACAACAAGGCGGCAATCTCAATAGCACACAATCCAGTCCTTCATGACCGCACAAAACATGTGGAGGTTGACAAGCATTTCATCAAGGAGAAGATAGATAATGGATTGGTTCATATGGAGCACATTCCTACTGGAGAACAAGTGGCTGATATCTTTACCAAAGGACTACACACAAAACAGTTTGATTTTCTAGTTGGCAAGCTGGCTATGGAGGATATCTTCAAACCAGCTTGAGGGGGAGTGTTAGAAAATTAGAAAGAATGTGTGTGCTGTAATTATATATTAGCTGTAACATAGCTATTTAGGTGCAAATCTATGTATTTTAGGAAAATCTACCTAGAAATTATTCTTTCCTTAAATCAGTGATTTTGTTTCCTGATTTAATGGTTTTATGTGTGCTGTAAATCTCTATAAAAGAACAATCTCAATGACAGAGCAATTATTTCCGTGCAAACCTATTTTTCAAGTATATCACATATTCAAAATCATCACAATTTATGTAAAAGATAATATTTGCACAATAATGTCCCAGCCAACATGATTATAATGCCCCAAAGGGAATAACACTATTGAAGAACATAATTCAACTTGCAGAATTCTACCTTAAGAGCAGGAAAAACCCATTTCCTTCTTCTGCCTTCACTGTAAGATATCAATGAGGTCAAAATTAGAAATAGTTGGCAAGAATAGCAAGTAGAGGTAAAAAGAAGACATATGGTTAAAACCAACAACCTTACCAAGGACGTAGACAGGAGATTCACATACAAGTACCATAAAAAAAAAAAGAAAAACAAAGAAGAGAGAATTTCTTTTCACAAATTATCAGCCAATAAATGGGTGAGCACTGGTGAGGGATTCAGGCATGCCAAGACATTCCGGAGCACTGTATATGCAAGCATCGATGTTCAATTTAAATGTGCATAAGATATCTTCTTAAGAAATCTAATAACGAAAACATATGACGGAATGACGTAGATGTGGCGATTCATAATTAAGAAAAATACAATTTTAAGCTAGTTCAATTGGCTGAGATAGTTTGAAGGTATTAACAAGTTTGGAGATTCAATTAGAACAGTTCCTAAATCGAATAGATGAGAATATTAGACAAACATAAAGCCAACCTACCTGAACTGAGTTCCTACCTTAATATAAAAGTGATCACTATACATTAAACTTCAACTTGACTAAGCTTGCCACAGAATACTAAAATATTAGCATGATGCAATAAAAACAAATGCATCAATAATTTAGAAATATCTGTTGAGCTAGCAAAATCACCCATTAAGCTGTAATCTTAACAATAGTAAATGTAAATCCAATAGTGAAGATTGCATAACGTTAATTCAGGAATACATGTAACAAACCTCACATGCGCGAATAATGCCTTCCCAATAACAAGCAGCATTGAAGCAAAGACAAGGATATTAATTTTGGTTTGCAACTCTGATGAAAGTCCTCTCAACAATTCCAAGACTTTTGCTTTTGCCTTGGCCCCTGCCTCATGATACCTGCAACAGAGGTAAAATATTTTATAACTTATCACTCTGTGATAAAGCTACTATTTTAACAGAGGATCACAGGAAAAAAAATCACCTCTCCAAAGCTTCTTCAACCTTCAACGTGCTAAACCATTCTTCCCCAACCTTTCTTCCTTTGGAATCTACAGCGGGCTTAAGCTGTTTAATTTGTTCCTCTCCAGGAGTACTGGCCCATACTGTTGGTCTAAATTTCTTTCCCTTAAACCAAACAGCTTCATGCTCTCGAGCATATAATATTTCTCCCTTTGGACCGCCAAGAGGGGCTGTTGTAGCTTTTATTCTTGATATGATAGGTAGAAAATCCTCTGTAACCTAATACCAAAACATATAAGAGGATGTAATTTAAAAACTTGGGGAAAAACTCTTTAAAACAGAAAAAAGGCAAATAGATGACTTGCATATCTACGCATGTGTTGACTAAGGCGAGAAGTTATTATAAACAAAAATATAACATATATAGCAGAGTTATCCATAATTCTAGGGTTTGTTGGCATCACCATTAAACTTAGGCTCCATCTGGTACTGCAGTTGAAGAGCTGTGACTTTATAAAGTGTTTGGTAAAACACTTGCAGCTGTGAAATAGAAGCTATGATGATTTTGTCCACAGTTGTTTGATGAAAAACCTATAATACCTTTATGAAAATTATTATTTAGAAGTCATAGTAACCAAACACTACAAACTTTAATTTCATAGCAACTACGACCTAAAAGCCACAATGCCCCAATACCAAATTGAGCCTTATACAAAAAGTTAGAAATGGAGCAACATCATCAAATGAAGATGACTAGATTAGCTTTTGTAAATTAATTTAGTAACCTACTTTAGGGAAGTACATCACATTCACATATGTGGCACTAGTGAATGGTAGGATTAGGCTGGAACACACAAAATTTTATGCTTCCCTAAATTGCTTGAGTATTAGGGTTGGCAGAAAGAACCGAATCCCGACCAAGATTTGGTATCCCGTATAGAATGATATGGAATGCAGTACATGTTTAAAAAACAGATTGAAAATCTATATGGATACGAGATTAAATTTTATCCTAATTAAAAAGTCAAGAGGTTCAATTTGGGAAAGCCCAAACCCAATGGCTGTCTTCAATCTTGATACAGCCCAATCATTTAGCATTTTATTATTAAAATTTTTTAATATCAGTAATTAATTAATTTTTTTGATAACCCAGAAAGTACCACCCAAGCCATAGGTCCGCTCCAGCCAAGCCCTAAACTAGAGGTCAGTCAGGTGCTCGAACCCTATGATCTATGAGACAACAAAGGGTGAAATTTTTAAACTCACCAAAAAGATCCAACCTAAGACCTCGATACGGCCAAGCATTAGATCCCAAGGCCTCAACCAACTAGGCTGCCCCTTTGGGGCATTTCATTAATTTATTTTAATTAAAAAAAATTAAGGAAAATTATCATTCGTATACCCTTAGTTTACTTTGTTATCAAAAATACTATAACACTTTGAGGGTGTATCAATTGTCCACCTTAAGTTGACAAAATATATCAGCCGACCACCAAACCATTAGTTGCCGTTTAAATATGATAACGTCAGAAGGGTAATATGGTCTTTTCATAGATACACGTGATAATTTAGAGGTATATAAGTGATAATAAGAGAATTTAAGGGTATAAAAGTGATAATTTTCAAGGATAAAATCGTCAATTCGCTGTAATTCCGTTAACTTTCAAATGGCGACTAACAATTTAGTGGTCGGTTGATACATTTTGTCAACTTAGGGTGGACAATTGATACACCCTCAAAGTATTGTAGTATTTTTTATAACAGAGCAAATATAGGATATACAAATGATAATTTCCCAAAAATTAAAAATCAAATTCTAAACTACAACTTTGAGATTCGTGACCAAATCTAAATATCCAAACTGAAGAACTATAATATGAAAAATTTATAGTGTTGTAACTTTTATCAAGGATTTGAGGTGGAGCTGCTGTGTTATGGTGGTGTATTGCTGATGATGAAGCTGCTGTGCAGTGGTGGTTTTCTGCCAGTGGTAGAGCTGATGTGTATGCCAACTCTCTCACCAACTCTTTTGAAAATAACACATTTTCTCAGGGGAAAAAAAAAATTCTAAAATATGAAATCATGTCTAATGGCATGTTTGGTTTGAAGAAATGAAAGGAGAAGAGAAGAGGGGAAAGAAATAAGGCAAAAATAGATGAATTCTATGTCAAACCACACAATGAAATGGAGATTGATCCTCTTTTGTCCTCATTTTCTTTCCCTCTCTCTCCTTTTCATTCCTCTCCTGCCCCCCCCCCCCCCCCATTTCTTCCAACCAAACATTCACTATAGTTTTCATAAAAAATTTGAACTTAACCACAAATTTTATTGCTTTCTAAATGATTCATAAGTTTTTGTGCTAAACTAGGTTATGGTTGCATCCCAGTTTAGAGTTCAAAAATAAACACTGATAATAATAGGCGAAAATTAGTGTCCTATAGACTTACTGCTAATGATAAGGCCTCAGCAGCCATTTCAACTTCTGCAATTTCTGGCTCTATGTGGATCCTCTTCACACGACCTTTCCATGTTGATTCCATATCCTCAAAAAATTCACTTGAAATGTTATCATAGGAACATATCTTTTGATCACTTTCACCATCAAGAGAGATCATTTCACCAATTCTGACAGATGCCAACCTGCATTCCTCAACCTGAAGAAAACAAAGACAATATCAACGACATGCAAAGACAATGGAACATAGCAGAATCTTTTAAGAAACATGGAAAAATTATGACTACAACCTTTTAGAATCATGTCTAAGTAGGATCACAAACAATGTAAATTCAAATTTCGCAGCAACAATCTCTAGAGGCATAGAGACATGAGAAAATTCTAAAGAATCCTTTGATTTCTGAATCCAACGCTATAAAGTATAATTGATGCTTCGAATTTGTTAGATTCTTATCTCATCCATATTAACATCACATTTTACAGTCAGAAAAACTTAGGGGTACCCCCCCAGGGAACCATGTTTTGGGAAAATAACATATCAACTCCTCCTGGGGAGGACCATACTAGGGTAATGCACCTTACCCCTTGAAGAAAAGAGTTGAGGGGAGAAGAGGAAGGGGTAAGAATCCAACTCTCAAAACACAAAAATCAAATTTCAATCCACTGTTGATGTTTGATCACAATGATCATTTTTTATTTATTTATTGTCAATTACCAAGAAAAAGCAAAGCTGCATTTAGTCAAGTCTCTGAATTATATAAACATACAAAAGGTGTTTGCATTTTTTTAATAATTAACTATGAGAGTATTTGTATTACTAAATAATGAGTATTTGCATAATTACATACTAAAGATATAAAACATGTTATTACTTACAAATGTCTCAAAGTCAATTTTCAACCCTGTCGCAACCCATGTTGGATCCATCAATAGTTTCAGAATTTCATTAAGCTCAGAATTTCCATACATGTGCAAGATCTCATCAAGAACATTTTTTATTCTACAGAACTCAATATGATTGGCCTCCCGCAGTTCTAGTAGCTTCACAAGCTGCAAGACATAGAAAACTTGGATCAGATACACAAAGTACAAATAACAAAGAAAAAAATGCTAAAATGTTAAAAAGTTTAGAAAGAATGATTGTGGTACAAATTGCTTCGATGTGCATAAGTATAATTGTATTAAGCATGTTCCATCCATGGAGAATAAAAAATATTACGGCCAAAATCAAAGAGCATTTAATCTACCATCAGTTTGTAAAATTGTCTTAAACACCATCCAACAAATTATGACCGAATCCATGAGTGGTCAAGCATATGATTTTAGGATGATAGCAAAATGTCAATAGAAAAAAAACAACAAATAGGAAAGAAGAGCAGTCAAAAAGACAAGAATTATATCACATGCAAAGTAATTTTTATAGCAAATATTTACAGAGTAAATTAACCTAACCTTAGCAGGGGCAACACACGTAAACTCTGGAATCGAGCATGTGACCTTACTCATGAGTTTGCATATTGCTGCATGAAGACTACGACTTAGATACTTTAGGAAAACTTAATGCCAGATAAAGGCATACCAAGAAGACTGTGATTCTATGCTCTAATTTGGCAAGGAGGCGAATTGCATATCACAACTCACCCTGAATTGTTGATGCAATCTCATAAGCTGGAGGATTGAGGAGAAGATCTCTCACATACCTAAGAAATAAAATATAAACAACCTCATCAGGAAAATATTATTCCTACCACTGCAGAAGTTAATATCTGTAACCTGCTTTACTATGCTTACCAATCTGGTATTAAATTACTAAAGTTTCACAGAAATTAGGATCAAAACAAAGTTGAAAGTATCAAATTATATACTCAACTTCGAATCTCTTAGCTGGCCTAGCACCAGGCAAAGTGAAACCAGAAGCATTCCATTTCCTGTATACCTCTAAATAATTTAATATTCTTATCCAGTCCAATACAAACATACTCGACATGCTCCTAGTGTTTATTGTGCAGTCACCACTACTGAAAACCCGATGCATAAAACTTAAGGAAAATTAATAATTAATAAACAAATCACAACATGGTACATTAATAATTTTTCTTAAGGTATAAGATAACAAGCATAAAGTTTCTTACACTATAGGTAGACCGGAGCAATTTGATGGAAGCAACACCTTCAACAAACAAGGTATTCCCTCAGTTGGTATGGCACCTAGAAGCGTGAAACAAGCAAAGTAATAAATATTACATTACATTTCTCAGTATAAGATGACTAATCACGTAAGAAAAATTTAAATTATTATTTTTGTTTTTGGGGGGAAAGGAAAATTTAAATGAGTTAAACTGACCAATTTGTGTCGCAGTTCCTAGATGTAAAGGACGGGGCCTGTTTTCATAAGACACTGTGACATTTCTAAATGTGATTTCATTTTCAAGACCATAAAGTTCTTTCACCTACAAAAATGTTGAATAATAATGTAACATCAGATGAATATGCACTCTTTTTAAGCAATATAGCAATAAAAAAGGACAGTCTAAAGTATGAATGAACTCATTTGAGATGTGTGCCTTTAACAAAAGCTCAAACACAGGATCTCCTTCAAACCATTCAAAATGTCTGGCAATGCATTCTCCCCACAACAGGCCACCCTCACCATATTCTCCCCAGCGAGAAGTTCCTGCAATCATAGCTGTACTATGTTTACAAGTTGAATGCATGAGATGGCATCAACAAAAGCACTGAAACAATTTATAGGTCGGATAACATGAGAATGGCTGCATGTCATTACGAAAAACCCAAATTCATCACTGCAATGTAAGCATTTTTCTCTCCGATAAAACTGACAATTTTAAAACAACTGCGCAACCAATGATGTATGGAAACATAGAAGAGAATGCAAACCTGAGGTATTTTGTCTCAACGACGTATGGAGAAACAGATGATGATACCGAGAGGTCCGAAGCTTCGTGACCAAAGCATCTTCCGTCAAACCATCCTCTAATGAGTATGTCTTCATAGTCTCCAAGATTGATATTATGCAATAGCCCTTTGCAGAACGAGATACTCCTGAAAGTCTCATGATAGTTTTTCAGTAAGTAGTAGAACTTTGTTAATAGTATCCAATTATAACAGCACCCAACAATAATTAGGGGTGGGCATGGATTGAGTTGGATAGGATTTGTGAAAATCCAACTCAACCCATTATTAAATGGGTTGCGATAAAATTAATCCAACCCAATTAAATAATCATGTTCAATCCAATCCAACCCAACCCTTAAATCATCGGGTTGGGTTGATTGGGTTGAAGACATGAAGTCAAATTAAAATTAAAATTAAAAATTAAATAAAAAAAAAGATATGAAAGTTGAAATGAAAGTTATTGAAATTAACTATAAATATATTATATTATGAAAATTCTATTCACTGTCTAGTATTTGATAAAGAAAACAAAAAAAATATAGAATGAATAAATCAGAAAAGTACCTAAGTTGATTGAGAATTGAGATTTAAGAGAGTGATTTTAGTTTTAGAGTTAGATTCTAGAGTAGTAGATACAAGAATAAAATAGTCTCTTTTATAAAAGAATAAAAAGAGAATAAAAAATAGATTAGCCGTTTCAACTTTTAGGATTTTGAAATTGAGAATTATCTTGTTTTATTTTTATCATTATTATTTATGTGGGTTTGATTGGATTAGATGGGTTCATCATAATTAACCCAACCCAATTGTTAATTGGGTTTGAAAAAATTGACCCAATTAACCCATAATAACTCATTCAACCCTTCAAAATTAAATTGGGTTGGGTTGGGTCCATCGGGTTGGATTGGGTTTGCCCAACCCTACCCAACATAAAAGCACTCAGTTGCATGCAAAGGTTAAGTGCATAACAAAACATGAGATGAGAAGACATACTTATGAACTATAATAACAGCATATAAACAGATCAATTATACTTTGTACACACTCCCCCCCTCCCCCCAAACCCAAATGAGAGTGAGAGAGAGAAGGAGAGAGAAAAAAGAATAAGGAAGAAAGATTTCCAACTATCAAGAAAAGTAAGCTATTTCAAACGGAAAAATATGTAATCAACAGAAGCAGGGTGAAAACAACTGTATAGTATGGAGATTTTGAAAATTCAGTAACTAAAAGTAACCTATGCTGATCCACAAAAATAATAACAAAACTAAAAAACTATAACTAATCTTAACCTAAAAAATTTATAACTTATTTGAATGCATAATGGACGAAGATTCCTCAACATTCTACCATAAACATTGACTTCCAGAAGTCATGACCACATAAAACAAAACTTTAAAAAATTATTTTCTAAATAACAAACTACTTGATATAGCAACATGCAATATGGTCATACCAATAACAGGCATCGGCTCTGGGAAGTCCAAATCATGATCAATCCCAACAAGTCCAAATACGTAAGGACTACCTGGATGTGCATGCCTAGACACTTAAGAACAAGTCAGAACGAGATATGCATCTCAAGAATTGTCAGGAGAAACAGTTAAAAACAAAAAGCTGTAATTGACCCAAAAACAATCATTTGCAACTCAAGCAATTTTGCTCTTTTTCCAAATCAAAAAACAGCCTCGAAAAGATGTAAAGAATTTTGGCACAATTGACAAGCTGCAGCTAGTGTGAGCAAGAAGCAACTACCACTAATATCATAAACTAGTCTAGAAAGGATACAGTTGCTGATCACTAACAAGCTTACCTGCTAAGCCGTTCATCCTAAAACTAAATTATAAATCTTCCTGTCTAAGTTGGATTTGACCAAAATCATGTCAAAATAGAAGACACTGGAAATCCTATTTGAATTTGAGAAATATTATCTAGATGTTTAAAAGAAAATTCTAATCACTGGTACGTCAACCATAAGAACCTTCACTTCCTAGCCAAAATATTAAATTAAAAATATTCTTTTAAAAGGTAAGCATCCCTGAGCGGAAGAAGGAAATCTGATAAACATTGGCAAATATTTTACAGGAAATATATTTTATTTTTGGGGGAAGTCTCAACTTCAGTAATCCAAAATATATACCTGCTATCTTACTCATTCTTTTCTTCAGAACTGGAATTGCAATAAAACTAATACTGCAGTTGACTTAGAAGCAGCATCAACTGAAAAGAATAAACTGGTGATTCCCAAACCATATTCAGATGTTAATCCATTTCTAATTATAGCCAATCCAATCACACTGCATAAAGTAGCATCTCTTAAACCTTACATCCTATATGGGCATAAAAGCAGAACATGCTCCTGGGTGTGGAGACAACTTTCCTATGTTCAGTGCACTTACAACAAAATTTGTCAATGAATCAATTTCGGAAAATGAACCAGTATATCAAAATGAATGGAAAGGCACCTCATACTATAACTTTGTGTTTATTTTTATATAAGTGCCAGGAAATCATCACCTATCAATTAGGCAAGTCAGTACAGGCAGAACATTTAAAATGTTTTAAAATTTTGAGATGAAAATTACTCCTCTATCTTGATTTCTAATTTTTTAAACAAAGCTGTAATTTTTTACCAAAATTTGAAGAAAATAGAATTATAGAAATAGAAAATATAGGTGAAAACTGAATATAAACACTTGTATTCTATATTAGAACAGAAATTAAGAAAAATCATAAGTGCTGAGCCATTATTATCTGATTACCCAGATATAAAACGACTTTTACGAGAACGAGCTTGTGTTGGACCCTGAACTTCCTCCACTATGCACTGCAAAGACCAAAATACAACCATTGAACAAAATTGTCAGATAGAAGAATTAATGCTTTGACGTATCTACAAAAGGCAAGCTATCAATAAGAGAAAATTAATGGTTGGAGAATAAATTAGTTTCCGATGAAAACATAAACAAAGCATGGATAATAATTTGAAACTGTTTGTGAAACACAACTTGAAAAACTAACTCTAGAATGAAAGCATGATTTTCAAAAGATTGGGAAAATTGCAGTAGATAATAACTTTGAGTCTTAGACCCAAATCCTACATAGATACAACGAACATTTGACCTATGAGGAAGTTTCTTTCAAAGGTCTACATTTCTGCTTTGTTTATTCATGGATAGAAACAAAATGAGGGACTCACCAGACTTCTAAAGTGATCATCGCTAAACATAGGTCCTGCCAAATGAAGGTCTTAAGACACGGAATCCAGATATGTTCTGACCTTAGGCACTTTTACATCAAATGCGGTTCTGAAGACTCAATCCTAGAAGCCACATGCTAGAATGAGATGCTTAGCATGATGCCAGACAAGGTTCATTATGACAGCATTTGGAATTTTAGGAAGCATCACAGACTAAAACTTAAATATCTCAACAAACATTTTATCTTTTTTTGGGTACCAAAATAGAAGCCACATCTGAAATGGCATTTAACCCACTACATAACAACAATAGAGTAGAGGCGTTAATACTCAGATTTTGTTAGACCCATGAAAACCTATGTTAGGCGCAAATATAAAGGAACAGGGGCTGTTTAGTAATTTTAAGAGCAGGGGCTGTTTAGTAATTTTATTATTAATTAGGGTTCAGCTATAAATAAGTGATTATGGAGTCATTTAGGGTTTATGTTGAGTTTTGTCTGGTATTAGGAACCATTAGGGGATTTGGGAGAGATTGACCTACCTCTCGAATTGTAGGTCAGGATTGTTTGTTTTCTTTTGATTTAATCAATAAAAGTCAGCCCTAATTTAGCCCTAAGTCCTATCAAAGTGGTATCAGAGCAAGAATCCACGAGACAATGGCGTGAAGAAGGTGGATGCGCTTGAAGAAAATTGGGCGAGGTCGGATCGCTCAAGGCTACGATTGATGGCGATTCAACACCGCTCAACAACAATTTTCATCTCTTGAAACCATGTTGCGATTGGTGAACTTCACCTCAACCCACCGGTAGCATCGAAGAGCTATGGCGGTTTGGCGGGAGAGAAGGATGCGGTGGCACGTAAATCGAGGTGGGCGGCGGTGCGAGTCGAGTGTGGAGAAGAGGCGAACGGGCGTTTGGGGGTGAGGCACCACTAGGGATGGCAAAATCTGGGTCCGGGTCCGGGTTTGGCCTTTCCGGTTCCGGACCCGGATGATAATTTTTAAATACCGGACCCGGATATAACCCGGATTTTTTAGCTCCGGGTTCGGTCCGGGTTAAACCCGGCAAAATCCGGGTTTCCGGATTGCGGGTTTTAAACCCGCATATATGTATTGAAGGCCTGGGAGAAAAAAAAAAAAACCTGCCACTTTCGGCTCTTTGGTGATTGCAGAAACAAATAGAACAAAGTCATGGGATCTTGCGAAGATAGTGGAGGATGGGAAAATTAAATAAACCATAAAGAAAGCCACATGATTCCATGAGCCCAAATCTCAGGGTGAATATAATTTTAACACAAAAGTATAAATTGAAACTTGCAGCGAAGTGCGGCCATGGTGGCGATGTTGTGATGCTGATGATTGATGGATGATGATGAAGCGGGCGGCGGTGTTGTGTTGCTGATGATTGACGGATGATGATGAATCAGGCCGATGATGATTTTGAGTTCGTAAGTTGAACTTTGGGGAATGAACATAAGGAGGCGGCGGGGATGAAGTAGAGGAAATGTAGGGTTTGCTTTGTGTCTCATTTTGTATGCTTTTATACTTATAAATAACAATTTAAAAAATTAATTAAATAATATTTAAAACAAAAAATCCGGGTCCGGGTTTCGGAAATCCGGATTCAGGTGAACCCGGAACCGGACCCGGATGCGTCCGGGTTGAAGAAAATAAATCCGGATCCGCATAAAAAATTCATCCGGTGCGGGTTTAACCCGGACCGGATCATCCGGGTTTATCCGGGTCTAATCCGGGTCCGGGTTATTTTGCCATCCCTAGGCACCACCTGGACAGGCTGGATTTGGGCCCGAGCAGGGAGGATTTGGGTTTGGACAGGCTGGATTTGGGGGCGGTAGGTCAGGAGGAGGTATTTATGGCGAGAAAGGGAGCGGTTATGGTAAAATACTGGACAAGGATTCCACTATATAGTCTTTGGGCAAGGAGAATTTTGCTGGATCTTGATTCGAGACCTTTGGAGTAGATTCGGAGGTTGGAGACCTCCGATGGCCTAACCAGGGCTGGTCGACTCAATTGGAGCGGATTCTAGGGTAAGGAAGTTGAAAATGCCCATTTTTGAGCGAGGATGCCTATGGATGGGTGTTTAGAGTGAGCTATTTTACCATCAATGGACTCGAGAGAGGAAAAGTTAATGGCGTGGCGTTATGTTTGGAGGGAAAGGCGCTGCGTGGTTTCAATGGCGAACAACGACAACCATTGAGGTCGTGGGGTGAATTTGGGACCGGTTGTTGAGAGGTTTGAGCCACTCATGAAGGATTTCGTGAGCAGTTTTGCCCAGGAGAGAACGGTCATGGAGTATCGGGAAAAGTTTGAGTTGCTGTCCAGGCGTCTAGGGGAAGTCTCAGAGGCAGTGTTGGAAGGAAATTTTATGAAAGGACTGAAACCGGAACCGCATTACGCTTCTTGGTAGGAGAGGTTAGGGAGACAATGGAATTGGCGCAGATGATTGAGGACAAGAACACAACAAAATGGATGAACAAGAGTAATTCAGTCGGTTTTTCATATCGAAATAGCACGCCATCGGTAGGTCAGAAAACCCAAACCTTGGGGTTCCAGCGAGAGTTCCAAAGCACACCACCGGGAGGTCAGAAAACACAAATTAAAGGGATACAGAGAGATTCCCAAAGGGATCGGGCTAGTGGTGCACGACCGGGGGTGACTTTCAAACGCCTCACGGAGACGGAGATTCAGGACAAGAGGCGAAGGATTGTGTTTTCGATGTGATGAAATTTTCCCAGGCATCGATGTAGGACAAATCACTACAAGTTTTGACGTGTGTGATGAGGAGGAAGGCGGAGGAGTGGCAGGAAGAGGAGGTGGAGGAAGAACAACCGTTTAGGCGTCATTTGAGGTTTCGCAATTCGGTTGTGGGATTTACAAGAATCATACAATGAAGAAGATAAGGGGGAGAATAGGGGAGCAGGACGTAGTGGTGTTATTCGATAGTGGTGCAACCCACAATTTTATTTCTAATAAAGTAGTAGATCGGTTGGGACTTTGTTTGACGGACACTGGTAGTTTTGGGGTGGTAATGGGTACTGGGAAGGTAGAAAAGAGTAGGGGAATATGTAGAGGGCTGATCTTACTATTACCAGGGATTCAAGTGGTGGAGGACTTTCTTCCGTTGGACTTAGGAAGTACAGACGTAATTTTGGGAATGAAGTGGTTGCGGACGCTAGGGGAGATGAAAGTGAATTGGAAATTATTAACAATGGAGTTTCGGGTAAATGATCAGATGGTAGTGCTACGGGGTGATTCGAGTTTGAGCAAAACTTTGGTGTCACTAAAAACCATGATAAAGGCAATTCAGGACTCGAGGCAGGGATTCTTGGTGGAGCTACATAGCATGGAAGGAGGACGGATAGAGGCATCAACGGTTATTAGGAACGATTCAGCATTGGAGCAATTTGAGGGTTTTCCGGATGCCTGGCTTACCTCATGACGGGAGCATGAGCATGCAATAGTGTTAAAGGAAGGGACTTATATTAGTGTCCGTTCATCAGATACCTCGGAATCTGAGAAGAATGAGATTGAGAGGCTAGTTAGGGAAATGTTGGAGGCTGGGATAATACAACCGAGTGTGAGTCCATTTTCGAGCCCGATCTTGCTAGTGAAGAAAAAAGATGGGAGCTGGAGATTTTGTATCGACTACCGAGCGCTGAACAAGGAAACGATACTTGATAAATTTCCCATCCCAGTGATCGATGAGTTGTTGGATGAGTTGCATGGGGCGTCAGTATTTACAAAGATAGATTTGAAGTCGGGATATCACTAGATACGGATGCGACCAGAGGATCTTCATAAGACTGCATTTCGGACTCACGAGGGACATTACGAATTTCTGGTTATCTTGGTTTGGCACTTACAAATCATGACCACTTTTCGATCATTGATGAATAAGGTATTTCAGCCTATTTAAGGAAGTTTGTCCTTGTTTTCTTTTGACAATATCTTAGTCTACGATCGCGTTGGAGGATCGTATGGGTCATACGGAATTAGTATTAAAGGAGTTCTGAAACATCGGTTGTATGCCAATAGGAAAAAGTGCTTGTTCTTGTGAGACAAGGGTGGAATACTTGGGGCACGTGGTGTCGTGAAGGGGTTTTCAGATCGATCTAAGATAAGCGGCAATCTTTGGGTGGCCTCTACACAAGACCGAAGGAGTTGAGGGGTTTTGGGGCTCACCGGATCTTATCGGAAGTTTGTGAAGGGTATAGCACCATGCAGGCCTCGACCAAGCGGTTGAAGGATAGTTTCCAATGGGGGCCTTGACCTTGACTTTTGAGAAACTAAAGCGAGCCATGACTAATGTTAGGTGCTAGCATTACAGTTTTAACCAATCATTTATCGTGAGACGGATGCATCGGGTATGGGTTAGGAGGCGGTCCTCGTGCAAAATCAACGCCCAATCGCTACTTGACCAAGTATTAACATAGAGCTCGACTCAAGTCGGTTTATGTAGCGAACTCATGGCAATTGTGTTAGCTATTCGAGTGGAGGCCATACCTCTTGGGCGGCGCTTTATCGTCCGGCCGACCAGTGAGTCTCAATTCTGTTAGACAAGCGGTGGTGTTGAGGAACACCAACGCTGGTTGTCGAAGTTACTAGGCTATGATTTTGAGATACAGTATCGGCGGGGGTTGGAGAATAAGGCGGCAGATGCCCTATCACGACGGAAGGAGGAACCTCAGTTGGTAGCTTTATCGGTGCCTTTGGTGATGGATTGGGACGCATTGTTACGAGAGATTGAAGCGGACGAGGGGCTGGAAAAGATCCGGACAGCGTTGTTACGTGAAGAACCGGGATACTCGAGTTATTCCATGGATGGACAGCGACTGTTATATCAGGGGCGCTTGGTGCTGCCGAGGACATCACGCCAAATACCGAAGTTATTACGGGAGTTTCACGAGAGTGCTATTGGGGGACATTCTGGGTTTCTAAAAACTTATCGGCGTTTGGCTGCAGAGCTGTATTGGGTTGGGATGAAGAAGGATGTTGAGGAAATGGTTGCGAGGTGTGATGTGTGTCAGCGCCACAAATATATGGCAATGGCGCCAGGAGGGTTGTTACAACCATTAGCGCTACCCAATAAGGTTTGGGAGGAGGTGACGATGGATTTCATTGAAGGATTGCCACGTTCGGATGGATACACGGTGATCTTGGTGGTGGTCGATCGACTAAGCAAATATGCTCATTTCATACCCCTACGACACCCTTATACCGTGGACGCGTGGCGTTTATGCGTGGTACGCTTATACATGGAATTCCGGAGTCGATAGTAACGGACCGCGATAAGGTTTTTCTGAGCTACTTTTGGAGGGAGTTGTTTAAGATGCAAAGTACAATTTTGAAGAGGAGCACTGCTTACCATCCTCAAACTGATGGGCAGACTGAGATAGTCAACCGATGTGTGGAGACCTATCTGCGATGTTTTGTGTTGGACAAGCCAATGGACGAGGTGGTTAGCATGGGCGTAGTATCGTACAATACTTCTTATCATACTGCTGCACAAACCACTCCTTTTAAGATCTTGTATGGACGAGATCCTCCACATTTGGTGTATTATGGACAAGGTTCGACACCTGTGTCACAGGTGGATCAATACTTGGAGGAACGGGATCGAATACTTGATGAGTTGAAGATGCATCTATCTAAAGACAGCAGATAATGAAAACAGGCCGATGGTTATAGGAGGGACGTCTGATTTGCGATGGAGATCGAGTTTATTTGAAACTACTACCATACCGACAAATCTCTTGCCCGACGGAGGAGAAGCTCGGTATTTTGGGCCCCATGAGATTGAAGAAAAGATTGGAGAGGTAGCGATCGGTTGAAGTTGCCACCAACATCGGTCATTCACCGGTGTTTCATGTGTCTCGATTGAGACAAGCTATTGGAGAACATGCACCTCCTCCTTGCTTCCGCCAATGACCGATGATGGAGGTAGTTAGAACCAACGTAGAGAATACGCATGAGTAACAGACAACCTTTGAAAAAAGTCTTGATTACATGGAAGGACTTGCAGATGGTGACATAGAACCCTATCGTTAATACAACATGATTTCTGAATTCCACCTCGAGACAAGGTGTCTTTTGGGAGGAGTAATGTTAGACCCATGAAAACCTATGTTAGCGCAAATATAAAGGAGCAGTACTGTTTAGTAATTTTAAGGCGGCTGTTTAGTAATTTTATAAAGTTTAGTAATTTTATTATTAATTAGGGTTCGGTATAAATAAGTGATTATGAGTCATTTAGGGTTTATGTTGAGTTTTATTCAGACAGAACCATTGGGGATTTGGGAGAGATTGACCTCACCTCTCGAATCAGAGGAAGGTGATTGTTTGTTTTCTTTTGATTTAATCAATAAAAGTCAGCCCTAATTTAGCCCTAAGTCCTATCAGATTTCTTCCTGGATAAGATATCTTTCCAGGTTACATTATTGTCACAATTAAATGGAAAAAGAAAAAGTAATTCAAACCTTTTGCCTACAAGAGTTTCTATTGATCCCTTTGCCATTATGTAGAGATAGCTATTTTTTGTTTCATCTCCACAATTAAGGAATTTGATTGTAGCAAATAATGCCACCCCATGCCATAATCAAACAGAACTTATTAGTGATGTTTTGCATCAGTAAGGTGGAGCAGCTTTCACCAATTTTCCCCCTCTTTTTCAACAGAATGTTAGGGCTTCAAAGAGGAAAGGATTCATAAGTTTCTATTAACCCAATATAAGGACCATCTCCAGAGCAAGAGCCCTTGAAGTCCAACTAGGGACAGTACTTCACTTGTCAGAACCAGGGACACATGGATCCAGGAAGCCAATCTCAAGAACAGCTTAGTACTGTCAGGAACTAATATCACTCAGAGAATTCAATTTCCGAAAGTGAGGTTATGTCCATCATTACTTTATAAATTTTATATTAATTAGTACAAACATACGAATGTGAATGAACCCTGACAAACACCCACACATACTTACAGAATCATTATATCATTATAATCACTACACTCACCACTGAATAACCATTTCGTGTCAGGTCATCCAAAGTTTGTCGAAGGTTCTGCAAAAGAATGTCATAAAAGATTAAACAGCATCGACTATAAAAGGACTAAGGAAATAAAAGTGTGTACTTGATCACATCAAAGATGATAATACAAAGAGAGAAAACATCTTTCCTTTAAAAGAAAGAAAAAAAGGGAACCAGAAAGAATTGTTGACAAAGAAAACTATGATACAAAAGTTAACAAGGGGTCTATGAGGTCTATGAGCAAACAACAGTACAGTACAAAATCTCTAAGCCCCCCAGACCACTCACTATAACAGATCAGAAATACACCAAAGGAGAAAAAGAAAAACATGATGCTAACTCAAAAGTAAAAAATTAAACCAAAAATGTCTTGAAAATCCTTCCAGACTGAAGCCTACAGACATCTTAGAAATTTACAGTCCCAACTGATTATTTTTCTTGAACCACAGTCGTTAATTAAACAAAATGTCTATCAGAGAAAACTAATGAAAATTAAATGAGTCATTCCCCAGGACAGAAACTGAGACACAGGGACTTAAAAAAAAAATTAACAAACTAATAAAATAGTTGCTTGAGTTTTTGAGAATCAAAACCACAGCTCCAATTAACATAGAGCAAACGTAAGCACCGCTTCATGTCAAAAAACCATAACATGCCACCATGGCATGTTTTCCACTATGCACTGTTAAAATAACATATTGCCCAATCTTAAAACAACTTTGTAAGAAGCACTTATCACAAAGTGTACAAGATGAAACTCCCATTCAGTAAATTGTGCAGCATAAAATATTTTCGTCATAACAGTATTATTATACGCAAAATCAATCCAAGAAATGCTAATAAATATAGGGATTTTTCTTCTCTCTTTAAATCAGGAAAGAGCAAGGCAATTCATTATATTTGGCACGAAAAACTCATGGTGAATGTAATCTGAACACAAAGAAACAAACAATAACATGAAATGAAGAATAAGTCTAATACCACGACAGGGCAGCCAGCTTTCGGGATACTTTCTGGACGCAAACCACCAAATGGATTCAAACCGGCATATTCAACAAGAATACAAGCATCTATTCCGATGGCTTCATAAAAATCTCCAACCTGTGTATAGAACAGTTAGCAGCACTAATCATTTGGTACAAACAAATTTGCTTAATCCATGACAACTATGAAAATACAAACATTTACAGATAGATCCCTCTCAACCAGAAAGAAGAGGAAGAGTGAGAGGAAAAGGAATACATCTACATAGACGATAGCGTAGTGAAGCAAAAATATGTAATTTTCAGAGATGCAACAGAAAATCATAATCATTTGGTGTACAAACCACTATATACAACTCAACAACAGCAGACTGTAGAAAATAAATAAACATACTCTGCAAAGCAAGACTTCACGTGGAAACTTTGACTTGAACTGCAGCATCTCCCAATTTAGTGTTCCTTCTTTGAGACTGCAATTAACGCAATTCACTAAGATGTTACTGTATTTAGGAAAGGAGAACATCACGCCTTCCAAAGAGAAGAAATTGTGGTTTTCACCTCTAGAAAATTTCACTGGCAGCCTTCTTGCTCATCACATGAGTTTGCATATTTCACATACTAACCCAATTTAAGCAAAGATTAATCATGCAAGTTGGGAAAGAGTACAACAGAACAATGATCCACTACATACGTATGGAGAAAAAAAATGAAATAACACCAAACTCCCCTGATAAGCAATGCCCATAACACCAATTCTATGCGCCAGTTCAATTTTGAACATTTCCTTGTCATCTTTCAAAGATCAACATAGAGAAGATTACAAGATGATAATAATAGCACCACTAAATCAAAAATATTTCAAGACTTGCCCCAACCCCAGCCACAACCAGCTTGGTTAAAATTGATCCATTCCAATCATCAAGATTACAACTTAATTTTTCTCAAACGAATTTCACCCATATTATGATTAGATTTGTAGGTTAAGACTTGCATTACATTCAACATGTCTTGAGTTCAGAAATAGCAAAAGTCTTCTACCTCCACCATACAAAGCAGAAAGTATCTCCACTTTGGGTTTTTTTTTTTTTTTTTTCCTTGTCTTTTTTCTCTCAATAGGCAAAATGCAAAGAAAATAGTAATAAGTAAATTTCCAAATCATAGAAGCTAACCTCCCATTTTTCAAGTTAACATCCAAGCCAAGCAAATTGGAATATTTGAGCCTATTGACCAAATGGAGAGTGGAAGGCTTCCGGCACATCTGCAGCCTCTACAATGACAAACCAAAAGAAAAATAAGGTAATTTCTGTTTCTTAGGTTGAAGAATGAAATAAAATGTAACCGAGAGACCAAAGTTAATCTATTCAACATTAAATTAAAAAATTGAAAAATCAATAATAAATAATATTAGAAAAGATAGATCTATCCATGCTAAAAATTGATCATGGAAAAATATTTCATAAGTAAAAATGAGAATAGCAATGAAAAACTCATACAAGTAGCCCCTAAGATTGTAATTTAACTTCCCGTTACACTGTTTTCAAGTTATATTATGGGTTTTAGAGTTCTTAATAAGACAGCCATTACAGTAGTAATAACCACTACATTACATTGAAGCCATCAGTATAGCCAAACAACGAAATCAACATTCCACCATAATTGACATTCCATTACAGTCATGGTTACATCAATCTCGCTATATAATAACATCTTGCACAAGAAATTTATTCCTGAATAAAAAATTTAACAAAAGTATCAAAGCCTATTGATGAAAGTACATAAAAAAGCATTTCACCTCCCGCCACCATATAATGTGGGAAAGATCTTTATCACTCAGAATATTATCATTTGATCCTCTGACTTTCTTGGAAGATTTTGTAATTCCTCTCAAACTCCTCCGGTCTTTGAAACAATAAGCCTGCCCAAACCGTCTGGTCCTGCAGTAAATAAATATATATATGTTCACAATCACATACGGAAAATTTTCGCACATACAGAATGCAACAATCATAACATAAGAAGTTAAAACTTGTCACATCTTAGTCTGTGTTTAGCAGTTTTTCTGAATAAAGTGGCCTTGAACAAAAACAACACGAGCACCATAAAATGCCTAGTGCTTCTCCGTAAAGCGTTTCAATAACTTTCTCAATCCAAAATGTGTCATCCACCATGCACTTCTCCATAACAGCACTTGGAAATGTTCTTATCACAATGCAAATAAACACTTCCAAACAAACCATTAACAGAAGTGGATAATTTTATTAATCGTTATAAAAAACCAAAAAAAAAAAAAGAGTTAATTTTGTTTTAAAAATGCCATGTTAATATAAACAAATTTAATTTATTTGATTAATAATAATAAATAAATAAATAAACAAAAACCAAAAATTATACAGAGAGAGGGGTGAGGGGACATTACAGAAGCAGAGTAGAGGGTCGAAATGGGGAGTAATTGCGAAGAGGGGAACGAAGGAAAACGGAGGAGAGAGAACGAAGCTTGGGGAACGAAACGACGGCGTTTCTGGTTGCTAGCCAGTACATGGCGAAAGTTGTAATTGTGAGATAGTTTCCAATTTTCCTTCTTCAGCGGAGAAGTTTTTTAATTTGAACAATAAATAACGAATTCAACATTTCTAGGGTTTCTGTTAGTAAGCGGTGTTTGGCTGATTGATTGAGACTCCCTTCCCGCCAGAAGAGAACAGAAAAAGTGTTATTTCTTTTTCAACTTCTTGTCTTCACAGTGAGAGACTGATAGAAAGTGAAAAGACAAGCGAAGTGGATTATTAATTATTTTCAGGAGGAGTGCTAGCGACAGTCGCCCATAAGGGCGACTGTTTCAGTCGCTAGTTTCCTCTGCCGACACGTGCGTGATATTTTGGATTTTGTGTAATTTTAAATTAATGTTAAAATATTAATATCTTTTAGTTTTATTTTAATATTATTATATATATGTATAATAAATTTACCACAATATCCTTATTGTAATATTCTCTCTCCCTCTTGCCAAGTTTTCTCTTCTTTATTGTTCCTCCTGCCACTGCAACTTCGACCTCTTCTTCATCAATTTTTTTTCTTTCTTTTCTCCTTTAATGAAAGCTTGGATAAAATAAAATAAAAAAACAAGAGGAAAAATTTTATTCTCCTTTAATTTTCTCCTTTCTCCTTTCTTTTCTCCTTTAATTTTCTCTTCTTATTCTCCTTGCTTGAAAGATAACTATTTCTCCACTTCTCCGACTTCAGATTTGATATGATGTAATCGGATTACATGGTTTGGATAATTTTAGTTATCGTTATAAAAACCAAAAAAAAAAAAAAGAGTTAATTTTTTTTTCAAATTTTGTTTTAGGTAAAAACGGAACTTTATTTTTATTTTTATTTTTTTTCTTTTTCCAAAATTATACAGTAGAGAGAGAGGGGACATTACAGAAATTAAAGAGTAGAGGGTCGAAATGGGGAAGTAATTGCGAGGGGAAACGAAGGACAACGGAGGAGAGAAACGAAGCGAGAGAGATGGCGATAGTACATGGCGAAAGTTGTAATGAGATAATAATAATAAGTTTTTTAATTTGAACAAAAATAAAGATATTAAAATTTTAACATTGATTAGTAAGCGGTGTTTGGCTGATTGCAAAACTCCAAGACAATTAGAAAAAGTGTCAACGTGTCTTCACAGTGAGAGACTGATAGAAAGTGAAAAGACAAGCGAAGTGGATTATTAATTATTTTCAGATGAGATATTGTCCGGTCGTCTCGTGATATTTTGTCTTTTCCCCTATTTTGTTTTACAAGAAGGTCCTTAAACTTTTGAATTTCTCAAGGGAAGATAATCTTTTTCCATAAGGATCAAATAGGTCCCTACTTCCTTTCAGAATGACTGAAACGCCCTTTGTTCTTCTTTCATTTAAAATTAGGAATCGAACTCAACAATCAACACTCACTGGGCTGCACAAAATACGAGAGAATGCATCCAACAAGCTCCATGATATGCTTATTGAGTTAACGGTCATGTTCTGTTTGAATAAGTCTTAAGTAGTTGTTAAGTTGAATAAGTCTAAGTTAGTTGAGATATTATCAACTAAGTTTGTTAGATATCCAGTTCCTGATTTGTTGGGATCATTTTGTTTCATCTCTGTTTCTGTTTTGTTTAGTTTGTATAAATAACCTATGGTTGAATAATAAGGGCATGAACCATTTTTTCAAAGAAATACTTGTGTTTCACCTGGGAGGAATTGGCTTCCTCGAACTAGCCAACTTTCAACGTTTCCTAGTGCACGAGCAAGATAGAAAGAGACAAGCAGAATAAAAATAGCTTGCCTGTACCAAAGTGGTATCAGAGCCTGGCTATGGATCAAAGAGTAGAGCAGATTAAAAAGGTTATTGAGTCACTGACCACTAGCCAAAATGAAATCCTCAGCCAGATTAGCTTAATGTTTAAAAGGCTGAATGCACAGATAGATCAAATATCAAGTCAAGCAGCTAACGATAAGGCTGAAAATTCTTCGACTCCTCAGCGAGTCCACAGAGGACATAGCAACGACAATGACAACACACCTCAAGCTAGTTCCAGCCACTGCTATGCACCAAAACCAGTAAAATTGGACTTTCTAAGATTTGATGGTAGGGCGGATCCAACAAGTTGGCTATGTAGAGCTGAACAGTTCTTCGAAATCCATGAAACTCCTATTGCCGATCGAGTTTCTTTAGCTTCATTTCACTTGGAGGGCGATGCATAACTATGGTACCAACTGCTGAAACAAGAAGCAGTTTACATATCTTGGGATGAATTTAAAGAAGGGCTTCACTCAAGGTATGGTCCTAACAAATTTCTTGATTTTTTTGGAGAGCTAACCAAATTGCAGCAAACTGGAAGTGTAGAGGAATATCAAAGTAAATTTGAGAAACTCTTAGCTAAAGTCGGGCATCTACCTCAAGCACGCCAAGTAAGCTGTTTAATTAGCGGTTTGGCGAATCAATTCGTACCGATGTACAGGCCAATCGACCAGATAGCTTGACTTCGGCTATTGGGCTAGCTCGGTTATATGAAGCAAGAGAAATCTCTAGATGCAAAACCTTTATTACTGCCAAAGGGAGTTCTCAATCTCGCAGTGTGGCACCCCCAAGCTTGCCTCGTGTGCCAATAAAAAATATGACAATTGACGAGTTGAACGAGCGAAAAAAGAAAGGGTTGTGCTTCAAATGCAATGAAAAATTTGGCCCTGGCCATCGCTGCAAGAAGTTGGTTCTAATTCAAGCAAGCTTTGAAGAGAGTGATAAAGATATGGAGATGGAGATCGAAGGAGATGAAGATGTTGAACAAACTGAGACAGCACCTGAAATTTCTTTCCATGCCATAGTTGGAACTAAAACTCCCGAAACGGTGCGAGTTATGGGAAGACTGGTGCAAAGGGTGGTGACCGTACTTATTGACTCTGGAAGCACCCACAATTTTTTCTGACAAGAGCTAGCCGAAAAGGTGAGGCTACAACTAATACCAATCAAGCAGCTCAATGTGATGGCGGCATCCGGTGAAAGATTAAACAACCTAAGTACTTGTCCGCAAACTCCAATTAAATTACAAGGAGTTCCGTTAGTGGTGGATTTTTATTTGTTACCCCTTGAAGGCTATGATGTTGTTTTAGGCACTTAATGGCTGAGTACATTGGGTCCTATTGTATGGGATTTTTCTAAGCTACTAATGAAATTTAAGGTTGGGGGAAGGACGTGGTGTTGCAGGGTCTATTTACTCCACAAAATAAATTGGTGGGTCACTTCAATGTCAACAACCGATGAGGAAAAGAAAAGAAGGTTTTTTACTACCACTAAATGTTTCCAACTCTCAAAACGAAACCCTTCCAGTGCCGAAACAAGTGCAGCAAATTTTAAGCACTTACAGCGATGTATTTTCAAAAGCTAAAGGCCTCCCTCCAAGGCGTGCCCATGATCACAGGATACCATTGCAACCTAACCAAGGACTGGTTTCGGTAAAGCCTTATCGTTACCCTTATTTTCAGAAAATAAAAATAGAGAAAATGGTTGCTGAGATGTTGAGATCAGGTGTCATTCAACCAAGTAACAGTCCTTACTCTTTACCAGTCATCTTAGTAAAGAAACAAGATGGGTCTTGGCATTTTTGTGTTGATTATAGGGCCTTGAATCGAGTTACTATCAAAGATAAATTTTTGATTCCAGTAATTGAAGAACTCTTGGATGAATTACATGGAGCAAAAGTTTTTTCAAAGCTAGATCTTCGATCTGGATATCATCAAATCCGGGTTCGTCCTGACGACATAAAAAAAACCGCATTTAGAACTCACGAGGGCCACTACGAGTTCTTGGTGATGCCGTTCGGTCTCACAAATGCTCTGTCAACATTTCAGTCCCTCATGAATGAGGTATTTAGAGCTCACTTAAAAAATTTTATTTTAGTTTTCTTTGATGATATTTTAGTGTACAACAACTCATGGATAGATCATGTTGAGCATTTAAAGATTGTATTTTCTATTTTACGATCTCACCGTTTGTATGTAAAGATGGAAAAGTGTAGCTTTGGCCAAGAACAAATCAAGTACCTAGGCCATGTAATATCAAATGCAGGTGTGGCTGTTGATTCTGAGAAGATAGAAACAATGTTGAGTTGGCCCAAACCTTAAACACTTAAGGCTCTTCATGGATTTTTGGGATTAACTGGCTATTACCGTAAGTTTGTACAAAATTGCGGAAAGATAGCTGGACCACGAACAAGGATGTTGAAGAAAAATTCATTCCAATGGGATCTGCCAGCTGAAGAAGCATTTGAGAGGCTAAAGAAAGCTATGACACAAGCACCAGTGTTGGCACTACCGGGTTTCACAAAGAAATTTATTGTTGATTGCGATGCTTCTGGGTCCGGAATAGGAGCTGTGTTATTACAAGAAAGACCCATAGCCTTTTATAGTTTTGCACTTCAAGGGAAAAATTTGTTGCTGTCCACTTATGAAAAAGAAATACTAGCACTTGTCTTGGTGGTACAAAGATGGTGGCCTTATTTGCTTGGTAGGCAGTTTATAGTTCATACAAACCATCAGAGACTTAAGCATCTCTATTCTCAGCAGATTACCACCCGAGCGCAGCAAACATGGCTCTATAAATTAATGGGATTTGATTTTGGGGTTAAGTACAAACGTGGAAAGGAAAATACAGTAGCTGATGCACTTTCCAGAAGGGATGAGAACGAGGAAGTTCCAGGGAAAATCCATGCTATCTCTAAACCGCTACCTAATTGGGTTGAAGCTGTTAAGGAAGAAATAAAATCTAGAATTTTTCTCCAGAAATTGTTGTAGCGGGTTAAGGATAATGAGGATGAGGCCATAGGTCCATGGAGGTTGCAGGATGGGGTTTTATTTTTTAGGGGAAATATTTATTTAGAAAGAGATTCAGCTCTCATTCCTGACATCATTGATCAATTTCATAGTAGCACACACAAAGGTTTTTTGAAAACTTTCCATCAAATTCGTGAAAATTTTTATTGGAAGGGAATGTGAGATAGAATCAAAGCCTTCATCAGAAATTGCGATGTTTGTCAGCAAAATAAGGCTGAGCAAGTCAAGCCTGCAGGACTTCTACAGCCACTTCCAGTACCAACTCAAATTGGAGAGGAAATAGCCATGGACTTCATTGAGGGGTTGCCACTTTCTCATGGTAAATCTACTGTATTAGTTGTTGTGGATCAGTTGTCAAAATATGCACATTTTATTGCCATCTCTCATCCTTATACTGTTGTGGGTATTGCCCATATTTTCTTTGATCAAGTATTTCAGTTGCATGGTATGCCTCATTCTATAGTGTGTGATAGGGATCCAACTTGTACTAGTGCATTTTGCAGGGAACTATTTCAGCTTCAAGGCACCTCCTACAACTACAGTTCCACCTATCATCCTCAAACAGATGGGCAGAGTGAAGTGGTGAATCGTACGCTTGAGATGTATTTAAGATGTTTTTCAGGCTCAGGACCACAGAATTGAGTAAAATGGCTGACATGGGCAGAATTTTGTTACAATACTAGCTACCATTCATCAATCCAGAAAACACCGTTTGAAGTAGTCTATGGAAGAGCTCCTCCATCTCTATTGGCTTATGTTTCAGGGACAGCAAGTTGCTTCTGTTGAACAGGAGTTTATGAAAAGGGATGCAGTTATCAACGAAGTTAAGGAGAGGATTAAATAAGCTCAGGCTAGGATGAAATGCATCTATGACTCGAACCACAAGGAGAGGGAATTTTGGGTGGGAGATATGGTGTATCTGAAGCTGCAACCTTACAGAAAACTCTCAGTATCTATGAGGAAAAATTTCAAATTAGCTTCCAAGTATTATGGCCCCTATAAAGTATTGCAACGAATTGGAGCAGTAGCCTACAAGCTGGAATTGCCTTTGGGTTCTCGCATTCACCCCGTTTTCCATGTTTCACTCCTTAAGAAGAAGATTGGGGAGAATATAAAGGTGAAGCAACCATTGCCTAAGATGATACTTAATAAGGAGAAAATTATGCCTATACCACAAGCAATACTTGATCGACGAATCCGAAAGAAGAAGCAAGAGGTTCTTGTCCATTGGCAAGGGTTATCTCCAGCTGATGCAACTTAGGAAGATCGAAGGTTATCAAGGAACAATTTCCAGACATCACCTTTGAGGACAAAGGGGAATTTTAAGGGGGAGAGAGTTGATATGCTTACTGAGTTAACGGTCATGTTCTGTTTGAATAAGTCTTAAGTAGTTGTTAAATTGAATAAGTCTAAGTTAGTTGAGATATTACCAACTAAGTTTGTTAGATATCTAGTTCCTGATTTGTTGGGATCTTTTTGTTTCATCTCCATTTCTATTTTGTTAAGTTTGTATAAATAACCTATGGTTGAATAATAAAGGCATGAACCATTTTTTCAAAGAAATACTTGTGTTTCACCTGGGAGGAATTGACTTCCTCGAACTAGCCAACTTTCAACGTTTCCTAGTGCACGAGCAAGATAGGAAGAGACAAGCAGAATAAAAATAGCATGCCTGTACCACTCCACAAATAATAACTTAGGCGTATGTGAAAAAATTTTCTAAACCTTTTTCAATATAAAATTGTCAAAACATTTAAATAATGGGATAACGCCTCTTTCTTAACACAAATTTTTGTACAAAATTTCAACCCTTTAAACATAATCAATGGCAAAAAATAATGTTCATCTGCATTTATTTTTTAAAGAAAATATTTAAAATGTACCCCATCTAATTATTTTTAACAATTCTTTCCATTCTATTTTTCTCTATTTTCTCAACATTTTCCTTCTCTTCTTTTCTATTTGCTGGTGAAAAACCTTTCTGATAAGAGTAGATAGTCCGGAGAGGGATAGCCAGCCAGGCTGGTAGTAAAAATAGGACAATAGAATCGAAAGAGTTATTAATATGACTTTGGGGGGGCCCAATTTTTATAATTTTTCCATAAAAACAAATTCATATCAATATTAATCTTAATCATTAGGTTGATTATGACTTAAGAACTAAAATTTTTTATAAAAATTTGTGTTAAAAAAAGAGCTCCCCATCTTATCCCTTAATTAATAGATAACAAAAATTATGAGTGTCAGGAATTCATAACCTCTTATGTATTAAGTATCATTTTTAGAATGTTTATTAGGTTTGGCATATATTGATGTGATTATCCAATCCTTAAAAATATCCTAAAAAATAATTTTTACACCTTAAATTCAAATTCAGAAAACGAAATTCAATGATGATACAATGTAAATCATTCAAAATTTTATTATCTTAATTATCTTTTGAAGATTACAATGACATTGTATAAATATGCATTGACCATATAATTATAGCTTTAATCAGCAAAGTTAGAATACAAACTTTAGATCTAACTTATTAATTGCAGCACTAATCGTAGAAGCACATAAATCAACACATAAATCAACAATTATAGAAGCAATAACAGTCATAATCAGTCATAGCAGCATTTTGTTCGCATACTCGATTGCGTTGTTTGTGTTTCTTGAGACACTTTGAGCGACAGTCCAGAAGGTACATCCTTTCTTATACAGTATCTCTCGGCATCTCTTCACTTGTGCATTGGCATGAGGAACCATCACTGCAGCTGATTTTTTTGTTAATTTGAAAAAAAAATACACGTTAAAGTGAAAAAAAAAAAAATTAACAAACTATACATGTCAAAGAAAAATGAATCATATAATTTTTAAGTGAGGAATTTCGGAATTTCAAACCTGAGAAAGTGAGAATGAGAATTAAGAAAAGGGAAAGTTTTACCATTTCTGTAACCCAAGTTTTAATTAATGCTCGAAGATTTTTATGATTCCAATCACAGGATCGTGATTGATTTACATAGGTGCAGGGTTCTAATAGTTTAGAGCACAAGCAGTTATTTAGATTCTAATATGAACATAGTTTTAATTTTGGTTTTCCAAGCCCATTTTGGATTTGAAAAAGATAAGAAATTTAGTAGTCGATTTTGCAAATTTTCTGTTGAGTAAGGACAAAATTATATATTTATAGGTAATGTTTGTTTCATCCGTATTATTGACAAAAAGTCTTTTAGGCTAGTAGACTCACAATTTGGGCATTTGAGGTGCAGTTGTTTCCGGTTGAGAAAAGTCGAAATATGCATTTAATTTTTTTCCCATTTCAAGGACGTACGAAGATAGTAGTTTTATTTCTCTAATGGTTTTTAGGATAAATTAATAGACAAATAACTCAAGTAATTAATATGTACGTACAATTTCAAATTGAAATGAGAAGTTTAACGAAAGAGAAGATGAAAAGAGCATTGTCATCCTATTCTTTCTTAGTAAATAAATCTCATCTTTGGTTTGGGGGAACATGTGAAATCTTACGTCATATCAAACCACGAAATTGAGATTAAAACATTTTTTTCTCTCATTTTATCTTCGTCTTTATACTTTCTATTTCTATTTCTCTTCTCTTCTCTCATTTCTTCCAACTAAATATGAGGTTTATCTTAAAGAGAGAAAAACATTCAATAGAAAGGACAACGAAAATAAAGTTTTGGGAAGGGTAAAAAAATACAGAAGCCCATGAATCTGTACTTAAAAGTTATGCCCTTTTTTCCGCGAACTTTGATGCAGTCGATGGTAGAAGAAAATTTATTAATAATAAAAGTTAAAAAAATATCCTTGAAATGGGGGAACGTAATGAGCCTCCCAAAAAAGAAGTTAACACATAGATTTAACGAAGAAACACGAGCACATAACTAAAATAAAAAATGAAAAATTCATGCAAAAATACAATTACATCAATTACTAGTTAAACCTATAACCAGGGAGACCATTAGAGTCTTCGAGGATAAAAGACGAAACCTCAGTTGAAAGTTCAAAATACCAAGCGAAATAAGAAGTAGGAACATTAGGATTGGCCAACTTGTCTGTGCACTCTTTCCCCCTCTGAAAATATGTGTGGAGCAAACCTCTATTTGCTCCATTGGCCCCGGTAAGAGTAAGAATTTTTCCAACGAATAAGCAAAGTCCAATGGGAAGGAAGACGACCATTACAGAGATGAAGAAATATAAGCATAAAATCACATTTGATTATGTACTTAACGTAACATTCATTCTCAGTGGTTGTGGAATTATTTCCTTAATAAATAAAAAGAAAATTGACTAAACCTTTTTTTAAATATAAGATTGAAACCTTTAAATGACAAATTATGTGTGATCAAAATTAATATTCTCTTATGTATTGCTGAATTACAATAGTTGAAAATTTACCACGCACATACATAAATGAAAGGGGTAAGAAAACAAATGAAAGAAAGAAAGATGAATTGGTTATTTTTAAAATTGTAAGCACAATTACATGTTAAACCCCTAGAAAAATTAATTGTAAAATTTTAATCTATGTTTTTGGGAAATTTATAAAAATAACCTAAAAAATTTGTAATTTTCACATTTAATCCTCTAAATTTTTTCCTATCAACATTAGCCAAAAACCCTCTCAAGTGCTGAAAATACCCCTCCCATTCTCACCAAGCTTCCTCCCTCTCCTTCCTCTCCCTCTCTCTCTCTCTCTCTCTCTCTAACTAACGATTTCTCTCTCAAGTTGGTCACTCATCACCGACGGCTTCCTGAAGTCCATCCTTGGCAGCCAACATCACCAAAATTTTGGTTAAGGTCAGAAATCAAAGGTTAGTTCAAAAACCCTAGATTTTGAAGCATGTTCTATTTTCTACTCTTCTTTTATGTTATGGTTTTCTTATTGTGTTGGTGATGGTGAGTGAAGATTAAAGTGTTTGTGATGCTGATTGCATGGGTGAACTTGTTGGTGTGGTGCATGGGTGAAGATTGAAGTTGGCGTGGGCTTGGTGTCAGGAGGTATCGTGCCTGTCGCACATGATCCGGGCGACAGGCATGCTTGTTGCGTGTGTGATAGGTGCGACAGGTTGCCTGTCGCACCAGCTTACAATTTTTTTTTTTTTTATCATGAAGTTATTATTTTGTTATAAATGCAATGTAATAATGTTATAAATATAACAGATACATGGAAAAATCAGAATGATCGAGAAACAAACCTAAGCAAGATGAAGTTAGCTTGTGCCGATCACTTCGCGGGGTGAATTTTGAGTATGTGTAACTTTACAACAGCCGTAAAAGCCATCGAAAGAAAATTAACAAAACGGCAGTTGCGTCTGTTCAAGGACGACATATTTGGGCATTTCTTGGAGTGCCGAAGCTTTCTGCTCAGTGGCATAATTTTGCACAATGTGTTGCTTAGGCAAGTGGCCCATGGAGAATACAAGGAAAACGATCAATTATAGTTTCAAATTGGTGAGCATTTGATACACTTATCAATTGGAGAATGATGCCTGGCTACTGGACTTTCCTATACAACGTCATTTCAAGGGAAAGAAGACAATTTTATTAGTATCAAACGGCTCAGTGGGTGTTATATTTCTTGCTATGTAATTGTGACTATGATTATTTTACTGATATGCATTCAATTTTTAATCTTCTATATGTAATATGTTTTTTTTAAGCTTTATTAAAAAATTAATTTAAAAATTCATGAAAGCAAAAGCCCGCCCTAAGCCCGTCCAAGCCTGGTCTGTCTAAAATTTGATAGGCTTTTAGAGGGCCTGAGCTTAATGACAATAACATGGACTTGGGCCTAAGTTTGAAAAACACAACCTAAGCCTATAATTTGCCAACCCTATAATTAACCCATATATAGGTCGGTCTTTTTTATTAACTCATACTCAAAAATTAAGGATACTAAAAAATTAAAGATTATCAAAGCGATATACTTAAACCAAAATTCATTCTCAATTAATGTAGGATATTGTCTTTAGCATATTTCACTTAATAAAATTTCTCAAGTAGCATCTAAGTCATCTTTCACCTACTCGTTGTAATTAAAAAAACCATCATAAACAATGTAAGTCATTGTTTGTAGACCTAACTACTCGTGAATGAGTCTAACTTTGATGTTATAAAGAAACCTTAAGGTCTAACTCATATTTAAAAACTAGCTCAAGAATTAAGGGTTGACTCAAGTTTATATTATTGGCCCAATAACAATAATTCTAAGCCAATGTGGGATATTATCCTCAACAAATTTATTTTTTTGACTCTTTCATATTGAAGACATAAAATTAGTGACATAGGTAATCTATTAGTTGTTTCTAATCATCCATCTAATTCGTTTGTATAATTAGTAAGAGTGTGTGTGTGCATAGAAAATATAACTCTTAATTAAAACAACTTTAATAAAATTTCAAGAACCATCATGTCGTAAGATAAACTTGAACAAATTGAATTCGTACTCATTGATGAGCTACGTAATAGTAAAACTAGCAAATACCATGCTTATTATGCATATTCCTGAAATGAAACCCCATATCGGAGACACGAGATGAGGAGATTGCTGTCTCTTCGTGGAAAACATTTTGTGCGCGGCAATGCCAACAATAAAGTTAATATTATACACATGAATTAGTTGTAAAAATTTATACATATAATTTTTAGTGCAATTACTGAATCATTGAAATGTCATTGATTTTATTTAATTCATTAATTTTTTATTTTATTAATTCATATAATTTTGTTTACTTTTCTAGTTATTATTTTTATTATACATCTACTTGTCTTTAATTAACTACGTACCGGTGGATGCCACTTACTTGAGATAATAAAATTCTTATGTTGAAAACAAGAGATTTTGTGATTTGATGTTCACATAGGTGAGAATGAGATTAAATAGTTGTTACGGTAAATAATAATAATAATAAGATAATTATTCACCGACCACCTATTTTTTTGCACATTTTAAAAAATACACAATTTTTTTTTTTTGGCTGAACTTCAATCAAAGTTATATTATTTTGTACATGTCCACTTCCATCTTCAAATTGTTAAGAGAACTAACGGAATATTGTATAAATGACTTTTTAACCCCTAAATATAAAAGGGTAATTATCCACCAACTACCTGTTTTTTTCATATTTTTTAAAACATACACAATTCTTAATTTTTCATTTGCTGAACACTACTTGAAGTTATATTGTTTTACACATGTCCACTTCTGTCTTCAAATAATATCGTTGTGAAGTGACAATTTTACCCTTATGATATCAGCAAAGTTTTAATAGTGTTATAACGGGGAGTGGATCAGTGAAAAAAATATTAACTTCAAGTGGAGCATTACAAAAAATAAATTGTGTATTTTTAAAAAAGATAAAAAAAATAGGTGGTTGGTGGATAATTGTCCATAATTACAATCGATCCCATCTATGCTCCAGTATTGAATCCCTGTAGAAACTCCCACAAGCCGTCCTAAAAGTAGAAAATGAACAGTATGTTGAAGGGACTGTTATCTTGTGTCTGGGTATATATTTATATTAATATTTTATACTAATTGTTTCTCCTATTAAGGAGTAGAATGTTTTGGTCCCTCCGAGTCCCATATAATGTTAATACAATGTGACATTTTAACAGACTAACTTTTCGCATTGACAGCACCTGATCATGGCGAGTTATAACTAAATGACATCGGGGCAAATATAAAATATCTGGATGATAATTATAATATTCTAATTTTTAAAAGAGATACTGTTAAGTTTTCATCAATAGAAATCAATGTATACCACTTACCTCATATTATTTTTATATCATCTAAAAACTCTTCTAGCATTAAATATTAAAAAAAAAAAGCGAGGTAAATTAGTCATTTGTTTAATAATTTATTTGGAGATATAAATTTGATATTCAGTATAAAAAAAATGTCTAAAAATAACAAAAAATATAAGAAGAATATCTTATTATTAATTTTTTATTCACATTGAAACATATATTTTTTATTTTTACTGCTAAATTTTTTTATTTATGTAATTTCTTTAATTCATAATAAATATTAATAAAAATGTATTTTAAAATAAAGATAATATTATAAATTTATTTTTTCTTTTTAAAACTTCTTCATGCAGGAGCTCATGTCAAATTAATAAACTTACCTTTTCCGCCTAAGAGATCATCCATACGACTTTAGGGCCCGTTTGGGTCTGACTTCAGCTGCCGAAATGTTTGGTAACGTCTCCTGAATTGTGGCAGAATAGGCTGGCGATTGGGTTCTTTTATATTCTATTTTTAATAGTTGTAAATAGTAAATTAATGAAAATTATTGTTTATAATACAGTCATACACACTTTAGTGCTTTCTTGAAGCCTATAGCTTCTATTCCACAATATTTTTTTGACGTCCCCAATCCCCACTGGTTCCGTAAGCGCGATGAGGGCTCCATCAAAATTCCTCGGGCCTCCCGTTATAATGCTTCTTTTATCATTTTCAGACCCAAATTTGAACAAGAAAACATTGTCCCCTAGACTTTCTATTTTGACTTCCCGTGAAGTTTTCCATACCTTCTGCACTGCAGTTTTCAGACCTTCAATACCCCCCTTGTATGTAGTACCTTCCCAATCAGGCACCCTGCTACAATCTTTTCTCCTTTGGCCTTCATTTTGCTTCTGAACGCAACTCTCCCTTCTTCCTCTTTGCTTAACTTTATGGCTCTACATCTTTTAATTAACTCTTCCGGATCCATCTAACTGAACCCAGTAATGTAATCAATGAGAATAGACCCTCAACCACCCACCCGAGAGTGACATAATAGAGTCACGACGGCTCTACTACTCCTCTCATCCTTGTTTTCAGAGAAAACTCCTAAAGAGAGGAACTGATTGGTGAATTCCACAATATTTAATGTCAATATAAAACAACTCCTTACTCCAAGAAATTAACATTTTTTATTGAAAATAAGAAACTTATATTCTCAAGCTAATTAAGTAGACTCAGAGAAATTTAAGTGCTTATTTTTTCTACTTAAGGTTAGTTTTGATGTGCTATAGAATTATATTATAGCCGCCTAAAGATCACACCAAAATTTCATCAAACAAAATTGAACTTACCTCTTACGCTTTTGTGTGCTTCGCTGCGCGCTTTGAAGCAGCTTATGAGATATGCTTTGCTGCGTAGTATACATAATTTAATCGGCTTATGAGATATTTCTGCTCAGCTCCTAGATAATTTAGCATATTTCAATTAGCCCCACAAACTATTGAAAACATCAATGCTGCTCTGTTTATCATTCCAAAGATAAGGGAAAATATGGTCGCGTTGATGAATTTCTTCATCAAATTTTTTTGTCTTCTGAACAACAAATAAGAGGGGCTTGGTGTTTTGATTAGGGTGGGGTGGATTGGAGATAGTCAAAATATCTAGAGGTAAAATATCCAGGAGTGGAGATAGTCAAATATCTAGGGGTTGAACTCAAAGTGTTAACTAACCATAAAATTATTGTTTGAAGCTAATTTCTCACAGCAGTAGAAGATCGCGAGACTCTCAATAAAGCGGGCATGGCATGGTTATCGATGAACTGAGGTTTGCGGCAGTGGTGGAGAAATTTTCTTTGTCGACAGCAAGCGGTACAAAGATTGAGAGAAGAAGAAGCTTCAAAGCATGTAGCACACGTAAAATAGAGACCTAGAAGCCATTTGTGGCAGCCAAGGCCATCACACTTAATGCGACGGTTACTTGCAAGATAGAGCAGGGTGAGAAACTCTACGAAATCCAGGCTGTTATCACCATTCTGATCAATGCTCTGAAACCACCCCTGAATCCTCTGTGAGTTATTGAATTTTCCAAGGAACTGAAGGAATTCTGAGCGGCTTATCCTGCCATCTCCATTGTTATCCGTTGAGTTGAGGAAGTTATTTGCCAGATTCCGACCTTCATTAGTCGCATTTTTGTTGTAAATTAGTGCAGCGTCACGGAACTCCTTATCCATGTTTATTTCAGAGCTTGTGCTTCTTAGTAATTATCTGCAAGACTCTAACCGAGTAAGCTTCTTGTTAAATTTTATATCAGGAGATTGCTAACTTCTGCTTTACTAATATATACAACTTATTTTTGAATAGTTTTTATAATAGTGAATAATCCCCAAGATAATATAATTATACAGTGTTACCTATATTTTAAATACACTTTTATTTATATTTATTATAAATCAAAAAAATTATATCAATGAAAATTAAAATAAAAAATTTAAATACTAAAAATAAGAAAATATAATTTTTAGTATAAATAAAAAATCAGTAATATAATATTTTTCTTATACTTTCTATTATTTATTAAATATTTTTCTTATAATAAATATGTGTTTCATATTTATAAATAAATTATCAAGCAAATGACTGATTTCCCTTTCTTCCTTTAAATATTTAGTATCAAAGGGATTTTTGAATCTTATATATATATATTGATTTCAGTAGAGGTTTTTGGTTGTGTGATTGTTTAGTCTATATATTTTGAAAAGTGCCCCAAAAAATCTTTGCTGTTAAATATATTGTACTTCTGCCTTTAATTTTTTTAACTTTTATAATAATACCTTTGTGCAAGAATTTTGGGACATTAATGAAAAAAAAAAATTTATCAAATTAAGTCAAGTGACATTAAAGAAAATGCAGCGGGTGGTATTCTTTGTGATTATTAAGGTGACATATTGGCTGCTTTTGGATCTTTTCTTGGTTGCAAATTGATTTTTTATGCTGAGCGTATGGCTGTTTACGAGGGGTTGGAGCTTGTTGCTCAACTTAGTTACTCTGCACTTGAGGTAGAATCAGACTAAGCCACGGTGGTTTCTTAGATTCATTCTCAGGGTGGTGTTCGTTGGGATTATGTTTACTTGTTACGTCAGGTGTGTGTTTTGACATCTTCCTCTCATATTTTGGTTAGACATGTGGTTCGAGAGGCTACATCTGCTGTTGATTTTCTGGCCAATTGAGCTTGCTCTCACCGGGTAAACCGGAATTTCTTATGTGCTTAGGATCTACCTGTAGACTTATCTAGTATTATCCATTTAGATACGCAAGTTTTTCCTCATATCAAGCGATAGGATTGTTGGTTTATTCTTTCAATTGGTGTTTTCTCTTATTTTATTCTTATGTATTTACATTTTGCTTTAGAAGGTTTTCGGCTATGCTTTCCTCCTTATGTTTTTACTTCTATATTGATTTATATTATAGGTAGGAGTCTCACTTAACTCCCTACTCTTTTGTGGTTATTAAACAAAAAAAAGAAATCCAATTGACTATCTTAGCTACTTATTGAAAGCAACCTTGTAGAGGAATATGATTAAATAAATCTTACTGACCACGCAATTTGTAATTATTATTTGATCTTACACTATCTTCCATTATATATGATTGTTAATTTATTTAGACTATATGCTGAGGATCTTTGATTTCGTACCATAAATTAGAACTTTTCAAAGTATTCTTTTAGTCGTTGTATTCTGTAGCTAGTCACTGTAGAAATATGATAAACATATTATTGTTAATTTCTTTAATCAATAGTGATTATTCTAAAAAAATTACTGATTACTTATTAATGGCCAATTAATTATGATGACCATATCTCTATGACATAAGATATCATGGAATATTTCAACTATAAAATTAAGTACGTTTGAATTTTAATGATACTGTTGAAGAGGAGTTTTAATAATTTATTGATGAAAACTAAGAATCCATATTACACTAGGATTAATTTCCTTATTAATTAAAGTTTAAGACTTTTAATTTCCTTTCTAATTTAGAATTTTGTTTCCTTTTCAATTTAGGATTTTGTTTTACTTCATGAATTAGGATAACTGCTATTACTATAAATAGCTCCCTCTTGTAGCCTTTGGAGAGATATATAGATTTTTAGAGTTCAATAATATTTCAGTTTTCAAATATCTTTGTGAGTATTTGACAGTTAATTCTCGGTATTCTGCGGAATCAACGAGTTTTAACCCCTAAATTCACAGCATTCTTTGAATCAACGTGAATTTAGTTGTTCTTTTATTCCGACATTCTCTAGAATCAACGGAATATTTTTTAACAATAAACTTCCGCTGTATTAGCTTCGTATTATAGCTAAAACCTGGTATCACCAATCTAACCCCATCAAACACCAAACCTTTCCTTTTTCCCTTTTTTTTTTACTTTTTCCGTTTAGCTTTATTTTTTAAAAAAAAACCAAAACAGAAACAAAAAAAAAAACCAAAACAAAAACAAAAAAAAAAACCAAAAAAAAAACCGCTCACGGCCACCGTCCAAGGCTACCGGCTTTATTTTTCCGTCACCGATCCGGACACAACCACCACCATTCGGATCAGAGATCACCGGCCGTCAAACCCAAGCGTCTACCGCTGTCGAATAGCCACAGATCGCCGGAAAAATTTGCCAAAACAGCCGCAAAACCGCCACCGTCGTTCACCATTTTCCGGCGCGATTCACCGTCGATCACCACCACCAAAAGCATCCCCATCCTCTGTCGACCAAAACCCAACCAGCCTTTACCCTTGAATGCCGGCCATAAACCGCCACGACCCACCATAAGCCGCCACCACTTCAAGTTGGTTTTTCGGCGAAACCGTCGCGAATCTGACTAAACCGTTGCTACCATTGTGTTCCTCACAATCAAATCTTTTAGATCCACCCATCCTTGCTCGATTTCCGACCACCGTCACCGAAAATCTAAAACTTTTACCTAATTACAGTTTTGGCACAAAGTCTTATTTAACTCTTACTTTAGCCCCACTACCTTTCAAACCCGACTTGAAAAATACCTCTAAGAAAAGTTCGTGATGCTCATGCTGCAATTTACAATCAAAATGACGTGTCTAGAGATGAAGTCCTGGCTAGCGTGACAGCGAGAATTGATATGTTAACTGCACAAATGGCACGAATGACAGAGTTGCTGGACGAACGTCATCGTACTCCAGAACGCGAAGATAAGTCAAGTGAAGGTTTTGCTAACCCGTTCTCTGGGCGCCGGCATAGATATGAGTTAACTGATGATCGAAGATGGGAATCTAGGTTGAGAATTGACCTTCCTGAATTTGAGGGAAGTGGTCGACCTGAAGAATTATTGGATTGGACTAATGCCATTGAGGAAGTTTTTGAATACAAAGAAGTTCCTGAAAATAAACCAGTTTCACTGGTTACAACTCGATTCCGTGGAAGAGCAGCAGCTTGGTGGCAACAAACTAAGCTCACAAGGATTAGGCAAGGTAAAAAGAAGATTGATTCTTGGGAAAAACTGAAGAAGCACTTGCGTGGAGCATTCTTGCCTCATAATTACGCCAAACTATTATACCAACAGCTACATAATTTAAAGCAAGGTAATCGATCAGTGGATGATTACACCACAGAATTTCATTGGTTGGTGGCACGCAATGACTTGATAGAAACAGAAGAACAACAAGTTTTTTGCTACATTGGAGGTTTACGATCCTAGTTTCAAGACCAGTTGAATTTGCTTGATCCATACTCTGTCTCAGAGGCACACCAACAAGCCTTGCAGTTAGAAAAGCAACTTAATGGGCGCACTAACGACTCGAACTTTCGGGGTTCTCGAAGTATTGTTCGTGATAATTCAAACCCGACTTCCCAATTTCGTAATTTCACCCCTCCAAATCCTACAATAAAAACTAGCAAACCTAGTGAAATTGGTCAAAGCAGTAAAATTCAATCCTCGAGTTCAGGATTACACTGTTTTAATTCAGGAGAAAGTGGGCACCGAATGACAGAATGTAAAAAGGGAGGAAAATATGATAAAGGCTTATTCGTAGGCACAGAGGAAAGTGAAGACTACTAGGAGGAAGAAACTGAAGAATTCACTAAAGAGCCAACTTTTGATAGTAGTGGTAGCACTCAATCTGTTAAAGAACATGGTGATAGCGGACCAATGTTGATCGTGAACCACGCATTCTTCAAGCCTAAAGGTCAAGATCAAGACAAATGGTTACAGCAAAATATTTTTCAGACCACCTGTACAATTGAGGGTAAAGTATGTCATATGGTCATAGACTCAGGTAGTTGTGAGAATGTTATTTAGGAAGAAGCCATGACAAAGCTAAATTTAAAGACAGAACCTCATCAAACTCCATACAAGCTCACATGGCTGAAAAAAGAAAATAAAGTAACAGTATCAAAACGTTGCTTAGTTTCTTTATCTATTGGTTCAGTCTATAAAGACAAAATTTGGTGTGATGTTGTGGCTATGGATGCTTGTCATCTATTACTAAAAAGACCTTGGCAATATGATCGAAATATAGTGCATGATGGGAAGAGGAACACCTACAGCTTTATGTTTAACAATACTAAGATCGTTCTCTTACCTAACAAGGAGTTTCTTCTCCAGCAAGATTTGGGAAATTATTTTTTAGGGAAGAAGCAGTTTATAGATGTTGTAGCAAAGATAAAGAGGGTCTACATTTTATTGGGAAAAGAGAGTCTCAATGACTCGAAGGTTCCTGAAGCTGTGACATCTATATTAGAAGAATTTCAAGATTTGTTCCCTAGCGAGCTACCACAGGGTTTACCGCCTCTTAGGGACATACAACACCAGATAGATTTGATTTCGGGTTCAACTTTATCAAATCGCCCTCATTATCGTATGAGTCCTAGGGAACATGAAGAATTGAGACATTAAGTAGAAAAATTACTAGAAAAGGGATTTATTCGTGAATGTCTTAGCCCCTGTGCAGTCCCCACTTTGTTGACTCCAAAGAAAGATGGTTCATGGAGAATATGCGTAGACAATCGAGCTATCAATAAAATTACAGTTCGATATCATTTTCCAATCCCTTGATTAGATGACTTCTTAGATCAACTCAGTGGAGCAGCAATTTTTACCTAACTTGATTTGAAAAGTGGCTACCATCAAATTCGAATACGGCCTGGAGATGAATGGATAACAGCCTTTAAAACTCGCGAAGGGTTATATGAGTGATTGGTAATGTTGTTTGGCTTATCCAATGCTCCAAGTACTTTCATGCGAGTTATGAATCAAGTTCTTCACCTTTTCATTAGAAAGTTTGTAGTTATTTACTTCGATAATATACTTATATATAGCACTAGTTAGGAGTTACACCAACAACATTTGAGAGAAGTGTTTTCAGCTTTAAGTTGTATTTTCTTGACAGAAAAAGTGTTATTTTTGGGATATGTGGTGTCGAGGGATGGTATTTCCATTGATTAAACAAAGGTGGATGCTATTAAAGATTGGCCACAACCAACTATTTTGTCCGCCATCAAAAGTTTCCATAGATTGGCTTCTTTTTATAGACGATTCATTCCTCATTTCAGTACTATTATGGCACCAATCACAAATTGCATGAAAAGAGGACAATTCTTTTGGACAGATGCAACTACTAAGGCATTTGAGATTATCAAAGAAAAGTTTATTACTGCCCTAGTACTCGCTTTACCAGATTTTTCACTTACTTTTGAGGTGCATTGTGATGCTTCCAAAGTAGGCATTAGAGTTGTTTTTAGCCAACAGGGTAAGTCTATAGCTTATTTCAGTGAGAAGTTAAACGGAGCAAAGGCACGCTACAACACTTATGACGTGGAGTTTTACGTGGTAGTCCAGGCGTTAAAAGATTGGTGACATTATCTGATTCATAAAGACTTTGTTTTATACACTGATCAAGCTGCATTGAAGCATCTCAATAGTCAAGATAAGCTCTCTCACAGACATGCCACGTGGACATCATTTCTTCAGCAGTTTACTTTTGTAATAAAGCATACTTCTGGCGAGTCCAATCGGGTAGCAGATGCACTTAGTTGACCAGCTTCTTTGTTGACACAAATGCATAATCAAGTCCTTGGATTTGACACGTTTCGAGAGTTATACGCTATTGACCCTTTCTTTGCTCCTTTATTAGAAGACATTGCTGCAGGGTTTCGATCAAACTATCATTTACATGACGGATTCCTTTTCAAGGGTAATAAGTTGTGTGTTCCTAACTCAAGTTTGAGACTGAAAATCATTGCAGAGTTATATACCGAAGGGCACATAGGTCGTGACAAAACTCTGGCTCTAATAGCCAACACTTATTTTTGGCCTGATATGAGGCGTGACGTCTATCACTATGTCGAGACTTGTCGTATTTGTCAGGTTTCCAAGGGCACTGCAATTAATGCTGGGTTATATATGCCGCTGCCAATTCCAACACAACCTTGGGCTGACATTAGCATGGACTTCATTTTGGGGTTACCCTGTACTCAAAGGGGCATGGATTCAATATTTGTTGTTGTGGATCGGTTCTAAAAAATGGCTCACTTTATTGCCTACAAGAAGACTGCAGACGCCTTGACTGTTGCACGTCTATTCTTTAAAGAATTCTATAGATTGCATGGCTTACCGAGTTCTATAGTATCTGATCAAGATACACGATTTCTTAGCCATTTTTGGAAGATATTATAGAAGTTGACTAATACTCGCCTGAATTTCGGAAGCACTTATTACCCACAAACAGATGGTCAAACCAAAGTTATCAACCGCTCTTTAGGAAACCATCTGGGTAGTCTAGTTGGCAATAACCTAAAGACGTGGGATCAGAAGTTATACCAAGTCGAGTTTGCTTATAACCGAGTGGTCAATCGTAGTACTGGTTTAAGTCCTTTTCAGGTGAATTACGGATATAATCCACGAGCTCCCATCAACTTGGCTTCAGTTCCAGATTTAGTTCGCAAAAGCAACAAGGCAGAAGACTTTATTGAGCAGCTTAAGAAGATTCATGCAACTACGCAAAAATCATTAAAGCAGACTACTGAGGGTTATAAAATTATGGCAAACAAGAAGCGTCGAGCTTTGGAATTTGAAGTGGGAGATCTTGTTTGGGCTGTCCTAACTAAAGATAGATTCTCAATTGGTGGGTACAACAAGCTTTCTACCAGAAAAATCGGTCCTTTATAGATTATAGAGAAGATAAATCCTAATGCTTACAGATTAAAGCTTCCTAGTCATATCCACACTGCAGATGTATTCAATGTCAAGCATCTTATTCCTTATAGAGGTGATCATGATGAAGATGTTGTTACTAACAATCCGAATTCGAGGGCAAATTCTCTCCACCCTGGAAGGAATGATGAAGACTAGGAATCCATATTACACTAGGATTAATTTCCTTATTAATTAAAGTTTAAGACTTTTAATTTCATTTCTAATTTAGAATTTTGTTTCCTTTTCAATTTAGGATTTTTTTTTTACTTTATGAATTAGGATAATTGTTATTACTATAAATAGCTCTCTCTTGTAGCCTTTGGAGAGATATATAGATTTTTTGAGTTCAATAATATTTCAGTTTTCAAATCTCTTTGTGAATATTAACAGTTAATTCTCGGTATTCTGCGGAATCAATGAGTCTTAACCCTTAAATTCACGGCATTCTTTGAATCAACATGAATTTAGTTGTTCTTTTACTCCGGCATTCTCTAGATTCAACGGAATATTTTTTAACAATAAACTTCCGCTGCATCATTTATTAAGGTTGGAAGAAGCAAAGAAGAGAAACTAGAGAACCTTCTATTGGTGTAACATATTCAAAGTATTGTAGCTCATGCCAATGAAGAATCTGACGTACGATCTGTTTGGTACTGTGACTCATAAGACACAGTTGTTGTGAAATGAAACCTCTAATTGTGAAATAAAATATAAAAATGATATTCCAAAGCAAATGCAGTCATTTTTTGGAATATGTTTGGAATTGAAGGATTTTTAACTTTTAAATTATAACTGTTGTAAAATGAAATCACTATTGTTAAGTATGGAAAATTCTATAATACCGTATTGAAAATTATGGCATCAATATGGTGATAGACATAAATATTGTAAATTACACATATAATTAGCAAATATAAAGTAAAACCAGTAAATTCAAACAAATTATTAATTGTTTAAAAAATTAACATTGTTTCTATAGAATTTTAGTGAAAAATATTTCATTCATTTACAAAAAACTATTTTCTTTAATTAAACAAAAACATTACTCATTAATTAAACAAAAACGTCATACTAGAAAAAAAGTCAAATAAGTTTTATTTATTTGGTTACCATAAATTATATATTTACTCTAGGACATTTGTATGCTTTTTTTCTCCATTTTCTATAACGATATCTATTTATTACACATGTTAATTAAGCACAATTATTTATCTTGATGTGGATCAGGTAAAAACAAAATAAAAAAAATTCTTGTATTACTTGACACATATACGATATATCAATAAAATTATGTCTAATTTTGAGTATTATGCATACTTTATATAGTTTCAAACTTTTTACTTCTATTTGGAGACCATTTAAAGTTGTTGTTGAGGAAGTGCAGAAAGATGCAAAATAACCTCATCTTACAATAGCTATGAAAGAATCTTACAACAACTGTGAAAGATATTAAAAAAATATTTTTTCCAAAATCCGATTTTGAGTATAAATTGCATCCTTAATAAAAACATCACATGTGTTACATACATGCCAAACTAACGTTATCCAATTTGAATATAAAAAATCAATAAATATATAAGGTAATAAACATTATAACGAGTTTTAATTTTACATTTGTGATTTTTTTTATAGTAACTATTAATTAATTTATTTTATCTTTTATTCATAAGTTTTAGGCATAATCTGTAAACGTTTATGTTTTATTTTGCATTTAATGTTGATTTACTTGTTTTATGTTATATTTATAACTTTTTATTTTATTTACCAGTAATACATTAACTTACTAGTTTTATAGTAATTTATTTATTTTATCTTCTTTTTACAAGTCTTATGTTTCATTTCCAAAATTTATGCTTTATTTTACAGTTATTGTTAATTTATTGGCTTTATGTTACATTTGCAAGTTGTTGTTTTGTTTACCAGTAATCCATTAATTTACTAGTTTATATTAATTTACTTATTTTACATTCCATTTACAGGTTTTATGTTTTATTTCCAAAATTTATGTGTTATTTTACACTTAATGTTGATTTACTTGTTTGATGTTATACTTATAAGTTTTCATTTTATTTACCAGTAATACATTAGTTTACTAGTTTTACAATGATTTACTTATTTTACCTTCCTTTTACAAGTCTTATGTTTTATTTCCAAAATTTATGTTTTATTTTATAATTAGTGTTGATTTACTAGGTTTATGTTATATTTGCAAGTTTTTATTTTATTCACCAGTAATACATTAATTTACTAGTTTATATTAATTTACTTATTTTACCTTTCATTTACAAGTTTTATGTTCCATTTTCAAAATTTATATCTCGAGCTTAATTTTAGAAATTAAATATAAGACTTGTAAATGTAAAGTAAAACGAGTAAATTAATATAAAACTAGTAAATTGATTTATTATTAGTAAATAAAATAAAAACTAACAAATATAACATAAAACTCATAAATTAACATTAAGTGCAAAATAAAACATAAAGCTTAGAAATTAAACATAAGATTTGTTAATAGAAAATAAAATAAGTAAATTAATATAAAACTAGTAAATTGATGTATTATTAGTAAACAAAACTAAAATTTGCAAATATAACTTAAAACTAGTAAATTAACATTAACTGTAAAATGAAACATAAATTTTGAAAATGAGACAAAAGACTTGTATATAGAAGGTAAAACAAATAAATTATTACAAAACTGATAAATGAATGTATTACTAGTAAACAAAAAAATTTACAAATATAACATAAAACTAATAATTCAATATTAAGCGCAAAATAAAACAGTAAAAATGTTCGCAAAATTAATGCACTTTTTGATCTTGCACAATCTTCGATCAACGTAAACGGCGGCTAAACTTAATTTGAATACTTTTTTATTTTCGAATTAAGATCCTCCTCTGATTGAACTTGTCCAACTTTTGAAATCAGCCATAACCATGATTCATAAGCTAATTTTTGAACAGCTAGAAGCTCATGTCACCATTGGGCTACAAGGGACTTCCGAGTTAGTCTGAGTATACTTTTGGGATTTATTATGAACATACAAGGGTCCATGCAATCTAGCATTTTGCAGGACGCGGCTGCATGCTTGTCAGCCTTTCTGATATAAGATTGATGTATGGAATGAGCAGGACATCTTCCGGATGTTATAACTTGAGCGACAAGTATCTGTTTTGGGCGTATGATATGTCATTTGAAGCTCATGATGAGACAAACCAAATCTAGAACTGCTTGAGCCATTTTTCCCCATATTCAAGCTGGAATTTCTGTTTGTTTTCTGGTCATTTTTCAATTTTAGGATATTTTCCTATTTTTCGTATTTCTTTTAAGATTTTTATCTTTTTTAGATATTGGATTTGGACACTTTTTTGTATTTTTTTTATTTTAATTAGAAGAATTTTATTATAAATTAATATTTAGTAATTTGCTATATTTAGAGTTATTATATGAAGGGGCCCAAAATCTTAGTTTTATTAATTCAAACTTATTCAATAAATGTTATTATTAAAAAACTTTTGTTTCTTCTATCAATCAACTTTAAATGTTCATTTCGTCTTTTTTATTGGGAGGTTATTAGCCCCACCTAGAGATATTAATGGGCTAATAAATAGCCGGCACCAAGCGAAACATGCATCTCGTGCCCTTGACGTCTTGTCTGAGTGCATGCACTAAATTTTTTTCTTGACCATTTCCGGCTTCAGTGTCTCTTGGTTAAGTGTCGTATGGTAGGGTACATGTAAATGCGGTTAACCAGAAAAAACTCACTAAGGCTTTTTATTTTCTTTTTAATTTTTTAAGAGCGCATACGAAGTTGTCAGCGTACTTTTTTCAAGTCTATATATTTTTCTTAGGTCTATACCTTTATTCAAATTTAATAGAATAGAAACTTCAAAACTTAAGTCCACATTCAATAATAATAAGCTAATAATAGTAAAAAAAAATGTAATATTAATTACTAAGTTTGACCTTATAGCATTAGAATTTTTTAATACTTAATAATAATAATAATTAAAAAAAGTTCTTAAGGGGTTAACTTAATTGTTAACTTAGACTTACATAGAATCATAGATCATAGTTCACAATAATATTAATGCATATTTATAAAATCATGATATCAATTATTTATTTAATAAATTATAAATATAAATCAATTATAGTTTTTTTTTAACTAAGAATTAAATGAATTTAACAAATTCAACTTCAAGTTATTTGTAAAATCATAAAATTTTAAGTTTACTTTTATTTTTAAAAAAAAGTGCTTATTACTAGCTTTTTTATCGTGTCGTGCTTAACCTATCTCTAATCGTGTTGTGCTTTTGGCTCGCTTAAAATTCTGCCCAATCCGCCCACATTGTGTCTGTACATGCGCTTCCACCCAAACGTTGTCATAAATATGCCACGCTACGTGCTGTCCGGCCCATTGCCCATCTCTAGCCCCACCACTTAACTCTTCCTAATGCAAAGCTTGACATGAACGCCATTGCTTACTATAAGATGCACGAATGCGCATATTTGATCACTCTTCCATATATGTCCAGATGCCTAAATATGGATTTTGTGTAGATTTGTAATTACACTACATGGTATTATAATTAATTAGACAAATATATATTCTCGTCCTAATAAAATTAGGACTACATACATATATATATATATATATATATATATATATATATATATACATATACAGAGAGAGAGAGAGGGGGGGGGGGGAAGATAAGACGAAGTACATAGCTAACACACACAAAAAAAAAAGAAGGATTTTTTTAATCTCGATTATAATATAGATATTCGGTTGAGACGGGGAACTTGGGGTTGTTGGTCAATGCTGTTGTTTTCCTTTATCTTCTTTTTTAATAAAAAATAAATGGAAGAAGTACATATATAGATTATATATTTTGTAACCAAAAAAAAAAAAAAATGACTCGCGACCCATCACCAATCCAAATTTCAACGTCACATAGGAGAGCTAAAACCAGTCTAACTTCAATTCTTGGATCCCACCGAGTAGTTTCCAAGTATTGCAGTGGCATATATAGATTACATATTTGGTCATATCATTAGTACTCAAGAAAAAAATTGATCTGGAATCATATGAAGTGATTATTGAGATTGAGAGTGAGAGTCATTCCTCTTAATTATTGTTCGACAGGTCAAAGTTCGAGATTTGTCCATGACTATGCTGATGAGTGATGAGATTGAAAAATCCTGCAGGCATGCATATTTAATTCTTAGAAACAGATTGACTTTGTCTACCTGATTAATTAATTTAGGCTCCAAATATTTTTTGTTGTCTCCATTTTATTTTCATTTGAATAATTAATTCAATTACCTCACAATTTTTTTTTTAGAACATAGAAATAGATAGGCAGCTTGATGAAAACGGTAGAAAATAGAAATTAATTACCATACAGGCTTGTTATCAGATGCAAATTATAAATTAATGTTCTCTAGAGAGTTATATCATTTTGCAATTAAGCCAATTAAGTTTGATTAGTTCCTGACAGCTATAGCTTCTTGTTAAAAAATATAGTGACTATTAATTAATTAATTAACTATTGAAGCAAGTTGTCTTTTTTTTTTAATCATATTAATCTTAAATTTTATTCCAATATGAAAATGAATACAAGTAATACTCTTCATACTGGAAAAGGAGAAGCAAAAACAAAAATAGGGAAAAAAAAATAAACTAAAACGAATCCAAAGACTAAGCCAAATTAACTTCAAAACATATATGGAGAAATTTAAACCTCACACACACAGCTTTGATATTCTTCATCTTCAGTTTAGAGAGGATGGACTGCATCTGCCCTGCCACCGTTCTATATATATTTGAACTTTGAAGTGTGTAAGACTCACATAATTGAGCAACTGGTAACAACACTCGCAAAGTGAAGTCCAGTTTCCAATATTCTAAATGCTGTTCCCCAACGATTCTAGAAATCAATAAACAAGAAGAAATTCACTCTCAGAATATACAAAGATCAGCACTGTATCCGAATTTATAAAAATGTTATGCACCAAATTAAATAATCGACTGATCATTCGAAATTAGTAAAAGTTTATTCAAAACTCACCCTTCTCTCCGCTGGGATATTCGGATTGTATGGAACAATTGCATGATGTGAAGAATTCTCGGAAGGATAGCGCGAATAGGGGACAACTCTTTGGCTCCTGCACCTCCTAGGACTCGGCTGTAATCAGTTTCAAAGTCAATATAAGTTTTATAAGTAGGCAATTAATGTCAAAATATTTTAATTAGGCAAAATGATATAATAATAATAATAATATTAAAAATACCTCATAATATTCATCTTCCCTATCTTCCTCTAATGCTTCCTTCCTCAAAGACTCAAGCAATGCAAAATTATCCACAAACTGCTCCAGGCTATGGCTGTGATTAAAATGCCCTTCTTCACCGCGGAAACATTCCAGGCAGATATTGTAAGGAAAACTTCATTGAAATCTAAACCTCTGCTTCCATCAGCGTCTAGTTCATTGAAGAAGTCACGAGTACACATGTTCCGATCGTATGCTTCCAGCGACATGAATTCTGAAAACTCCCTGTAACTCACCCTACCGTTTCCATCTTCATCCATTGATTCGAAAAATTGGTCGAATAAACGTCTTTCTTCATCGGTGCCTGACTCATAATAGGCTAAAGCAACCTCTTTCAAATCCTCCATTACGTCTAGTTCATTGATCATTGATTCGAAAAAATTTTCGAATAAACGTCTCTCTCTCATCGGATAAAACGTCTCTCTTCATCGGCAACCTCTTTCAAATCCTCCATTGGTTGCACTTCCTCCATTATTGTTTAGAGAGTAAGGAGTGAAGACATATTTATATTTCTCTACATGTTATGCTAATTGGTTTCGTCAAGGGAAAATGATTAAAAGCCCCCTTAATTTTCAGTAAATTAACCGCTTGTCTTCCGTATTTCAAAACCGATAAAAAACCCTTGTTATTAAAAGTTTCTGTTAAAACTTATGATTAATTTTTTTAATTGACAATTAATTGCTGAACTTTGTGATCAATAAAAAATAATCGTAAAGGATAAATTAGTAAAAATATGAAAAGTCGGTAGTTAAATTTTTTATTTATAGGGGAGTTTTTTATAAATTTTAAAATTTGGGAAACAAAGGATTAATAATTTTAACAAATAACAGGGGGTTTTAATCATTTTCCTTTTATATTTGCTTGTATGCTTGATATTTTCGACTAGGGAAGGTTCTCAACTACTTACTGAAAGCAACCTAACGGACGCGTATGGCTTAAATAAATCTTGTTGACCCCCCCATAATATCACAATTAAATTCTTTTAATTACATTTTCAAATATATGCTTATAGTCGTTGTATTTGGTATCTAGTTGTCACCACCATGAGTCATGAGTAGGGATGGCAAAACCGGCCGTCAGATCAAGATATGATCGGACCGCCGGATGGAACCGGGTCCGGGCCGGGTTTTACCGGGTTTTTATCCGGGTACCCGGATTTTATATTTTTTAATATTATATGTGTATATTTTTTTTATTTTTTGGTAATTTTATAAGTTTTAAATTTATTTTAATAAAATTTAACATGAAAATATAAACTTTAAGTGTTTAAAACTTTATATATGTGTAATAAATGAGTCAAATAAATATAAATATTTAAAATAATATATATTTTATAATATTTTTTTAATAAAATCCGGGTTCCGGGTTTATCAAGTGATGCCCAAGACCTACCCGATGGCATACCCGGGCCGGGTAATACCCGGCCCACAACACCCGGGTGCGGTCCGGGTTCGGACCGGGCGGGTATTTTTACCACTATAGTCATGAGGGCAAATTGTTGTGGCTTGGCTTACGACCTTATGTCGAGTCTTGGCAGCAACATGGGCGTGCTTATGGTGAGCATGAAAACAAGACAAGTCTGACGCGTTGGTTGGGCAGTGGCACCACAGCGTACGCTGTGGCATGGGCACAAGCAATGCGAGACAGTGCGCGCCACCGCATCTTACAAGTGCATGGGCGCAATGGGCGCGCAAGCCTGAGGTGTAGTGGGCGCGAAAGCGTGAGGCACAGTGGGTGCTCAAGCACAAGGTGCCATGGGTGAGCGGACGCGAGGGCGCTGGGGCACACGAGTGCGAGGCACAAGAGCGTATGACCACTGGGGCGCACCAACGAGCGAGCGTGGCACAGGGCGCACGAGACAATGGTTGGATTGCGTGGACAACTTGAGAGATAGTGACGTAATTGCGTGACATAGTGCGCGCGAACGTGCAAAAATATAGGGCATGCACGTGGAGCCCGAATCATGCGAAAATGAAAGGCGTTCATGCGTGGGCTGTGTGCAGATTGTGGCAGCTGGATGTAGAGCATGGTTGGTTGTAACTCTCCAAAACGTAGGCCTAAAATCAAGCATGAATGGCTGTTGTGGGTGCAACTAAGTGGGAGAACATGGGCTTGATCATGTGCCTAGAAATAAGGGGCAAAGATAGTGGGTGTGGCAATTACAACCTATGATTTCCTTGCTAATAGGCATGCTGGGCAGCGGTTGCTCAATTCAAGAGGGAGTGAAGATGTGCTCTTAGGATCATGCTTAGTGGGTGCCTAAAATTTAGGGAGGGAACTTGAGGTGGCGCGCTACCTAACCTTAGTAAATTGGGGTGTCATTTGCAAACTTGTGTATATAAATAATGATAGGGATGTATATTAGGGCCTGAGTTTTAAGTTGAGCATTGTGTCCTTGAGTATACAACACTTAAACTATTTGTAATCTTCTCTTACAAATAGTGTTATTGAACTGCTCGTATGCCCGAAGCAAAGCGAGTCACAATCACCAGCATGTACCTAGAGGGTGATGCTAAATTGTAGTGGTGAAGTAGACTTTAAGAAGATGTTGAAGCACAACGACCAGGGATTGAGACTTGGGGCACGCTCAAACAAGAACTGAAGGACAATTCTTACTAGAGAATGCTAGCTGGCTCGCGAGGGAGAGCTTAAAGAAGCTTAAGCATACTAGATTAGTGAAGAATTACGTCAAAGAATTTAGTTTGCCTATGCTGGACATCAAGAACATGTCAGATGAGCACAAACTTTTCAACTTCATTTCAAGTTTGCAGCTGTGGGTACAAACAGAGTTACAGAAGCAAGCTGTGAAGGACTTACTAGTAACAATAGCAGCAGTTGATGGTTGGTTCACTTTAGATTAGTGAATGCTTCTCCTTCCGAATCTAAGAAGTTTAAAGAGGACAAAAAGAACAATTTTTGCGTGATGGTGGGAAAAAGAATAGCGGGCAAAACAAAGCTAAGCAAGGGAAGCCGCAAGGAAAGAAGAGTTCAAGGTGCTTCATCTATGACAAATCACATCGGGCTAAGAAGTGTCCGAAGCACGAGAAGCTGAACGCTTTGGTGAAAGAAACGAAGTGGAATCTTCGAAACCTTCAGAGGTCGAAACAACAGCAGCGCGCGTGAATCCGTTACAGTTGCTGAATAACACGAAAATCAAGGTAGAGGAGGACCCATGAGTAATGAGGAGCCGGCGACCATCCCAAGAGTGAATTCTACTAACAAGTACTAATGTGTGCAATGGTAAAGTTGAACGGAATGGAGATGAGGGCAATGATTGATACAGGTGGAACGACGAATCTTGTAGAGGCGAATTTGGTACTACACCCTAGTCTACAAGTCACTAGAGACAATCTTGCCATGGGTTTGACTTCACACCATTGAGTTGTTCCGAATGGCATAGCTATGGCCAACCTAAGTGTGGGCACTTGGGTACATGAGCCAACGTTCGTGGTGATGGCTATGTCGAGATTTGATGTGATTTTAGGAATGGAATTCCTGTACACTGCAGAAGTGCGTGTACTACCTCACTTGTCTTGTATTTAGATCAGGGGTATAGGGAAGCCTTGCATGGTTGAATGTAAATATCGGAGTTCGAGTAGGCTAGAACCATTACTCCTAACTACTAACAATGGTTTAGATCGAGAGAATTCAACGATAATGTCAATGGTTGAAGAGCACAATCAAGTTGAGAAGGGACTTGATGGGTATACAATGGCATCTAGAGAACTCGTGGCTGGTGAGACATTTGGACTTCAACTAGACAAGTTACCAAATGGAGATGAGAACCAAGATGAAGCAGAATCAAAAGCTAAGTCCTTAACAAGTGGTTCTGTTTACCAGAGGGCTAACGACAGTAAGAATGTAGGTGACATTCAAGATGGTACCGACTATGGTAGGTCTTTATTATACAAAGGGAAATGTGGGTGCATTGACAAGGAAGCACGAGGCTTCGAGCAACTTAAAACAGCAAGCAAAAGTCCAGTAAAAGGTTCACAATGGGCTGCTTAGTTCATGTTGGTACTGTTGGACGTAACGGCATTGTTCCCTATCTATTGGTGCACATATGGGAGGCATGAACATTAAGTGTTGGGCGAGGAAATACAATATAGTAGGCTGAAGTAGAAAGGGGCATGTACGGCTGCCAAATCTATGGGAACTTTAGTCTTCTTCAGTAACAAAGCAGTAAGGATGGGACTATGTTACAGCGTCTGTGGATTGGACAAGCAAGGGCTTGTGTGGACGCAACTACTTGTAAGAAGTCGAGAGAGAACAGTCGGTAGAGACAACTACACTCTCTGGGAGAACGACTGGTGGGAATATTGCTTGCATGAAGTCATTGCATGAATAGTTAATGATTCCACATAGGTAGAACATTCCGAGGGACCAAAGGATGGCGCAATGAGTGCATGGTGAGCCCAACGTTGACACGCGGGTGTGTGTCAAGGAAAAGGGATTTCAAACTTTGATATGGCTTTGCGTGGTAGAGGTTATTGCAAACACGGTTACCTCGTTGACGAGGATGTTGCACATTTTAGGTAGAGGAGGTTTGTCACCACTGTGAGTCATGAAGGCCAACTGTCGTGGCTTGGTTTGGGACCTTGTGCCGAGTCCTAGCAAAAACATGGGCGTGGTTGTGGCGAGCATGAAAACAAGGCAAGTTTGACACTTGGCTAAGGCGCAGCCGCAAAGCGTAAGATGTGGCATAGGTGCAAGTAATTCGAGACAGCGCATACATGGGCGTGCGTGAGTGGCGCACGCAACATCTCACAAGTGCATGGGCGCAATGGGCATGCAAGCCCGAGGCGCAGTGGGTGCACGAGCATGAGGCACAATAGGTGTGCTAGCATGAGGCGCAGTGGACACATTAGCATGAGGCGCAATGGGCACGCTATCATAAGGCGCCATGGGAGTGCGAACGAGAGGCGCTAGGGGGAGCGAGCGCGAGGTGCTGAGGTGCACGATCACTGGGGCTTAATAGTGAGCGAGTGTGGCACAGAATACGTGAGAATAGAGCTCAACACCGCGCAAGACAATAGTTGGATTTTGTGGACAGTTTACGAGATATTGGCGTAATTGCATGACAGAGTGCATGCGAACGTGCACCAACATGGGCTTGCACGTGGGGGCCGAATCATGCGAAAATGAGAGGTATTCATGCGCAGGTTGTGTGCGGACAATGGCGGCTGGATGTGGAGCATGGTTGGCTATAAATCTCTAAAAAGTGGGCCTAAAATCAAGCATGAATGACAGCTATGGGTGCAACTAAGTAGGAGAACTTGGCCTTGATCACGGTCCTAGAAATGAGGGGTAAAGATAGTGGGTGCGGCATTTACAAACCATAATTTCCTTACTAATAGGCATGGTGGCCAGCGATTGCTTAATTCAAAGGGGAGTGGAGATGTGCTCCTAGGATCATGCTTAGTGGGTGCCTAAAATTTAGGGAAGAAACTTGAGGTGGCGCGCCCCACCTTACCTTAGCAAATGGGGTGTCATTTGCAAACTTGTAGATATAAATAGTGATGAGGATATATGTTGGGGCACGAGTTTTGAGTTGAGCATTTTGTCCTTAAGCATACAAAACTTGAACTATTCATAATATTTTCTAATTGCGAAAATGGAAAAGTTGGGGGTTGGGGGTTGGTGCCTCCATAAAAAGCAAATTACTTGTGTTCTTGTGGTGTGTGTGTATTGTTCTTTGTGTTGGTGAGAAATCTCTCTTGCATAACCTCCATTGCGAGTCTTGACTTGCTTCCAACTAAATCGCTTCCGTTGGGTATTTTGAGTGGCTGGCTAAGCGGAGTACTTAGCGCCATCACGCAGATTGCCACACATAGGGATGGCAATTTTTCCTGATGGATCTCATCCTATTTGGGATAGGATTGGGACATATTTCTGTCCCACAAAAAAATATAGGGACGAGCGTGAAATATTTTTTTATCCCATCTACATATACAGGACGGGACTAGGATTTGCAAATCTCGTCCCATCTCGTCTCATTGTCGACTAATGATGGGAATTTTTTCAATTGGGATGGGATCTCGCAGGATCCCATCTCTTCTGGGACGGGATTAGAACATATTTTTATCCCAAAAAAAATATAGGAACGGGAGTGAGATATTTTTTTTATCTCATTTGTATGTACGGGACAGGACTGGAATTGGTAAATCCCATCTCATCCCATCCCATTGCCAACCCTAGCCACACATAATTAGAAAAAGACTGGTGACGCTAGTCTGTATAGAAGAATATTATCGTTGTTTCCTCAATTGCTAGTAATTAATAGCCAATTAAGAAGTGGTAGACTATATGACGATGATGTACTTGTGACATATAAGGAAGATGCCCCGAGAAAATTCGACTTTCATTTTTTTTTATCAATTAATTAAATGAGTATTTTCATAGTGTCCACACTGAAGGGAAATGATAGTCAATCATAGTGGTTGAAAGTTAAATTTTTTTTAATTATAGGGGAACTTTTTGATGAATTTTAAAACTTGAAAAACAGAGGATTAATTTTAACAAATAATAGAGGGGTTTTTAATCATTTTCCTTTTATGCTTGCTTGTATGCTTGGTATTTTCAATAAGGGAAGGTTTTCAACTGCTTACTGAAAGCAACCTAATGGACCTGTATGGCTTAAATAAATCTTTTTGACCCTAGAAATCACCATTAAATTCTTTTAATTAATTTTCAACAAGGGAAGATTCTCAACTGCTTACTGAAAGCAACCTAATAGACGTGTATGGCTTAAATAAATCTTTTTGACCCTAGAAATCACAATTAAATTCTTTTAATTAATTTTCAACAAGGGAAGGTTCACAACTGCTTACTGAAAGCAAATTAATGGACGTGTATGGCTTAAATAAATCTTTTTGACCCTAGAAATTACAATTAAATTCTTTTAATTAATTTTTCAAAATATGCTTATAGTCGCTGTACTCGGTAGATAGTCTGTGTAGAAGAATACCATCGCTGTTTCCTTAATTACTAGTAATTAATAGCCAATTAAGAAGTGGTAAACTATACGACGACGATATAGTTGTGACATATATCGAAGATGCCCCGAGAGTATTCAACTTTCGTTTTTTCAATCAATTAATTAAATTAGTATTTTGATAGTGTCCACACTGAAGGGAAATGATAGTCAATTATAGAGGTTTCAAGAAGCAAAGAGGAAAAACTGGAGAGCCTTTATAATTGAAACCTTTATAATTAATGGGTCTTGCAGCATTATACCAAGGATATATTTGATAGGCTACGTTGCATATTATACTTATAGCTTATAACTTGTTACTGCTACAAGATATGAATGATTGTTTAAAACATAAGGAAAAAAATGTAAGTTGATGCACACGTTAAGGGTAAGTGTTCCTTTAAGATCTTCAGTTTGAGTTATTAAGTAATTAATATTTATATTTTTAAAACCTACTCAAAATATCTGTGTTGTTCCTTTCCTTGTTGTAGGATCTAATTTCTCTAGGTAAAGTAATAGTTTTGTCATATATAAACTAGAATTTAAAAAAAAAAAATCTAACATATCATAGGAGAAAAATAATTAAATAAATTTTAATGGGCACCCAAGGGTGTGACTTAGTAGCTTTCAAAATATAAAAAAATTCACCTAAGTTCGAATCATAAAAGAGATAAGAGGTTAAAAATTGAACTTGAGCTTTGTCCATACCCTTTCTTTTTAAAAATGAATTTTAACCGAAAGAAGTATATGACAAAGACCATTAGATAATTTTTAAAAATAAAAAGATTAACTAGACAGTGAGTTCAAATTATAGGGACTAAATGTGTATTTATTCATACATTAAAAATAAAACCCTATGGTCTATTGGACCAAGCGGATTTGAACTAACATACATCCATTCTCGGGTGTTTCCATGTTGAAGATTAATTTTTTTTAAGAGGATGGAGATCTAATAATTAAACTAAAATACTAAAAGATCTTGCAGCCGTTGATTTTCTTTTTGGACGGAGGTGGAGCGAGTCAAATGAATTGATGGGGGAGGCAAGTTGTTCAGAAGTGACGATGTTGTGCTTAACAACGTAGAATATTACTAATACGACTTATTTTAATTACAGGTCTTAGCATACAAAAACATAAATATAATTTTTTGTAACGGTCTGGAAGTTGCTGGCAGTACATAGCTAATTATCCTGCTTCTTATTGCAAAGTAAAACGAATAAACTAATGCGAAGACGTTAAGCAAGTTGCTAGTACTACTAAATTCAATGTGAAGAAAAAAAAAATCTAAGAATGAAATCGTTTGACTTTTTGTTTTTTTTTTTCGAATTACTGTATTTGTAAATTGAATAATTGATTATAGGTCGACTATGGACTGCGTGATCACAACTAACAAGCGCTTAACTTTTTGTAGAGTAAAAGAACAATTTTTAAATGGAAAAATTAGTTTTATGAGCATGCACATACACTGACACACACATATATATAGTCAGTCTCTCGTATAGGTATTCTCTCTTTTTTTTTTAATATATCATATAATTTAATAGAGTTAGTTTTAATTCACTATTAAATTATGTGATTTAATAAAGTCATTATTTAATTAATTATAGGATCATATGACTTATTAGTGTATCAGTATTTGAAAAAGAAAAAAAATCAGGACACTTGTATTTGATAATTTATATTTATATATATACAGTTTATGTATATATACGTTCACTATCATCCTGTAGACACATTAAGACTCCAATGTCCGATAAAATATAAAAATGTTAATATATATAGATTTCAGATAATTAACGAACATCTGCCATCAAAGATATGGAGGCTGTAGTCTCCAGCTATCAATATTATTTACATTTATGAAGTAAATCTGCAAAGCGTTGCAAATCTTGGCTTCACGCGTTTTGGTAACAAAGATACTCTAATGAGTAATTAGTCTACGCATTAAAGTTTCTTATTGCTGGGTCCATCTAACGTGGCTGGCCCCACAGTCTAAAGTTCAAAGCTTTATCTCCATTTACAATTAATGCTAAGTTTTAGACTTGGATAGCATTAGCAATCGAGGATAAACGGAAAAGCAAGTGGAAGCCGCCGGAGAAAGTTTGCGAGGGTAGAAATGACAGAGAGTGGCCAACTACTTTGAAGTAGGGGTGGACAACATGGGTCAGAATTTGGGTTTGTGTTTGAAAAATATGATTCTTTTAATAAATGGATGAATTCGATTTGATTTAATAATTAAATAAATTGATTTTGAATTTAAAGATATTGATTCGTTTATTTATTTAGAATTCGTTTAATAAACGGGTTATAAACGAATCGAATACATGTCAATTCGTTTAAGATTTGTTTATTATTTATTTAATTAAATTATTTTTTTATCCTTAAATTTTTTGAAAACTTTTAAAAATTTAAAGGTTAATAATATAATTTGAATAACTATATATTTAATCCTAAAATATGGTTTAAGTTATTTGTATTTTGTTGTACGATATCAAATTTGTTGCTTTTTATATTTTATTTTGCTTAATTTTGTTTATTAATCATATTTTTCTAAATGAATTGTAAACAAATTCTGATTCGATTCGTTATCAATTCGTAATAGGATAAATGAATAATAAACAATCCAGATTTGATTCGATTCGATTCGTTTATTAATTTTACTAAACGAATTAAATGAATTGAATCAAATATTCATCTAATAAATGAATCGAATTTGAATCTTAAGATTTCAATTCGTTTAATAAACACTCAATTTGTGTACGATTCAATTCGTTTATTCGTTTTGCCACCCCTACTTTGAAATTTAGGGATAGTTTTAATTTTTTATTAGACGATTAAAAAGGTGAATTTAACTTTATTTTCCGGGTTAGTTTAGTTCCTCATATCACTTTCTAAAATTTTGTTAATCTTGATTTTTATAACATCCTCCCTTACGTTGTTAGTTTAAGATACCTACTTGTTAAGAGCAACGTATACTAGGATGTTACTCTAAGCTAAGAGGATAAAATTCTTGACTTTTGTGAGCCTCTAGTGTTATCCCGAGAACAATTTATAATGTAATCTCATTAATTATATAATAAAAAGTTATATTGGATTACAGTCCCATGATTTTTTGTTTTTTAAATTTCAAATTTTCACGTAATAATTTGTATCACTTGTGGTTGGTTTATTACCTTAAATTATATTGATATAATTTTTACTTATTTATTTATAATATGCATCTTATTTTAATCATAAACGTGACGTTATCTTATCCGTATTCTGAACAACAACGTTTTCGGTTCAAAGACTTAAAAATTTGGAAGCAAATAGCTTCAATATGTAAGGGATGTCAAAATAAGTGATTTTTTTTTTTAATATCTTACTCTTTTTTTTTTTTTTAATGTTCACATATCTCAATGTCTCACCAAATTGGAGCGACATTTACTCAATAGTTAAGAGGAGGAGAAGTTTTAGCACGAGCCTGGGACCCAAACTCTGTGCGCGGGTTGGTGCCGAGGGACTAGGCATCCATAGAGATGGCCAACGGCACAGCCCAGACCCATTAAAAAAAGCTCACGTGTCCTCGTGCTCGTGCCTTATCGTACTTACTATGCATTTCGTGCCTTACCGTGCTTACTATGCATTTCGTGTCTTGCCGTGACGTGCCAGCACAGTAAACGTGCCGTGCCCACATGTGCTCGTGCTCATTCCCACTCGTGCTATGCCCACACGTGCCGTGCCATGGGCTGTGTTGTGCTATGCCTAGAAAAAATAGTCCACTAAGCTTTTTTCCTTTTTTATTTTTTTAAAAGCACATGCCAAGTTGTTGTCTTATTTTTTTTCAAGCTTATATATATTTTTTTGATCCACGTGCCTTTATTTAAATTTAATAGAATAAAAAATTTAAAACTCAAGTTCATATTCAATAATAATAAATTAATAATAATAAGAGAATGTAATATTAATTGCTAAGTTTAACTCTATGGTATTAGAATTCTTTTTAGTACTTAACAACAATAATAATAATTTTTTTAAAGGGTTAATTTAATTGTTAACTTGGAATTACGTAGAGTCATATATCATAGTTTATAATAATATTAATACATATTTATAAAATCATGATATTTATAATTTTATTTATTAAAATCATGATATTAATTATTTATTTAATAAATTATAAACATAAATCAATTATAGTTTTTTGAAACTAAGAATTAAATAAATTTAAACAACTTGAGTCAATAAAATATATTAAAGATTCAATTTCAAGTTATTTATAAAATCATAAAATTTTAAGTTTATTTTTATTAAGTAAACGTCTTATTAACGTGTTTTTTTTGTATAAATCTGAGCAACAATCTCAATTGTCTTGGCAACAAGAATTTCCATGTAATCTAGAGTACAGCGGTGGCGAAATACTTTGATAAATGCCGTCTTGCGTCTGCATGTTACTAAACTGTCTTTAAATATAAATGCCGTCTTGTCACAGACCGTACTCAATGTCTGTACCGTGTTTCGTACCATCCAACCTATTGGCCACCTCTGGGCATCCATGGCTTCTTATTATGGCGCCACTCAAATTTTTGTTTTGTACGAAGTTGTCCCCCTAATATTTAATGAATATATTAACTCTGTTGATGGTTATAGGATAAGTTATTTGCCTGCGCCTACAGCGGGGGCCACTCGGGGACGATAGCAAGCCCACAACGGGGGCCACTCAGGGCAGAATCATTGTCATTCGTCAATGGGCTTAGCCCATTGATACCTTACCACATAGTTTGCAATTTAAGATAGAGCGGATTCAATCCGTCAAATTATTTCACTTGCACCATTTTTCAATAAATAAATATTAATTTTAAAATTAATACTTAGTGAAAAAATAATAAAAATAAAGTAATATTTTTTTCTTCCCTCTCATGCTCACAATAGATCAACTTCCCCCTCTCTCTCATTTTTTTTAATTAATTCACATTTGAATCAAATAGTAACTCCTAGTCAAACTCCAAATTGAAATTAATCAAAATCTTAGATGATCAAGTAAAATCAAAACCAATGTGGTCAATAACAATAAAATCCAACACTTGTTTATTTCGAAAATTGAAACTCATCATATATTGATGGATGTGATTGATTGATGGTGAAAAAGTAGCTGGCAGTACTGATGATTGTAATAAACTTCTTGACGATAAAGATAGGTGGTGGAGCTGATGATTATACTTGAAAGAGAATAAAATAAGTTAAAAATAATATATTTTTTTAAATTTTTAATAAGTGTATTTCTAAAAGAAAACAAGATAGATTATAAAGTGGGAGTTGATAGCTTATAACTTTTATGCATGCTGGGGCCGGTTGTCATGAAAATATGACTGGGGCAAACTTTTGCACCTCGAGGCTCTAGTTATGTCCACTGTACACTACCACAAAGGAAATTTAACGTTCTAAAAACGAATTATATATCATCACCTCATGTTTATTGGAACAAGTTCAAGCAGCGCCTAATCTGAATTTCAGCTTTAAGCATGACAATTAAGATATATACAAATGATTTCCGTGGTCATTTTCAAGATTTTTAGCTGAAAACAAGTTCTACCCAATAAGCCGTAATTGTCGAATTGGCCTGGATTTGCAAAAAAAACCGCCATAGGGCAAGAGTACCTCCTCTGTCGCACTCCCAAACTGATCTTTCATATATCATAGGAATGGGAAAACGTCGGATGGAGTTTGGTAACGCTTGAGTCTGGACCCAGCATGTGTTTTGTTGGGTTGGGCTTTTACCGGGCCGAGCTGAAAAATTCAAGTTTTACATTTTACAGTTATTTAAATTGTTTTATTATGTTCTACAAATTGAAAATTTATAAACTTTTTTTATCAGATTATGCATTAATAGTTGGGTTTATAGGATTTAAAACTATAAATATACGTCATTGATGGGTTAAATATATGAAAAAGTGTGTTTTGATTAAAATAATATATATCTTTTTAATTTTTAAAACATTTCTCAAGCATTTGGGTCAAACTCCAGCTTTTAAGGTGAAATCCGAGGCTGGCTTGAGTATTTATAAAACATGATTGAACCACTCTAGGTCAAGTTGGTAGGCTTTCTCTGTTGGGATAATATGCTCTTTTAAAGCATATTAATTTATTTTCTGATTAATAAAATATTTGAGATATTTTCAATTGAATAAATATGTTGAAAAAAGTCCGTTTAATCATATTATATGTATTTATGTAATCATCATATGGATTCACAGAAGACATAAATACAAGTTATCTTATGATTAAATAAATTAAGTTCGCAGTTGATAAATAGAGTTGGACGCTCTATTTATGTTTAGACTGTAGTAAATTTATTGAATGATTTGTCTTAATCATGTATGAATTTACTGATGTAGTTTGACTACATTGAGCTGGATCACATATGAGATTTAATTAACCTTGAAATGGCTGTCAGACTTATTAAATCTCATAGGCATTGATTTTACTGTAATCTTAATCTTGAGTTAATTATGATTTCATGATTGTAATTGTTATTCCATTTGAGTTACCAATGGGCACGACACACACTTGTGGTCAAGATTACCCGGTATCTTGGTGGGAGCAATTATGAGTATTTGAGTTATAGATTAATCATATAGAATTTGTACGACACATCTCTTGATGGGTTTTCGGCACTTGATCATAGAATTCTCTATCTAGAGTGTGTCAACATATTTAGTATGTTGAAAATGATCATTAGAGAAAATCAGTAAGTATCAAGGAATAAAATGTCAATTGGACAGTTGAGATATCGATTTAATTAACGATGTGGTACAAAAGATTGAGCAGTAAAGAAATCAATGTGGCTTGAGACGAATTATTATTCAAACATACAATTATGGAAGTCAGTTCCAATCTTATAGTGGAGTAGAGTTTGAACTAAATGATTAGGCTTGTTTAAATACATATTTAATTGTTGTAGCCACTATTGTATGTTCCCAAATGATCTCCGGGTTAGCTTATTTAATTGACTGCACCACTACTGGATTAATAAGCAAGATAACTAGCTATTTGGGTAAAAAAACGTAATTATGTCTTTTAGTGGGAGGCTCCATTTAATATACTTATGTCTAAGGGCCTTGTGTTATTTTACAAGGTGGACCCCTATGACAAGAAAAGTAAATAACGTGAGTTTTAATTCTTGGAACCTTAGGTTTTCCACTATAAGGGAGATATAAAAAAGGCTTATTCTCTCCTAAACAGAAGAGGAAGCCACTTTATATATATCAGAGAAAAAGAATTTTTCTCTCTAATTTTCAGAGAAAAATTTTCTCTTGCTAGTTTGCTTATAGTGGTGATAAAGGCACCCACACGTCAAGTGCAGATCAATCCTGAGTCATAACCCGAAAAATCGTTTGGTGACGGATCGTGATCTAACGAGCGCGGTGGTGACAGATCGTGATCTGAGAGCCTAAATCACATCAACGGAAAAAGCCAAATTAGATTTTCAAGGTACGATTTCTAGATTACGAATTCATATATATTTTATGAGATCGGTCCTAAAAGTTTTTTTTTTAAATTGAATTTTTTCCTAACATTCTCTGCCATCCCTATTATATCTAAAAGTTAGGCCATGTTTCGTGCTGAAGTAATGTAGTTTTAAGTCATATATGTAATTATGAAATAAAAATTGACGAAGTGCAGTAAATATGACTTAAAATTATAATATTGACAAAAATAGTAAAGATCTTAAATATTTTTCATCATAAAAAACTATGACTAAATCAATTTATCTTCTAACCCACAATAACAAATATTTACTAAAAATTTCAATGTTATAATTTAAAAAATATAAATATCTAATCTCAATGCAAAGTTAGTTCTTAAATTTACCTTGATGCATGTAGTTCTCTTTTCAACGACCATGATTTCGATTATATTTTACTAAGTATTAGATTTCTTGTTATTACTTGCTTTTTGGAGTACATTAATTTTGAAAAGTTAGCTTTATGTGTCGGCGAGGGGAGCAACTATAACCGCGAAGAGGAGCAATTGTCACCCTTATGAGCTGACTGGGCACCAGTCGGCCAGGATTATTATTTTCACTTAGGTAGTGTTTGTTGATTGATACTGAAAAGTGACATTTGATAAGGATAAAATTATTAGTTTTTCACTTATTGTATCAATTAATGCGCTCATTATTTCTAAATTATTTTAATACTCCCCAAATATACTTTATATTAAATTAATTCGCAATATGTTAATTTTCATCTTGTAAATATTTTTTCAGGAGTAAAGATGGAATTGGAATTGAAAGCGGGAACAAAGAAGAACTACTGGAGCACAATTGAGGAGATGTAATAATAATAATAATAATAATAATAATATATAAATAAAAAAATAAATAAAAACAAAAAAATAAAAAATAAAAAAAAAACAAAAAAACAAAACAAGCAACCAAATTTGGTTGCTCGTGATGGTCATCATGACCATCACACATATCTAAATACATATATAATAAAATAATAAATAAAATAAAGAAAAGAGAAGGTAACTGTTGCCTATAAAAGGCAAGCGAGGGGCGAAGCGGAGGAATTGGAATTCAGTGAGTGCGAAAGAAAAGCCGAGGGATAGAGTGCTGATGAATTATGTTTTCCTTCTTTTTCTCTTTTGTTTTGTAATCAATTTTCTTTGTAACATATTTCCAAAGTTCATCAAATAAAAAGAGTATTTTGTTTTCTTTCAACATGAATAGCTAATTTTACTAAGCTGAGGTGAAGGGTGAAGCTCAAGGTTTCAATTTATGAGATTAATTACTTTTCTCAAGTGAGTTTTAAGTTTATTTTATTCTTTTCTGGTTATTTTTATGTCATGTTAATTTAAAAGTTTTCTTGAATTTGTATGGTATTTTGACACAATGTCGACACAATAATATAGTTGTGGCACATTAGGCACTTTATTCCATATTTATCCACACACATAGAATTAAATGATATAATAAATAACTGGTAAAAGTGAGGCAAAATATAAAAAATGAGAGAGTAAGAAAATTATAGTTTGAATCTTTGAGAGTGGATCATGTAGCCTTAGCGATATTTTAAATTGTTTCAAATAATTTCTTTTCCCAAAATTAATTTTCTTAGTTTTAAATTGACTCTGGATTTTAAATTCGTGGTTCGACTGGGTTATATTTTAACTGACACTCTTATCTTGAGTAATGTCTGTTTTGAGGTTGTATGTCAAGTTTTGGCCTTGAATTCTTGAATTTCTTAAATTTGGTATCAATTTGTCTTTACTTTATTTTTGTTTTATTTTATTTTATTTTATTTTTTTGTTTTTGTCGTTTACTATCTTTCCGTCATTTTATTTTATTCCTTTTTACAAAACTTCAGTCAGCACCCCTCTTCTTTTAAAATCTTAACATTATCCATAAAATTTGTGAGAAACTTCACTTTAGCCCAGAAACTTCGCAAATCAGTCCTCAAACTAAATTCTTTTCTTTAAATTTCTGCAATTTACTTTTCGCATTTATTTTAATGCTCGGTTTCACCGCCTAACTGTTATTTAAATTTTGTTAATTTATTTATGTTTGTTTATATGGTCGGTTCTACCGCCTAATATTTTAATTTCAGTTTATTTATTCTTGTACATTAATTTATTTAATTTTATGTTCTATTATATGGCTGGTTTTAAAATACCGCCTAACTTGTTTTCTTTAATTTCTTTATTTTATGGCTGGTTCTAACCTACCGCCTAATATTTTGTTAATTGTTTCCTTTAATTACTTTGTTTTTATGGCTGGTTTCACCGCCTAATTTATTTTATTTCAGTTTGTTTATTTATTTATTTTTACATTTTTGCTTATTTAATTTCCAGTTTATTTTTTTTCTTTCTGTAATTCTCATTTAGCGTTTTATACGTCATTAGTTTAGCTCACATCATTAGCATTGCATGCGTCGTTGGTCCCGTACAAATAGTGGCAGATTAATTAGGAGATCACTTTCACCACCTTTAGATATGGCTAATGTAGGACCTGAAAATTTTTCAGAGCATGAAGATAACCAAGCCTTATAAAATCTTCATGAACAACCTAGGACACTTAGAGATTTCATGCATCCTACAAGAACAGGATCACCATCATGCATAGTCTTTCCTCCTGATGCATCACGTTTTAATTTCAAACCTGGTATCATTCAACTTCTGCCTACTTTTCATGGTTTTGAGTCTGAAAATCCATATTTGCATTTAAGAGAATTTAAGGAACACCTGCATTGATCAAAATTGTAGCATGAACATAATCAGACTTAAGTTTTTTCCTTTCTCACTAAAGGATAAAGCTTAAACTTGGCTACAAAATCTTAGGTCAGGATCAATAAGAACTTGGGATGAAATGCAAGCACAATTTTTGAAAAAATTCTTCCCACCCACGTAACAAATTCTTTTAAAGACAAATCACCACTTTCACTCAAAAACCGGGAGAAACCTCTACCAAAGTTGGGATAGGTATAAAGAGTTACTTAACATTTGCCCACACCACGGTTTTGAAACATGGAGGTTAGTGTCTTATTTCTACGAGGGATTAACATCCCAAAGTAGACAAGTCGTTGAAATGATGTGTAATGGTGAGTTTAGGGATAAAAGTCCTGAAGATGCATTAGATTATCTTGACTACATAGCAGATAATGCACAACACTGGGATACAGTTGGGTCTTAAGAGTCATCAAGTAAACCTCAGTCATCTCCATCTGGTGGAGGCATGCACAACCTTAGGGAAGACCATGACCTTCAAGCCAAATTTGCATCCTTAGCTAGAAAAGTCGAAGCACTTGAGTCGAAAAAGAATGATCATGTAAAGTCTGTTCAAAGTATTTCATGTTATGTTTGCGACTCTACTGACTATTCTACGCAGGATTGTCCAACATTGCCAGCTTTGAGGGAAAGTTTGCACGAACAAGTAAATGTCGTTGACAATTTCAAAAGGCCAAATCCCAATCCATACTCCCAAACTTACAACTCTGGTTGGAGAAACCACCCAAATTTCAGTTGGAGAAATGACAACTATTCACAACCTTCACAACCAGTTCCTCCACGTCAAAATTTTCAAAACCCCCAGAGTTACCCACCATATGTCCCACCACCAAGAAAAACTTTAGAAGACACATTGCATTCGTTTATTGAAAAACAAAAGTCAATCAATAACCAAACGATGCAAACCTTGACCAATTTGACAGAAACCATCTCCAAACTTACATCTGCTCTGACCTTGCATGAAAAAGGAAAGTTTCCTGCTCAACCTAAACCAAACCCTAAGAGTCAACAACATTCCCAAATAGGAAATTCAGGAAACCAAAATATGAGTCAAGTCAAATCGGTTATAACCCTTCGTGGTGGAAAGGTTGTTGAAAAACATATCATTGACCCTCGTGAAACTAGTAAAGATTCAATTTTAGAAAACCGAGAAGAGTCCGTCGAACCTTTAACCCACGAAGAAATAACCAACTCTCCTCCTGTACCCCCATTTCCTCAAGCACTAATCAAGCCAAAGAAATCAAACCACAGTCCAGAAATTTATGAGGTTTTTAAACAAGTAAAGGTTAACATTCCTCTTTTGGATGTCATTAAACAAGTGTCTTCTTATGCTAAATTTCTGAAAGATCTGTGCACAGTGAAAAGAAAACATAAGGTGCAAAAGAGAGCTTTTCTAGCAGAACAGGTAAGTTCCATTCTCTCAACCAATAATGCTTTGAAATACAAGGATCCTGGTTGTCCAACTATTTCTTGCATTATTGGGGATCATAAAATTGGACATGCTCTACTTGATCTTGGTGCCAGTGTTAATTTGCTTCCTTATTGACTCAATCTCGGTGAGTTAAAATCAACTTCTACCACTCTTTTACTTTCTGATAGATCGGTTAAGGTTCCAAAAGAAATAATTGAAGATGTATTAGTCCGAGTCGATAAATTCATATACCCTGTGAATTTTATTGTTTTGGAAATGGAACCAATTGCTAATGAATGCAAACAAATTCCTGTTATATTGGGTCGACCATTTTTAGCTACTGCTAACGCTTTGATTAATTGCAGGAATTGAGTAATGAACTTATCTTTTGGCAACATGACATTGGAACTCAATGTGTTTAACATGTGTAAACAACCTCACCACCAAGAAGATGATGATAATGAGAATGAGGAGGTTGATCTTATCGAGCCAATTATTGAGGAACACGCTCAGGATGAAAATTTTACAAACTCTGTGGATATTTGTTTTGCTGGTTCTTTTGAATCAAGTAAAGAATTAAATTATAATGCTACTAACATATGCTCTACACTTGATTCTATGCAGGTACCTACTGGTAATGATGACCAAGCAAGCTTTGAAGATATGACACAACCTGAAGAACCAAACGAAGAGGAAGCATCAGAGCTCGAATTAAAACTCTTACCAGAAGAATTGAAGTATGCTTATCTTGGAGAGCAGCGGACATATCCGGTGGTAATTTCTTCTCAACTTACGCATGATCAAGAAGGTAAGTTGCTTTCTGTACTTAAAAAGCATAAAACTGTTTTTAGTTGGACCTTAAAAGACATAAAAGGCATTAATCCTTTAATATGCACACACCGAATACACCTAGAGGAAAATGCTAAAACAACTTGTCAACCACAAAGAAGATTAAATCCTCATATAAAAGAAGTGGTAAAAAATGAGGTCCTGAAACTACTCGATGTAGGAATTATCTATCCTATCTCTGATAGTAAATGGGTAAGTCCAACACAAGTAGTACCAAAGAAATTTGGAATAACTGTTGTAAAAAATGAAAATGGTGAACCAATTCCAACACGCATTCCATCTAGTTGGCGCATGTGCATTGATTACAGAAAATTAAATGATGCCACTAGAAAAGATGATTTTCCACTTCCATTTCTAGACCAAATTCTTGAAAGAGTAGCTGGACATCCCTACTACTGCTTTCTTGATGGCTACTCTGGCTACTATCAAATCCCATAGCCTTAGAAGACCAGGAAAAGACCACATTCACATGCCCATTTGGAACATTTGCATTTAGAAGAATGCCCTTTGGACTTTGTAATGCCCCTGCAACATTTCAAAGGTGCATGCTAAGCATTTTTAGTGACATGGTTGAAAATTGTATAGAAGTTTTTATGGATGACTTAACAGTATTTGGTAATTCTTTTGATACGTGTCTTGATAATCTGGAAAAGGTTTTGGAAAGGTGTAAAGAAAAAGGATTAGTTTTAAATTGGGAAAAATGCCATTTCATGGCCATTTCTGGAATTGTCTTGGGTCATATTGTGTCGTCAAAAGGAATTGATGTTGACAAAGCCAAAGTTGAAGTCATTTCAAAATTACCCTCACTAAAGACAATTAGAGAAGTCCGTTCTTTTTTAGGACATGCGGGATTTTATAAGAGGTTTAGAAAAGACTTCAGTGTCATATCTAAACCACTTTGTAACCTCCTAATAAAAGACACGCCTTTTGAATGGACAAATGATTGTCAACAAGCCTTTGAAAAAATAACTAGTCTTTTGACATCAGCCCCAATAATGCAACCCCCTGATTGGTCTTTGCCTTTTGAGCTAATGTGTGATGCCAGTGATTATGCCGTTGGTGCTGTTCTTGGCCAGAGGAAGGAAGGTAAGCCCTTTGTTATTTATTACGCAAGTAGAACTTTGAACAGTGCTCAAATGAATTACACCACAACTGAAAAAGAACTACTTGCTGTAATATTTGCGTTGGATAAATTTCGTTCGTATTTAATTGGTTCATCTACTATTGTTTATTCTGATCATGCTGCTGTGAGATATTTAATGACGAAACAGGATGCCAAACCAAGGTTAATACGATGGATTTTGCTACTTCAAGAATTCAATTTGACAATCAAAGACAAAAAAGGCGCTGAGAATGTTGTTGCAGATCATCTTTCAAGACTTACAAACGAGTCTTCAATTGAAACAACACCCATTAATGATTCTTTCCCTGATGAATTTTTGTTTTCTATAAACAAAATGCCTTGGTATGCTAATATTGTCAATTATCTTGTAACAGGTGAAATGCCAAGTGACTGGAGTTCCCAGGACAAGAGGAAATTCTTAACAGAAGTGAAAAGCTTTTATTGGGATGATCCATACCTGTTCAAGTACTGCTCTGATCAAATTTTTCGAAGATGTATACCAGACGACGAGGTAAGTAGGGTCATTCAATTTTGCCATTCTGAAGCATGTGGTGGCCATTTTTCTTCAAAAAAGACAGCTGCAAAAATATTGCAGTGTGGATTTTATTGGCCTACATTATTCAAAGATTCTTATGCATTTTGTAAAGTGTGTAAGAATTGTCAATTGGTGGGGTCTATTTCAAAACGAAACATGATGCCTTTAAACCCCATTCTTGTCATTGAAATATTTGATTGTTGGGGAATTGATTTTATGGGCCCTTTTCCATCATCATTTGGATTTGTATATATTTTGGTTGCTGTTGATTATGTTTCAAAATGGATCGAGGCGATTCCTTGTCGGCACAATGATCACAAAATTGTGATCCGCTTTCTAAAAGAAAATCTTTTGAGTCGATTTGGAATACCTCGAGCCATTATCAGTGATGGGGGAAAATATTTTTGTAATAAGCCATTTGAGTCCTTAATGAAGAAATATGTGATTACACATAAAGTTGCCACCCCTTATCACCCTCAAACAAGTGGTCAAATTGAATTAGCAAATAAGGAGATAAAACAAATTTTAGAAAAGACAGTTAATCCAAACCGTAAAGATTGGTCTCTTCGATTAACTGATGCACTTTGGGCATATCGTACTGCTTTTAAAACATCTTTAGGAATGTCACCCTATCGACTTGTTTATGGAAAATCTTGCCACTTACCAGTTGAACTTGAACATAAGTCATTTTGGGCTATTAAAGCTTTTAATTCAAATCTTGATGATACTGGCAATGTGCGTAAATTGCAATTGAATGAACTTGAGGAATTAAGGAATGATGCATATGAGAATTCTAGAATTATTAAGGCAAGAATCAAATTTTTTCATGACAAAAGAATTTTTCGAAAAACATTTGAAATTGGTCAAAAAGTCTTACTTTATAATTCTCGTCTTCATTTATTTTCAGGGAAGTTAAAATAAAAGTGGAATGGTCCGTTTGTTGTAAAAAATGTGTATCCATATGGTGCCGTAGAAATCGAGAATCCAAAGAATGGTGTCACATTTAAAGTTAATGGTCAAAGACTGAAACCATATCTGGAACACCAACCACGTGAAGCAGACACCGAAATTAATTTGAGTGACCCACCAAACCTCGATTGAGCCCTTTTGTTTTAACTTTTTGTGAATTGATTTTACTATTGCTTTATCATTTGAATTATTCGATTTTTTTTCTTTTTTCTTCTTTTCTTTTCCCTATGTCTTGAATAGAGTGCACTGCATTGTTTTCAATTGTGTGCTGTTTGACAAATGTGTTTTAACTCACCAGATTTTTATACTTATCATGAATACCTCCACGAGAAATTTCCTCATCGATCATCTTAAAACACTTTTCCATGTAAAATTTCACTTGAGGAAATTGATCCGATTTTGTAAATTACATCCTATTTGGGATCTACAACCACCAGCGTTAGTATTCCACGTTAAAGATCTAGAAAGACAACTCACAGAAATAGAGGATGGTATTTATGATCTGCAATTGGAGCTGGAGGTAAATCAATAAAAGGACGAAGGTGAGTTATATTTCTTGTGTGTTTTTGCTTTATTTTTGTACTTTTTCACTTTTGATTTGATTTTGCAGATCTGTTTTGTTTGTTTTAATTCACTCTCCCGTATAAATGGCGGATAACGGTACTCCGTGACTTTTTAAAGTCGGTATTCTCAGTTTCCCACAATAACTGAACCCCAAAGTCAAGCATGGAAGAAATACAACATAAATTGCATCAGCGTTTTCCTTCTCTCCCTCAAAATGCTCTCAAGAAGATTTACAAAGCTCGTTGTGAACGACTGCGCTTGTTAATGATTAATGGGATTCCTGCTGATATTCGCTGGTTAATTGAAGCAAAGGTCCGACTTGCAGGTGAGTTTTCTGATCCATTTGTTTCTTACATGCTTGGTTTTGGTAAAAGCACGTTTGCGAAAAAACGAAGAGCTAAGCGACTTGGCTCTAAATGTCCTAACTGTGTAAGACTTGCTTGCAACAAACCTCGTTGTAAAACTTTAGGAATGGTTTCTATAAATCGTGAAGATAAAATCAAATTCGTTAAGGATGGCATGAGTAAAGAGTCGTTGGATGATATCTTACGATCTCTTGAGACGCATCCGAGCGGATTTGTCCAACGTGAAATTCACAATTTATGGAAGTTGTTCCAAAAAGAAAGTGCACAGTTTAGTCTTGGGAATCTGACTCTAAAAGACCCTGTTTGCCAGTTTATAAGAAAACTGGATGGGAAGCCTATCCTCGACCCATAGAGGGCGTTCAAGCCGTTACTGGACGTAAAACCAGAGGAAGATGTGAGCCACAATCACAACTACCAGTAAATATCCTTTTATTTTATCTTATCTTTCGCATTGTTATTCTTTTTTTTTTGTGTGATTTTAAATCTAATCACTGTTTTCTTTTTCGTTTCACTTTTTGCCTTTGAATAATTGAGCCAAAAGCTTCACGCGTCATTTGACAAACACGTCACCCCATTTACAGATGTATATCATTATATACATCACTATAAGAGCTCCTTTTTAAGCATTCACAAATTGTTTCTTTTAGAATTGTTTTAATGGCAGGAACTTCAATCAGCCAGCTTAAGAACATTTGTGTGCTTTCTGAATTTCGCTATGGAAAGTATAAGGAGTTTGTACAAGCAGCCAGGAGCTTGGTCGTGCTATAACAGAGCGAAAACTACATCTTGTATATGGAGGAGGTGACCAAGGGTTATCAAAGCTTGTCTCTGAAGCTGCTTTCATTCGAGGAAGTCAAGTGCTAGGCATCATTCCAAAAGCCTTAAAACCTTTAGGATGCCTACCAGACCCACCAACTGGAGAAGAGTTAGTTGTCTCAGGTATGCAAGAAAGAATATCTGAAATGTTAAAGCATGCTGACGCTTTTATTTTCTTGCCAGGAGATCTTGCAACATTAGAGGCGCTAATTACATTTGCTTCTTGGGCCCATTTGAATATCCATCAAAAACCCATCGGTTTGTTAAATGTTAATAACTTTTATGATGGCTTAATAACATTTCTTAATCATGCAATTAAAAATTATTTCATTCCTTCCTCAGCGAGAAAACTCTTTATTTGTGCTCCCACTGCTAATGAGTTACTTGATCTTTTGCAAGCTTACAAACCAGAGCCAGATCCCATGACTTTGGCGTTGGATTGGGCAATTGATGACGATGACAGTAACTCTCGTAAAAAGTGTAAATTAGATTTGACTCTCCGTTTGTAAATATTTTCCAGCAGTGACCAGGTGATATCTTCTAAACTCTACTCCTTTATTCTAAGACATTAGGGACAATGTCTCTTTCAGGTTGGGGGGAGGGTATAGTTGATAATTGTGGAATGTTTCAGTCCTGGTGGTGTTTTTACTAATTTTTGTTGTAAAAACTAATTTCGGATAAAAATTTGAGTCGAAGATGGCAGAATATAGAATGTAGTGTCTCTAGAAACGCATCTTCATTTTAGAATTTTGTTTTCTTTAAAAAAAAAAAACCTTTTTCTCTTGATCATCTCCCTTAAGTTTCTGCAATCAATCCAAATTTTTTGGTGTGTTTTTGAATTATAAAAAAAAAAAATTTATTTTTCGGTGTAATCTTTTAACATTAGATAACATGATGATTTTCAAAATTTTGGTATTTGTATTATCTTTGGCCTTGAGTTATATTACACTATGTTTTCCCCTTTTGCATGTTAAAACGTAAATTGAGAAATTTGATGAGTGAAATTGATTAAGCCATTTGAAGGAATGTACATATCACGAAAAGTCCAAGCGAGTTTTAGAGCCTATTATCCTTGGAGAGTAACCCTATTTGCCTATACAGCTTCACAATTTATTGTACAAGATCTCTATAATTTCAAAAAAAAAAAAATTGTGCAGTCGCATCTAAAAGCCCATTGAACTAGCGGATATGAAAGATTATTTAGAACCCTAAAAGATGACAGAAGGCCATCTTTGATCCGTTTGAGCCTTTTTAGCCAACCCTATTATAAAATATCAATAGTTAACCCCTTTAAGCCTTTAAAAAAAAAAAAAATCTTTTCTTTGATAACTTATCATCTTATCCCACTCCAATGTGGAGCATCACCTTACGTTTTGTATTTTCCACCACCCAATTATGTTTGAAAATAGGGATGATTATGTATTACTGATAATGGTGCTATAAAAAAAAAAAAGAGGATATGTATAAATAAATAAATAAATAAATAAAAGAGAAAAAAAAAGCACCTTGTAATCTCTAAAAAAAAAAAAAAAAATCCCCTATTTTTCAAACATATATTTTTGTTTTCTTATTACCCTTTTTTGTTAACCATAACCCTAGCCTACGTTACGTCCTAATAAAAGTCCTTCTTGATTTTAGGGAATTATAGTCTGAAGTAAAAGCTAGTGATATGGACTAAAAGATGTGGTGATGCATAAAAAAAAAAATTATTTTTAAAAAAAAAAATATTTGCCATTAATTTCTTGGGGCTTGAGATCATTTTATTTCTAAGCTGTGGGCATTATTTTTTCATCCTGGTGAGAGCGTGTGATATTGTTTTATTATCCTCTCAAATCTATTTTTCTTTTCCTAGAGTGACAGTTTAATTTGGGGTATATTTCTTTTGAGAGAGTCACTCTTAATTGTGAGATTTTGGGGTTTGATGTATCATTCTTAAAAGTGGTTTTGATTAATGTAGCTCTAATAATTGATCATTTTACATGATTTTACGTAATTGATTTATGTGGGTGTGATTTTCTTTAGGCTGAAGATAATGCTTATACTTTTATTTGATTGTTGTCATTAATCTGATGAAAGAAGTGAACACAATGTTTCTATTTAAAAAAAAAAAAAAAAAGATTTTCAATTTGGTTTTGAAATTTCTCTAAATTTTTATCGCTTAAATTGCTAGGGCCTAGCAATAAGCTGGTTGGGGGATGTGATTGATACTGAAAAGTGACATTTGATAAGGATAAAATTATTAGTTTTTCACTTATTGTATCAATTAATGCGCTCATTATTTCTAAATTATTTTAATACTCCCCAAATATACTTTATATTAAATTAATTCGCAATATGTTAATTTTCATCTTGTAAATATTTTTTCAGGAGTAAAGATGGAATTGGAATTGAAAGCGGGAACAAAGAAGAACTACTGGAGCACAATTGAGGAGATGTAATAATAATAATAATATTATTATTATTATATAAATAAAAAAATAAAAAAAATAAAAAAATAAAAAATAAAAAAAACAAAAAAACAAAACAAGCAACCAAATTTGGTTGCTCGTGATGGTCATCCTGACCATCACACATATCTAAATACATATATAATAAAATAATAAATAAAATAATAAATAAATAATAAAATAAAGAAAAGAGAAGGTAATTGTTGCCTATAAAAGGCAAGCGAGGGGCGAAGCGGAGGAATTGGAATTCAGTGAGTGCGAAAGAAAAGCCGAGGGATAGAGTGATGAGGAATTATGTTTTCCTTCTTTTTCTCTTTTGTTTTGTAATCAATTTTCTTTGTAACATATTTCCAAAGTTCATCAAATAAAAAGAGTATTTTGTTTTCTTTCAACATGAGTAGCTAATTTTACTAAGCTGAGGTGAAGGGTGAAGCTCAAGGTTTCAATTTATGAGATTAATTACTTTTCTCAAGTGAGTTTTAAGTTTATTTTATTCTTTTCTGGTTATTTTTATGTCATGTTAATTTAAAAGTTTTCTTGAATTTGTATAGTATTTTGACACAATGTCGACACAATAATATAATTGTGGCACATTAGGCACTTTATTCCATATTTATCCACACACATAGAATTAAATGATATAATAAATAACTGGTAAAAGTGAGGCAAAATATAAAAAATGAGAGAGTAAGAAAATTATAGTTTGAATACTGAGAGTGGATCCTGTAGCCTTAGCATATTTTTAAATTTGTTTCAAATAATTTCTTTTCCCCACAATTAATTTTCTTAGTTTTAAATTGACTACTGGATTTTAAATTCCCTGTGGTTCGACCCCGGACTCACCGGGTTATATTATAACTAGACACTCTTATACTTGGGAGTAATACACTTTTGAGTTGTGTCATTTGTTTTTTTATCTGAAATATAAATGGGTCTGAATTTTTCTAAAGTTTGATTGGGTCTGATTACAAAAATATGAATGACATGTTTGCTTTTCTTTTTTAAATATCTGAATATAAGTGATATCTTGTTTGTTTTCACAATAAAAAACGTCTTAAATTTAGTTATTTGACATTTATATCTTTGTAAATTAAAATAAAAAAGAGGATTAGATTTTATAGTTAAGGAAATAAGTTATTTTACGGAGATATTTTTGGAATATAATATTTACTTGTCATTTAGACCTTTTTTCATTTAGATAAACGTCACAAAAGTTTACTTTTTCTATTCAGATATAAATGTCTAAAAATCAAATATAATTTCGAAAAAATAAACAAGCATATTTTGGAAAAGGTCTGAAATTAATAAAATTTTAGATTTCAGACATTTAACAAACAACCTCTTAGTTTTGTATGTGTGATTTAATGTTTTAATTAATAATAGAAAATCAAGTCAACAGCACGAAAAGCACAGCAATATAGATAATACATCCCTTGATAAAACAAAAAATGTATTACGTTTCTGCATTAGTATTAACGTAGTTCTATACATACAGTGATTTTTCCATTTATGAATCAATGATCTAGTGCCACATCAACGGGATTTATGGTGATCAACGTTAGAAAGTATGAAGAAATTTTAATGCTCTGTATAATTAAAGAATAGGGATGGCAAAGTACCATGGTGTCAGTTTTGTTAGGGCGGGTATAGACTTAATTTAACCTCCCTTCTCATCTAGAATATTACGGTGTGGATTGTTGATTCGTGAGCAATGTAACTACAAGAGAAGTATTATCTAGTAATTGTAGCAAATAATCGATTATTATTCATAATTACAACACTTGAGAAATTTACATGGGCAAGTTTTGGTTCTTCAAGGTAACACAATTACGCCAGAATCGATTAAATCTGTTGTAGACTTGGGAAACTAATTTCAAAATTCCATATTTGAGCCATTGGTGCATTGGTTTGATTAAGCGCCTGCCTAACGTAATAGGCACAAGTGTCCATAAGGCCAAACAAATCCACCCAAGCAAGTGCGGGAAGAAAACTGACGCTAGCGAGGCCGAAGCAAGAGCACCTGAGCTGAGAATTACATGGCTCGTGATTTGCGGATAACCTGCTTGATGTTCTGTTGATTCCACGTTAATGGCTAGTCCCAAACAATAAATGAAAGCTGCTCCAAAGAAAATCCACATATTTAGAGGATGTGTATCAAAAGGAGATACATTTTTGTTCTGAAAATCCACTTGAAGTAGCCCAATCAGCAATGGTATTATGAGTAGGAAGATGATATGCCGCGGGGAAGAGGAAAGAAATGACTGCTCAGTTGAATTACTGCAAATATGACGAGAAGAATGTTCAAACCCAGACTCTTTATATAACTTTGCTTGTTTGTCATATCAAATTTATGATACGGGGTCTTCATTTTTTGTCAGATAAACTTGATTTTATTTATAGAAGTTTTCAATGCACTCGCTTCTCTTACTCCAAAGTAGACATATCTATTGAACATCACATCAAATATAAAATTATGCTCAGAAGCGCATAGAAATGGCCAATACAGGACCCATGCGTGCATGTCATTTGTCTTGCCCTATGTGTTTAAATCTTTACGCTGTGTCATAAATGCACGCCTAATTCTTTATATGTAGGCCCGGCCCGACACGTGTTTTGTACAGTGGGTCGTGTCGTGCCGTGTTTAAGAAAAAAAATCTAATAAATTTTTTTCTTTTTTAAAAATTTTTTAAGAGTACATGCCAAACCGTTAGCGTACTTTTTTTAAGTCTATGTATTTTTTTTTTAAGTCTATGTGCCTTTATTCAAATTTAATAGAATAAAAAATTTTAAATTCAAGTTCATATTCAATAATAATAATCTAATAATAGAAAGAGAATATAATATTAATTATTAAGTTTGACCTAATAGTATTAGAAATTATTTTAATACTTAACAACAATAATAATAATAAATTTTTTTAGCGTTAACTTAATTGTTAACTTGGACTTACATAGAGTATAGATCATAGTTCACAATAATATTTATAAAATCATGATATTTCTAATTTTATTCATTAAAATCATGATATCAATTATTTGCTTAATAAATTATAAATATAAATCAATTATAGTATTTTTTAAACCAAGAATTAAATGAATTTAAAAAATTCAATTTCAAGTTATTTGTAAAATCATAAAATTTTAAGTTTACTTTCATCAGAAAAAAAATGTGATTATTGCAGGCTTTTTATCATGCTGTGCTTAGCCCATCTATAATCATGTTATGCTTTTAAGACCCACTTGCCTAAAATTCTAAGCCCAATCCAACCCATGTGAGTGTTGTCTTATGCCGCATGCCTCATCGAAATGTGCTCTGTGTCATGCCATGCTACATGCCATCTGACCCATTGGCCATCTCTAGGTGCCCAAGACTTTTATGGAAACTTACTATTTTAAAATATTACAAATCACTTTTATAGCGTTGTAAAAAATTTTACAGCATTGTAAAAACTTGTTACAACGATGTAAAAGTACTTATTCGCGCCTTTTATGTATATATGTATAACTTGCTAAAACTCTTCTTTTTATTGTCATGGAATAAGGCAGATGCATGACATGGGGCGAGTAAAAAATAACACAGAATCCATGGGACAAATGGGCTGCTGAAACTTAACAAAGATGCCATAGGGCAAATGGGCAGCTGAAACTTAACAAAGATATGTGATTTGAAGTGAGGATGGCAGTCAATCCCTAGTACGTACTACTTCGAGTGCATGACTCATTGCCCTAATTAAACTAAAATAAAATCCCCATAAATAAACAACAAAACAAAAACAGATGAAAATTAATTGATAAAAGTAGCAAGCGCATGCAATACTACTTACTTCTCCAGGTGATGAATAAGATGGCACTGCGGACATCTTTGCGTTATTGGTTTCTTCTTCTTATTCACAGACGACACACGTTTTGCAGCTATAAGTACTCTGCTAACTCTGAATTGGCGAGTCGATCTTTTAAGGTTCCCATGTTCTCTAAGCTCATGTTTTGTCTCAGCCGGCCTCATTTTCAGGAAACTGAGATTATTCTCTTCATAATATCCTCCGTCATTATTTGTTTTCGGATTATATGAATCAATGCAACACTAGACATGCTGTTGTGACTTTTATATATATATATATATAGTTCTAAGTGGTAGTTCAATTATAACTTTTGGTATTAATTTAATTATTATATAGAGTATTGATTTTGTATTTAATTAATCCAAGTGATGATACAACCACAAACTCTTATACAAACTTATCTTGTATAAATTGATGTGGCATTAATTCATTGGTTGAATGAAAATATAAAATAATAAAAATAAATGATGTGAGACAAGAGATATTTAATGCAATTAATTAAACATGTCACATTAATTTATATAAGATAAGTTTATACACAAGAATTTGTGGCTATATCTTTATTCAATTAATTCTAGGGTGGGAGTCAATTTTGATCCTAGTAAAAAAAACTGCTGCCAGGATTTTCCATACCCAGCGAGGAAGTTTCGCTTTTTTCAATGTATAATTTTCTTACTTGAGCGCCTGATCTCTCGGGGTTCCTACCTCAGCACTTTCTCTCGAGAGGCCGGCACGGTTAATTTAGTTCGTTCTTTTAAAAAAGAAAAAAAGAAAAAAAGAAAACTTATGAGTGATACTATTGGCACCTTTTCATTATCCTTAACAAGATTCCACTTCATATAAATTAGAGTGAAGTACAATTGAACTCACATAATTTTTTTTTTTCCAACAAATTATTTACGACATTCATAATCAATCCTTTTTTATTTTAATTTTCTACGTATTACTTCTTATCTAACTAAAATAAATTATATAAATTTAGATTAATCGGTTTTTTATTGATTAAATATTTTTGTACTTAAAATATGTATAGTTTAAGTCAATGGACAATGATTAACATTAAAAAATTCATCATCCAAAAACTTTCTAATTCACGTGTATTGTAATAATAAGATTGTAAAAGAAATAAAAAAAATAACACAATATTTCTTTGAGTTTTAACAATAAAAAAATTAAATGAAAAATTAAAACTGTGTTTAAAAAAAAGGACATTTTCAAAAATAAAATAAATATAACTAAAAATGAGGTTTCATGAGGAGATTGAAGAGGTCCCCTATAATCCAACTCAATACCTATATGTTTCCTAATTACAATCATAAGTCTACTTAATTATATTAACAGTAAGATTAACTTTGATCAATTTCATTATAGTATCACCCAATTTTTTTTATTTCTTTATTAATATATATCTACTCTCTAATTTGGGGGAGGATGTATCTGCTCTATGCATATTTTGTCCATAAAATCATAAATGTATCATCCAATGATTGAACTTGCATCAAATCATAGCTTCATGCTTATATTATAGTCGACAAGCTGAATTTCCCTTGATGTGAGATTTGGCCGTTGATTTCAGAACTGGGGCAGCTAGCTAGGCATCGTGAGAAACATATATATAGATATATTGAAAACGTTTTAGAAACGATATTCATTTTTGCTGCAAAGACTCAATTTATATAAGTGTTTTAAATATAAAAAAATAATATAATAATTGACAATTAATCTTTTATGATCAATGTTTAAAACGGACACAATCCATTATTTGATTGTTGGATTAGTATCATATTCTTCTCTCAGGCCGCATCTGTCGCCTTTTCCTTTGACAAATTATTTGGCCGCAATGTGTGAAAATTTTGCTCGGTTAGATGGGATCGATGCGTACGTTTCACTCCTTACGTGGAATATTTCCTTACGTGAGGTCATAATTAATTTATTAAGGAGGTGTAGGCTTAATTTAATCGCCCTTTCCAACTACAAAATTACATAGTGTGGATTGTTGATTCCTGAAATGCGAAGTCCCCCGACTTTCGCAATGTAACTACAAGAGAAGTATTATCTAGTAATTGTAGCAAATAATCGACTATTATTCATAATTACAACATTTGAGAAATTTACATGGGCAAGTTTTTGTTCTCCAAGGTAACACAATTACGCCAGAATCGATTAAATCTGTTGTAGACTTGGGAAACTAATTTCAAAGTTTCATATTTGAGCCATTGGCACATTGGTTTGATTAAGCGTCTGCCTAACGTAATAGGCACAAGTGTCCATAAGGCCAAACAAAGCTTTTCCGCACTTTAAAATCCTGAATTGGAATATATATATATCTTTCTCTAGTGCGGACCTCTCTTTTTTTTTTTTTTCCACGCAAACACAGTTTTAAATTATGGAGTTTAAAGAGTTAATTTTTAACTCTCTTGAACTGCATGGTTTAAGAGCGTGTCAGTACTAAAAAAGACAAGGACGTCCGCACTTGAGAATGATTATAGAAACATATATATGTATAGATGTACATATGTATGTATATACTTTAGAACATTTTTACTTTGTTATATAATTAATTCATTGCAATTAATATTGTTCAGTGGGTGCTCCACAATTGGAGCGATGAGGCTTGCGTAAAGATTTTGAAGAATTGTCGGGAAGCAATACCGGAAAAAACTGGAAAAGTGATAATTATTGATGTTGTTTTACAACCTGAAGGTCAAGGCCTGTTTGATGACGCCGGTTATGCATTTGATTTAGTTATGATGGTTAACACGCCGGGCGGGAAAGAGAGGACAGAGCTTGACTGGAAGAAATTATTGGAAGAAGGAGGCTTCCCTCGCTACCAGATCATCAAAATTCCAGCTTTACAATCTATTATCGAGGCGTATCCAGAGTGAAATGAAACTCTGAGTTGATAGCAAAACCATTCACAACAGATGCCTATATAATAATTAATAAAATAGGTGTGAAATAAAGTTCAGTATTCTATGGACGAATTTAAGGCACTGGTTGTATTTTTGACAGGGAAATTATGCAAATGCGTGCATAATATTTCTGTTTCAAGGCATGCATGCATGCTTGTTTGAACATCAATATTAATTAGATAGAATCCAATAATAATATGGCTCGTACAGGCTGCTTGTTATTGTTGTTTAAAAGCTTCTTTTCCATAACTTATTAAAATCGTTTGTGGGATAAATTGATTTTGACAAAAGTGATTTTAATTTTTTTTTTTTTACTAAACACTAAAATTAGCTTTTAGATTTTTAAAATCATTTTTAAACCTCCTAAAAACAATCTCAAATGGGCCATTAGTCATATCTTGATGTTGAAAACTTCAAATTGAATACCGTAAAATTTATTAAAATCTTGACTCACAGAGCTTCCCAGTAATACAAAGATTGTTAATTAAATTGATTCCATAAATTCTTCAAAAACCAGACGTATTTATCTTTCTAACTATATATAATACATAATTTAATTACTTTTAAAAAAATACAGTCAATTTGAACAAGTGGAGTAATAATCTTGGGTTATACTTGTCCCTTGGACTAAATTTAAAAACACTCCCGTGTCAATTCCGTCCTGATTCAATTATATGTTGGATTTGAGAGTCCGTCTTATAACTTAGTTGTATTGCAGCCTTCGCTATATAACTTATTTGAATTTTAGCCGTTGTCATGTACGCTGCAAAGAGCCCACTTGCCCCTGTACGTTGGTGATGTTTAATTTTCAACCAAATTGCGTGATCAAACTTATAATCGTGACATTAAAAATTTAAAGTAAATAATTAATATAATCGTGACATTAAAAGATTTAAAGTATTGACTAATTAATCAATTAACAAAACATTTTGCTCTTTATTTGTCTCCTTACTTCTTTTCTTTATTGGAAAAATTTATTAGAAGATCTTGGCGAATCTTGCATACATAAGCATACCAAGCCTTTTTTTTTTTGTTTTTTTCTCCATTTAAAAGAAAAGGTTAATTTTATATTATCTTCTTACGAATTGGCTATTTTTAAATAGTCTTCCTCATTTTTTAAAGTTTCTATTTATCCTCCATTTTTGTTAAAAAGAAAAATCATTAACTTACTTCCATTTTTCCTCTTACTTTTGCCAAAAAAACATGAATATATAACTTAAAATTTTCAAAAATAAAAGAGCATTTTTGAAGATAACCTATTCACGAAGCAATAATCGAAAATTTACTCAAAAGAAAAATGATTGGAGAACTACTGACAATAACATATTCAAAACTACGTTATTTAAGGTGAATTTCAAAAAATTAATCTAAACCCAAAACGATGTCGTTTTGAATGTTTTATTGTTGAAATTTTGTCGGAGTTTAGTTCTCACGTCAGCGCTCTAGCTTTAAAAACATTTTTATTTTAATTCTAATTGTTTGATGTTGACCAAATAACAACCAGCATATATTATAAGCTTTCCATTTATGAAAACCTAATTTGAGTGACAAAGATTTTGTAAATTTTGCTGAAATCCAATAGAATAGAGACAAATGAAAAAGGATATAGGCTTGTAATTTTATAAGTGAAATTTCCATTTACGCTTGAAGCGAAAATAAGCCTTGATAGAGCTGATAACGATTTTATCATGAAAGCTATCGAGTTGTGTCGTCTACCGTCTGGTTGATAAAGACGATATCTTGGGCTTATACCATTGGTAGGTCATCTAAGTTCAAATTCATAGACACTATAAATTCAAGGTCCCTGGCAAGTTTCCAAGTAGTTTCTTTTAAAATAAAATAAAAAGGCAATGCAGGTTTTGGCTATAAATATCGATCCATTCAGTATATATGCAAAGCAAACTCTAGCTTGAAGAAAGAGAGAGGGCAAATCAATGGATGTTCACGAGGAATTACTAAGAGGGCAAGCTGAAGTATGGCAATTCATGTTCGCCTTTACATACTCTATGGCATTAAAATCCGCGGTGGAACTTCGCTTAGCTGATATTATGCACTCACGTGGCTGTCCAATCACTTTGTCCCAGTTAGCCTCAGGTACTGACTCTCTATCTCTTTTGCTGGATTAAAAGCTATAGTTTTAGTTTGTTGGCCTCTTAATTACAGCCTATTAATTAATTAATTTTTATCTTTTATTATGCCAGGAATTGACTCGTCTTGTCCGGATATTTCCTACCTGGCACGCATCATGAGAATGCTTGTATGCAAAGGAATTTTTGCCGCACATCATCCATCAGACGGTGGTGATGAGACTCTGTACGGAACGATCCACATATCAAAATGGCTACTACATGACTCGGAGCTAAGTCTTGCTCCAATGATTCTAGTACAAAACAGTCAATGGCTACTGGCACCATGGCATTACCTTAGCCAATGTGTGAAAAAAGGTGGCATTCCTTTCAGGAAGGCTCACGGCTCTACATTTTGGGATTTTGCTTCGCAGAACCCTCAATTCAACAACTTGTTCAATGAGGCCATGGCATGCACGACCATGATCACCATGAAGGCTTTCGTATCACATTATAAAGTAGATGGGTTCAATAACATAAGATCAATGGTTGATGTGGGTGGTGGCACTGGCACAGCGCTTGCTGAGATTGTCAAATCACATCCACACATCAAAGGTATAAACTTTGATTTGCAGCACGTGATAGCTTCAGCGCCTATGCATGAAGGAATCTCACACGTCGGAGGGGACATGTTTGATGCAATTCCTAATGCTGATGCGGTTTTCATGAAGGTTGCATAACTACCAGTTTCTTCTAACAATATTGATCTTAGATGATCATCAATCATCTCAAGAAATATATTTTTAATTAAGAATTAATCTTGTAATCTTTTACCCGTTTAACAAATTGTGTGCATATCTACCTTGATATGATTTTGTGTGCATTAATTAGTGCAAATACATTATCCTTGATTATTTTTAATGATTATATTTACAGTGGATACTGCACGATTGGGGGGACGAAGCTTGTATCAAGATTTTGAAGAATTGCCGGAAAGCAATACCTGAGAAAATCGGAAAAGTGATCATTGTCGATATTGTTTTACAACCCGATGGCAGTGGATTATTCGATGAGACTCCGTTGGCATTTGATTTACTAATGATGGTTGATTTGTCGGGTGGAAAGGAGAGGACTGAGCTTGAATGGAAGAAAATACTTGAGAAAGGAGGCTTTCCTCGCTACAGAATCATCAAAATCCCAGCTTTACAGTGGATTATTGAGGCCTATCCATAGTAACATGTGACAAATGAATTAGCACCAATACAAATTCACCATTTGGACTACTGATAAATGTTAATAACTTATCATTACATGACTCTATAAGGTTAAGTCGAACTTTATATTTTAATTTGTAAGCCTGTCATTATCAGTTGCCTTTCGTTCTCAAGGAATCTCATGATCTCCTTAAATGTAAGTTTCAGTAATTGATGTAATCTTATTTTTGCATGATTATTCTTTTTTTTAATAAGTTACATCATTAGGTTGTTTTTATTTATATTTTGTGATAATTTTCATTGGAGCAAAACTCATCATGTCCTCTTCCGTCTTTCTAAATAAAAAAGCAAACAGTTAAAAATGACCTTTTTTTTAATCCTTTGTATGATGAATGTATATAACACACGAATAAAATAATGACTCCCAATCAATGAAATTTAAAATCATTACACTAAAATCAAACTAAAATTATAGCATTGTTACTTCTATCCGTTGAATGTTGTTACTGTGACAACCAATAATTCAATAAACCAAAAACGATTGAAACTAAAAATTATTAAAACCCATAATCGCTCCATCTCTCTCAAGGCCCACTTATAATTGATCATTTGGTTAGTTTCAGATTGAGAGGGTGTCGGCTCGGCGCCGGATTAGGGTCCACAGGATCAAGTCCTAATCTAGTGTTGATGTCTCTTTTTATACCTATCGAGTAGCATTAGATATTTCTCAGTGGAGTTGATGTCTCTTTAAATTAATGTTTTTTAAACTGTTTAATAGAATTGAGTTAGGCTCCGTTTGGTACAATTTTATTAAATAGAAATTTTATAAGCGATGAAACATCTATAATAGAACTTTTGAATAAAAGTCATTAGGTGTTTGGTTGTCAATAAAAAAAGCACTTTTGAACCATTAAACTGTTTGGTTGTGTAAAATTAAAAGTGTTTTTGTGTAATTAAATTACCAAAAAGGATATGTATTCATAATTATATAACATGTAACAAAATACATCCAAGCTATCAATTAATAAGAAAAAATTAGTTCAATCATTTTTTAATTTTCAAAATTAAAAATTCCAACATTGATATATTCTCCTAAATAAATAATATTCTTCAAATTAAAATGATAATCAATAATAGAAATATTAATCTAACATGAGAAGTGTCGCACTGATCACGTTCTTAATTCATTTCACGTCGTTGAATGAACTTTTGCTGTTCTTCATTGTTCTCTTCCTTGACTCACTCACTGTTGGAAGCAATTCGTCATCATTATCAAAAGGTTGAAATTCTTGGTCAATATCTGCATATTTTCTTATAAAATTGTGAAGAACCATTGAAGCAATCACAATTTTCACTTGCTTAGCAAAAGGAAAACTAGGCATTTGTTGTAAAATTTTCCATCTATTTTTCCAAACACCAAAAGTCCTCTCAATTGTGCATCTCAAAGAAGAGTGGGCATGATTAAATATTTCTTTTTTTCCTCTTGGTTGACTTCCACGTCGAAAATCTGGAAGATGATATCGTTCGCCTTTATAAGGACCTAAATAACCTGTCATATGAGGATATCCAGCATCTACTAAGTAATACTTACCTGCAAAATGGAAATTCTATAATTGAAAAAGAATTAAACAAACTTATATAGAAATGTATCATAAATAATATATTATAACTAACCTGTAGGTGGATGAGGAAAGTGCAAATTCTCTCTACGTAAGGCCTCTAAAAATATACGAGTGTCATGGGCAGTACCTTCCCATCCAGCCCATGCAACATGCAGCCATCACATTTTGGGTAGGAATCCCTTTTCTACCAATATACGGTATTTGCTTCGATGTAGGCACTATGACTGGTATATGTGTCCCATCAATTGCCCCAATACAATCTTTAAAATATGACCAATATTGATCATCATTCCTAATTTTTTTAGGAATTTCTATAAACTGTGGGTCAGATGGTTTCAAAAAATCAATGGCCATATGACAAATAGCATCTAACACTATTCCAAACCACCTCGATATAGTTTCACCCGAATGTTGAAATCTTTCTTGAACCATTCTATTCCCAAATGCGTGACCTAATGTAATAAAAAACATAGCTACTGACTTAATTATAGATATATTCTTGCCTCTTTTAAGACCATATGATTCACTCAAAACTTGGCATAACTTTATAAATACATGTTTTTCCATTCTAAATTGTTGGTGACATCTATCTTTATGTCCATTTAGCACCTCTAATACAAAAGAATAACCTGAATGATGGGATGTTCTACATGGTTCCTTTAAATTATACCTAATAAAATGATTGACATACAATGCAACTCCAGTTTGTACCATTTGTAATAATTTGTACTCAGCATCACTTCCATCAATGTAATTATGCTCACTATCATCGTCATTTTCTGAGAATTCCATATCTGTAAACACATATATAATAAAAATCATCATTATTTGAAAAAAAAAGAAAAATTAAATATAAATATAAAAATAAATCTATCTCAGCTCTAAACAAAATAAAATAAAAATATCACAATTGGTTTAAAATAATATTCTTAATATAAGAGCATAAATAAAATAAACCAAAGTAAACAATAATCTTGAATATAAGAACAAGCCATAAAATAAAATTACAAAGAGTCTTTCATGAACTTCAACCACTCAATTTGAACATCGCGATCCTTAATTGCAACAAACATCTCCCTATTCTCCTTCTTAAGAAAAATTTTAGTGGCATTCAAATATAGCTCACTTTTTATCTCAATTTCAGGCATACTATGTAGCACTTCCATTACTTCTGCAATGCTACAACCATTTTCACCATTTCTTATAGCTATAGATGGTCTACTCTCTACTGCCTGACATAAGCAATCCAATTGTTTAGATAATCTAACTGCAGCTTCATCTCGCTTTCGAATTGGTAATTTTCTTTTCCTTCTATTATCATTTGTAGATGCTACAAGAATACCATTATCAATGTCAGTCTCAATATTCTCTAGTCCCCCAAAATTATTTGGTTCAATATTGACATTCTCCTCTTGAAAATACATATTATTATCTTCACCAACATATTCATTAGATGGTCCACCCTCACCATCATTTGGTACAAAACCCATAGATGGCGCCCATGATCCTTCCCCTGTAGCAGCAACATCTTTGAACAAAATTTCTAGTTGATCAACATTTCTCAAGCCTTTAGAATGAAATTTAATTGCTTTAGGTATCTCCTACAATAATGCAAAAGGATTATATGTTAAAAGTATGTCTAAGTTGCTCCCAAAATCATTTCCTATTACGCTATAAAATAAAATAAAAAAAGGTTAGAAATTTGCACCTTTAATTTTCTCTCCCACCATTCATCGCTACCAATTAGAATTTTCTGAGATCCCATCCTAAACCAGTTTCATTTCTCAGCAAGTTTGTCCAAAGTTGCCAATCTTTTTTTAGGATGTCCCACTTGTTTTTCAATTGTTTTTGTTCATAATCTCTACCGGTCATTGAATGAAACTTAGCAATAAGATTTTTCCACCCAATCTTATTAAAGTGACCATTTGGTCGATTCCCAGCCAATGTTTCATTCACACAAATCTTAACAAAAGCATCGGTGGTAACATCATCCCAATCTGCCTTTGATTTTTTTCTCTTTTCTTCTATAGTATTTGCCGTTCTAGACAAAAGGATATCTAATATTATTATATAAAATATAACGCACAAATAAAACAAAGATGAAATGAATCTCAAATATTAAATAACAATTGCCATGCATTATTGAATAATACAATAAAAAGAAAGATGAAACACTAACAAATGGTGCCAATAATTTATAATGAATAATATAATAAAAAGAAAGATACAAGAGTAGCGTGTGTGGCATGAATTTATATTGAATAATATAATAAAAAAAGATGAAACAGTGGCCATAAACATATTGAATATTATAATAAATTGGTCACGAGTTTTAATTGTTTATAAAGAAATCATAACTAAAATTATATTACAGGTGGTGACAAAAAATTGCTTAATACACTATTCTTCATGAACCTATATGCTAAGTGAGTTCTTGGCGGAAAATTGCCTGTACAAACCTATGTGTATGCTAGTTTTTGGGTTGTTTACACATGCTAGACTGTATGTTTGAGTTTGCCTTAAGTCTGAAATTTGAACTCCAGGCATAGTTGAATGAAAAAGCTTCTAAGTACTTGCATGAATATGCCGTAACCAATTGTTCATTCTTTCTTAGCTTGAGAAGTACCAACTGTTAGCTATTGACATGGCAGTGAAATGTTCTACTGTGGGGTCGTGTTTTGTGTTCATGCCCCGAGTCAATTTGTGGGCTGTGGAGACACTTCAACAAAGTAATGAGGAGAGTGATTCATGTGCAGCAAACATGACCAATTAATTGTTTATAAAGAAATCATAACTAAAATTATATTATACGTGGTGACAAAAAATAAGATATTATTCTGTAATTTCTTTTGATGCAATGACTAATATGATAAAAGTTTTGAATAATATAACAAGGACAAAGATGAAATTAAAATCAGATTTAAAAGAAACATCAAACAGTTTCACATATTGAATAATACCATAAGGATAAAGAGGACAAAGTACAAAAAGGTATAAATAATGAAAAATAGTAAAAAGGTTTGAATAATATATTAAAGACAAAAGATGAAAAAGTTGCAGGAAACATTACCTTGCGTGAGCTCCTCACAAAAAACGTGGCTGTGATTGCGATTGCTTTTTCTGTAAAATTAAAGCGCTCTGATTGTTAAAAGAAAAAAGAGAGAGAGAAGTAGCGTCAGTTTTTTTATACGGCGGTAATAATTTTTGGTCAGGTTTTATATTAAGGGTATTATGTAATTAATAAAATATGTTAAGGATATTTTTGATATTATATATTTTTTAAAAAAGCTCTCTAACCTCTACTCCCAAAGTTTTAAATTTTCCAGATAGAATTAAATTTTATTTAAAAAGTTTCTACTCAAAAAATAACCAAACACTATAAAAAATTTTAAAAAATACTTATAGTATTAAATAAGCACTTATGCCTCTTAAATAAGCCATACCAAACAGACTCTTAGACTAATCCAAGCAGATCTATGATAAAATCCTTATGTTATAAGCAACCAATAATTCAATTAAAAAATCAATAATGTTAGGGATTACAAAAGTTAAATAACAACTTGATAGCCTTGGTTGTTATATATTATTTATTGGATAGTGAATTTTATAATTAATAAAATTATTTTTTAAATAGATAAATACTACACCAATTTTGACTCAAATTGAGACTCAATAGCTACGATCTCTAACATTACTCTTCAAAACTTAGAAAAGCCTAACAATTACCCCACATATATCAAGACCCACCTATAATAAGTGATCATTTGGTTAATTCAAGATTGAGACAGTAAAGAAACTACAAATAATTTTTATAAATAATTCATTATACAATGTCAGTCTTTTGATTGGATATACGTGAAATTATTTATAAGATAAAAGTTTCTATAGTCCTTACTTTGAGCCAAGTATCTAATTATTCTAATATTTTTAAAAATTACTTCAAAATTCCTTGTTGTATATCTATTTCCAATAAAATTTGTTAATCATCTACTTTTAACATACTACATATCAAGTTTGTTTGAATTTTGGATTATATCAAATATAAATATTATTTTATTGTTAAAAAAGTTAAATCCAATAATTATAAAAATAACAATATTTTTGTTAAATTTTTAAAAATACAAGAATTAATTCGATAATTGACTTAAATAATCAGAATTAAATTAATATTTGCCTTACTTAAACTATAAATAGTCGTGTTATTTAATTTTTTTATTTAGAGATTTTGATTTATTCTAATCTTCTAAGCAAAAATTTCTTTATTTTCTTGGACATTGTATATTCTGCAATGATTAAAAAATTATCAAAAGTGATCTTATTTAGCATTTGGATTTGTCTCCTTTACTTCTTACCTTTAGTGAAAAATCGTTCAAAGATCATCCCGTAACTTTCATGCGCAACCTCATCAAGCTTTCCTTCTCCGGTAATAGTTTAAAGATGTTTTATAATTTCAGTATTGCCAAGTGTTTGATGTTGACCAAACAACAACCCACATGCATAAATGCTTTCCACTCACGGAAAACACGATTTGATGGGCAAGAAAAGGACTTAGGTAGACCAGTTTTACCACCTCAATTACTCACTAAAGCTATGCCAAATAATAGAGTAAGTGCGTCCCATTTTTGCGATTTATATTAAAATTTTGCGGGATCCATCGTTAGACCCACTGCTCTGTCATTTAATGACTTGTCCCGTCACTGGTGGAATAAAAAGATCATATCGGACTTGGCATTTGATTTAGGAGTCATCTTACAGTGCAGTATTGTATCCTATACAGCCACTGTCAAAAATTTGAACAACTGTTATTTTATCGGTTGTTCATTTAATAATTTTTAAAATTTTAATTTTAATACTTAAAAAATATAATAAAATAAAAAAAATATAAAAAATTTAAATTTAAAAAAAAAAATTAATTAAATGAGAAAAATATTTTTAAAAATTTTTTAACATAAATAAATGTTAAAAAATTATAAAAAGAATCATATTCTATTTTTTTTGGTTAAATATCAATTTAATGGATAGATGTTTCAAGTTTATTTTACATGTCTCTATTTTTTGTTTTTCTCATTTATTGGTTCGTTTATTTCAACTTTTTAATCCACTAGTTTTGTGTTTAATGTTTTTACTAAATTTGTTAAATATCAATATTTTATGTTAAATTACAAGTAAATTTCACTTCTCGTAGGATGAGTTCCTAATTTTACTTAAACTTTCTCTCTTATTGGTACAAGAGTTTCAGCTAAAAATTTCACTAGCTTTGTGTTGAATGTTCCCATTATTTAGATAAGATTTTAATTATTTGGGTTAAGTACCAAACTATTTTATAGTTTTTAATTTTTGGTCGGATATGTATCAAATTTTGGTTAAACTTTCTCAATTATAGGTTAATATATTTCAACTTTTCATTCATTAGTTTTGCGTTTATTATTCCTACTAAAATCGTTAAAAATCAATATTTTGGGTTAAATTCCAAGTAAAGTTTATTTCTCGTTGGAATAGTTTCTTATTTTGTTTAAACTTTCTCCATTATTGGTACAAGAGTTTCAGCTAATAATTTCACTAGCTTTGTGTTGAATGTTCCCATTATTTAGGTAAGATTTCAAATATTTGGGTTAAGTACCAAACTATTTTGTAGCATTTAATTTTTGGTTGGATTTGTATCAAATTTTGGTTAAACTTTCTCAATTATAAGCTAATATATTTCAACTTTTCATTCATTAGTTTTGTGTTTATTATTCCTACTAAAATCGTTATAAAACAATATTTTATGTTAAATTCCAGGTAAAGTTTATTTCTCATTGGAATAGTTTCTTATTTTGGTTAATCTGTCTCCATCATGGGTTCATGTATTTCAATTAATAATTTCAGTAATTTTGTGTTGAATGTTCCCATTATCGAGGTAAGATTCCAATAATTTGGGTTAGATACTGATTTTACTTTGTAAAATTTTATTTTTGGTTCGATTGACTCCTGATTTTGGTTAACCTTTCTCAACTATAGGTTTATATATTTCAACTTTTCAATCCACTAGTTTTGTGTTTAGTATTCCTAATGAAATTGTTAAATACCAATATTTTGGATTAAATTCCAAGTATATATCATTTCTCATTGGATAATTTTCCTGATTTTGGTTAAACTTTTTCTCATATAGGTTCATTTATTTCAACTAATAATTCCACTAGCTTTGTGTTGAGTGTTCCTATTATCTAGTTAAGATTCCAATAATTTGGGTTAGATACTAAATTTACTTTGTAAAATTTTATTTTTGGTTGGATTAATCCCTAATTTTGGTTAATTTGTCTCAATTATAGGTTTATATATTTCAACTTTTCAATCCATGAGTTTTGTGTTTAATATTTCCACTAACTTCGTTAAATACCAATATTTTAGGTTAAATTACAAGTAAATTTAATTTCTTGTTGGAGGAGTCCCAACTTTTGGTTAAACTTTCTCCTTTACTAGCACATGCGTTTCAACTAATAATTTCACTAGTATTGTGTTAAATATTCCGATATTTATGTGAGATTTTAATAAAGTGGGTTAGATACCAAATTTACTTTTTAGATTTTATACATGGTTAGTTTAGTCCCATTTTTTGGTTAACCTTTCTCACTTATGGGTTCAATTATTTCAGTTAATTAGTTCACTACTTTTGTGTTTCAATTTCCCAGTACCTACGTTAAGTTTCAACATTATTGGTTAAATTCAAAGTAAACTTTTATTACAAAAAATAAATGATATAATAGGAGTAAATTTCATTTTACTCCTCTTATTTTAGTAAATATCAACTTACTACAATATATTAAAATTTCACTACTGTAACCCATATTCAATTTTTTTATAAACTACAATGCACATTCTAAGTTAAAAAATTAGGAATTTACCTAATCTAATTATGTTTGAGTTTTTTTTTTTTTCTCTTTTGATCTTCTTTACTTCATGAAATTTCTTAAACTCCACTTATTTATACTTGAGCTTTTGATCATTATAGATATGCCTATTTTATTAATTCAAATTAATTGTACTCATTTTCTTTCCAAAATAAATTCTTTGATATCTCATCACTTCAACCAAATTTTCATTTTTCACAATTGCATATGCAATTTGTACAGCTCAAATTTTTATTTTTCAAATATTTATGATAATAAAAATTACTTATTTATTATATGTTATCCCAAGAACAGTGAAAATTAATTCTTATATTGAAATTTTAAGATTTGCAAATTAATATTAACTTTGAATCCAATTCAGCTAAGTCACCGTTTATTTATCTTTAATTAACGCTTTAAGCACAATAACAATATTTTGTAAAAAAAAAAAAACACATTAGAAAATTAATGCCTTAAAAAAAGAAAATATATTAAAACATTAATTTTGCTTCCTAAACTAAGTATTGAAAGGAAATTTTTATCCCATAGGTAAATTCAATATTATAATTTAAAAATAATGTTGTTTATTTTAAAACTATTTATTTATTGCTTCAAATTGCAATAGTTTTTTATAAGTCATGAAAAATAAATTTATTTAACAATATATTTATATAGTTGGGTACGTAATTTATACCTTAATTGATGTTGCCTTATTTTTAATTATTATATTTTAGTGATAGTTTATTTTATTGTATACTAATAGTGTAATAAATTTGTAATAATTGATTATACATCATATTTTACATTGATTACTACACGAATTATATAATATCTATTTATAAGTGAGTATTACTCAAATTAATATATTATACTTTAAATTTTTAATTATCATACTTAAATCATAAAATCACATATGCAATTAAGCTTAAATTATAAAAAGGTCACTTCCGGAAAAATGATCATGTATATCCCTGAGTTTTCACTAAGAGACACGGAAACCCCTTTTGACTTTATTAATTAAAAAAATTGATTCTAATATTTTATAATAAGTGGAAATATAATATTAAAATAAATGTAACAATATATACATTTTAAAATAATTCAATATATAAAAAAATATTTTAGTGCTTTACAATCTTATATTTATTAAACTAAATTTTTTAATAAATAGAAACATAATATTAAAATAAATATTTAAAAATTTAAATTATTTTCAATATTGTATAAAACTTTTGATATTATTAATACATGAGATATATTTTATTAATTATAAAATCTGTTTAACCTAAAGATTTATTTAAAATTTTTATAACAATACAAATATATAACTAAAATAAATATCACAATTTACATTTTAAAAATTATTTTATTTATTAAAAAATATTTTAATGTTATTAATTTATTAGACAAATTAAACTATTTAAATTATATTTGTATTTATTAAAAATTTTAAAGTCAATTTTTTTGAATTAATAAAGTCAAATTATATTATAGTGAAAGGTTTCTTGGTGTCCCTTAGTGAAAACATGGTTTACATAACTATTTTCTAAAATCTCGAGAGTGTAGGTGTCTTTTTCCCTAAATTATTTAATTATAGGTATTGCACTAAAATTATAATTGTCTAGTTACATTGTTAATTTAGTTAAGGGTACAATAAAGTGTCAACAACAACCATTGTAATAATACCTAAAAATTATGCTTTATATTATAAAAAATTTAATTTTAATAAATTGTCCCTCATTGACTTGACGGAGTGGTTTTCAAGTGGGGTTAAAAAATAAAATCAGATTATACACGCTTCAGAAAAACACATTCATATACATATATAAATTATTAAAAAATTTATTATTATAAAAAATAATATCATATAGACTATACAAGACATCTCATAAAAGATATATAATATCATAAAAAATATCATAAGTTGAACTTAGTTTAATCATAATAATAATGACTATAATAACAGTTATTAATAATAAGAAAAAAAACAAAGATTATCCTTTGTTATTTAGAAAAACTAAAAACCCTCTCATATTTTAAAATAGGTCCAAATTTGCCTACAATTATAACAGTGTTAGCCTTATGTATTATTGTACTATTCAATGCATAGTCTTGATGTTAGCCATAAAAGTTAAATATTTTTAGAATATAAATAAAGTAAAATGAATTATATGCCCTTAATGATAAAATAAATTTAATAAGAAATTATAAATTATGGAGAAAAATTATTTGAATACACACACACACACTCCAAGTTTTTTTCCAATTTAAATGGATAACTTATAACTATCATGGATATTTATGACATTTTTACTACATGTAATTTTTTGCTATAATTTATAATTCAGTATAAAATAAAATTTGATTATTAAGGGTATATAAATTATTTTACTTGGTTTGTATTTTCAAAATATTTAAATTTTATAGTTAACACTAAGACTAGGAGTAGAATAGTAAAATAATATATAAAACTAACGTTGTTATAACTTTGGGAGGGTAGTAGGAGGTAATTCTCATTTTTCCTTAACTAGTATTAACTATAGTACTAGTAATAACTTAATATCAAATACGTTACATGCGATAATTTAATAATGTAGAAAAAAAAAGTATGCAATAAATTAATTAATTTGTGATAAATTTGTATGAAGTAATTTGTGTAAGAGAATCTTGTGAGTATAATCCAAATATCAAATATATGGTACATTATATATGCCTTGTATATATTACAGATTTATATCATTAATATTAGTCACTAGTTCAACAAATATTGAGAATAACAATATTTGATGATTAATTATGATATTTGGTACTATGAATAATTATAATTATTTAAAAACCATCCAATAGTTAGATGGAAAATAAGAAAAAAAATATATTTCATTTACACTAAAATAAATATTATTCTCACTAATATAGACATTATAATGTTTCAAAATAATTTTTTCAGCCATAAGAAAATGCAAAATTTTCACGTTGAAGAGGGGGTCTTTGACATTTTCTTAATTTAAATTGAAAATCTTAATATTTAGATAAAATTAGTGTAGCTATGTGATAATTGCTCTTGATATTTGCTAGTTTCCACTCCAGTTCATTCGTTCGTTAGCCGATTTCATGCGCGAAATATAAAAGCCGTTGGATTGCGTATAAAAGCAATCCAACGGGTAATAAGTTTAAAAATAAAAAATAAAAATGACTGTATGACATGCAGCAGCTGTATTATAAGCGGACCCTTGATCTAGTTATGTTTGCTCACGCCATTCGTGGAAAGGAAAGAACTGAACAAGATGAATGGATGAAATTATTGCTGCAAAATATCAAAATTTCTGCTTTACCTTTAATTATTGAGGCCTGTCCATAGTGACATAAATTCGAAGCTAAAATGAAAGAAAGAAAAATGCTGTTCGTTTGCCCATATTAGTCCTCGCAAATTGAAGTTTTAAGAAGTTCCACTCTGAACCTATCATGTCTTTGTCCAGGCACTAAGATTTGAGATTTCAACTGCTTAATTCTCCTATAGTTGGATTGTTAAATTTTGATGGTACTTCAACAAGAATGGTGCAAGATTTTATAACTTTAAAACTACTTTTATTAACCTATCATCTCATTTAAAACTACTTTAAATGACATAAATGCTCATATGCAAGTCCAACTAAACCTTCATTTAAATTTTATTCTCTCATAAACTTTTACACCCTAAATATTCTCTATCCAAATCTTGTAAGCTCTAGTTTAAAATACATTTTAAAATTTTTTTCACTAATTTATAAGAGAAATTGTTAATCTTTTATCTCTTATTATATATTTTAACAATAAAAAACTACACCGCTTTTCAATTATCCATAAAACTACAATTTTAGAGTTCCTCTCTCAACGGATCATGGCATCATTACTGTTTACTTTTTGCATAGTTCAATTGTTAAATTATAATGATGCTTTACTAAAGAATAGTGCAAGGGTATTATAACTTGTGATGCGTTTTCTTTGTTCTTCTTTCGTTAACTCCGCAAGATATAGCATGCGATGCTTGAATACGGTTTCCAAAAGCATTTTGATTGAAGCAATTAATTAGGACTTAATGAGCTACGAAACTACAATAATATTCATTTCTCTAAACAACGGTTAAATTACTTCTCATTTATTTTTGTTGATAATGTATCAATTCAAGGTTCAAGAAGAAATCGACAACACTTATATTTTGGTCAAATCCCATTGTAATCATGCTTAAACAATACTATTAAAATTTTATGCTACCTTTATTTTCAAATAATTTTACTCTTTGAAAAAAAAAATTACAACATCTAATCTAAAAAAATCTAAATTTTGTGCTTTTCCTAATGGAAGCAAAATAGGCTATTTCAATCCAAAAAAGCTTTACTTAAAATATAACTAAACAATAAATACTTTTGGTTTAGATAAGTTATACTAAACATATAATTTATTGTATACCACATTGTCTTTATATAATTTTAATTACATATTGGGGTTTCATAAGGATTTTAGAAGGGGTAATGTAGCACAACACGACTTGATATTGAGTAAGGGTTTTGACAGCCTCAAAATTACTGATAAAATCCTTTCTAAATGACCTCAATAACAAAGGACAATTTGATTCATTTATTATTTTGAATAGAAATTCAATTAAACACCTGAATAAATTATTCTTTTAAAAATTTTTTTTACATCCATCCTATTTCATAATTTAAATTAAAATTTTTTATTTTAATTAAAAATAATTTTTAAGAAAATTGTAAGAGTTTAGAATTACATAAATTTTATGTATTTTATAAAATAGATTTTAAGATTTTAATGTATTTTAAAAATAAATTTAAATAAATATTTTTTTAGAGTCAAATTTTATGGAATTATGGTTAATTTTTGTTTATATTTTATAAATAAAACTGGTTATTTTAAGAAATAAAATTTAAAAGGGGGGTCATATGGATTTTTTAGGGGAGTTGAAAGATCCACTCTTTGTAATTTATTGCCCACGTGCTTAGTCCGAAAGGCCCACGGTTGAAGGTAGGATTTCGTCTGGCCCAATTGGCTCAGTCATCGATCTGTCTGTGGCCAGCTGGGGACCATTCAATTTTCACGATCCCTTGCTTTTGGTATTTATAACATTATTCTTAATTGTGTTGGATTATTGACCCTATTCAAAATCCTCTGAGGATTTTTTAGTGTAAATATTAAAAAAAATCATAATTCTTCATAAAAATTGAAATTTATAGGCTTAGATTTTTGAGAGCATAAAATTTATTTTTTAGTATTTTCTAAATATATGACACGTGAAATAAAAATTGAAGCAAATAATTTAATCAAATAATCTCTAAACAATATAACAACATAAATATATAGTTAAAACCTATAAGATTAGTTCAAAAATCACCTTAAGATAATAAAATAAAAGTCTATATATACCACAAGATAATCACAAAGTAGTAAAGTGCTACAATTGTTATAAAATATTCACTAATAAAATGAATTATGTTAAATAATCCAAGTAAAATTTCTATAATATATGTAATAATATTTTATTTTATTATTTATATCACTATTAATTTTAAATTAATATTATTCAAAATTATTCATATTTAAATATTTATTATTAGTTATATTAAATTATTTAAGCATAATTAATTTTTATATATTAATTATTGTAATGTGTCTAAATAATGTAATATTATATTATATTTTTATATACTATTTAAGTACTTATTATTGGTTATATTAAATTATAAATTTTTAAATATATTTATAATATAAAAATAAAAAATAAATATTATGTTATATTAAAAGTTATATTTATATATTACTATTATTATAAAATTAAAAAAAAAAAGAAAGAGTTAAGCTAATGTGGCAAATGCCGCATTAGCTTACTCCCTCAATGCAATCCAGCTTAGTTAATTTTAACGCCAAAACATGAGTTTGTATTAATTTAATACAAAACAATACTTTTATCTTATACAATAGGATTTAATACAAAACAATACTTTTATCTTATACAATAGGCTACCAGACGTGCCCTTAAGAGTTAAAATCCCTTTTACAATTATTATATTAAATTGAATTTAAAGAAAAAAGAAAAAAAGAAAAAGAGGATGATAATGGGGCTGGTTTGGGCCAGAGATTATGGTTCCTGCCCAATCCCTGTATTAGAAGCAATTCCCTAACTCGTCCTCATACCTGAAAAGTCATTAATATTTAGGGGTAATTCCGTGATATTCCCAAAAATTTTTGAATGAGGCCGGTATAAAAAAGAGGGTACGATTCTTAATTTTTTGTATATTTTATTTCAGGAAACATAATAATTTTGTGTATGCACTATAGTTAACAACTTTAAAAGCAGGATAATTTTGCTATTACTTGCATTATTCATGCATATTCTTACGAACCAGACAAAATGTTTGCTAATTTGCACAGCAAACAATTCCACCCAAATAAAATTTTTTTTAGAAAATTGTAAGAATTATAATAAGAGGAAAATAATTTAATATTTTAGTATTTATATGTATTATATATATAAAAAAAAAAATTAAAACCGTAACCAAGCGAGGAAACTATGGCAACAATTTTAAATCCTTTTGGAACTGGATAGTACTAAATACTAATTAATTATATGTATATAAATGTATAATTAGTGACCCCTATAAATACAGACATCTATAATCCCCTAACTCTTCACTGTAATTAAACAACTTATTAAATACGATAGTCTTCTGAATTTAGCATTCAATAAATAAAAATCTCTGCTTTAAACAACGTCCATGTTGAAGCTGAGGAGCAGTGACAATGAGGCATTCAAGGTCGAAAAGTAAGTGATAATGCAATTGGCGATGATCAAGAATATGACCAAAGACAAAGCTGCAAATGTCGAGATTCCTGTACAGATTTTGAGCCATAAAATTTGCCAAAGTCATGGAATGTTGTAACATTTAAATTCATAATTTTTATTTAATTAAAAATATTTCGGGTTTGGATTTGGGGGCCCGACAAAATGTCAGAATCCGAACCCGAATCTTGATAGATCTTGGCCTATCTCCAAAATAGCCCCGATTCTATTCTTGATGATTTTTAGGAGCCTATACCCGACTCCAATTCAATAGTGGCCCGCGGGTTTGGGGGTCCACGGGAATGTTCCCATCCCCACGAAAATATACTGCTTTTCTTTGTCTCTCTCCTTTGGTTATTATTATTTTTTTCCAAATGCAAAATGGTACTGAAAATATAGGCCATCCAAATTTGAAGACCAAACTAACACTTATTTAACAGCTAATAATTGGGGAAAAAAAAGGTAGACGTCAGTTCTTTGGTAAGCTAGTTTTTTTTTTTTTTTTGGTATTCATAATCTCCAATTTTTTCCACATGTTTAATAAATTGGGTTTGTTAGGTATATAAAATTTAAGCACTTGGACACAGAATATTGAGCATAGACATTTAAAATTGGCCTACATAAGAAAGTAAATCGATCGGAAGTTCTAAAAAGAATTGAGAAATGATTATTTTGTTATTAGACTACCATGTAAATTAAAAAAAAAAAAACAAATTTGAACTCTGAGTCAAGGTTAGTGGTCTCTGAATAAATAATAAATAGATGATATGAAAATCAGGCTTTATAGTGATAAATAAAAACTAGTATTTTCATTTACAAATTTTTTCAATCTAAAAACTTTCAAATAAGAGCGCGCCAACCGTGGGACCCGAACCCAAGACTAGAAGGCTCAGTAGACTGAGCTAGACGGGCTCATCTGCTATTATGTTTGTATGCAATGCAGAATACATAGTAGTCTCGATTTGGCGCGTAAAGCCGTTGTAAATCCGTTACATGCAAAGGCCCCACGTGTCTCTCTCACTCTCTCTCTCTCTCTCTCTATATATAAATCTCTAAACTGCCAATGTACTCCCTCCCCTGCATTTCCTTCCTAAAGCGAAAGAAATCAAAATCAAGAAAAGAACGAGAAGAAATAAGAACAATGAATGAAGGAATGGCCACCGTCTTTCACCCGCAACAACAAGTTCTTAAAGAAGAAGAGCTCCTTCTCCTCCAAGAAACCGCCGCCATGAATACATCCTCTTCATTTTTTAACGATCTGGCCGCCGCCATCGACCGCTTCACCCACCTCCACCTCAATAACCGCCATCAACCTCCATGCACCTCATGTGGGTCCCACAAACGCCTCTCTTCCGAAAACCCCATCACGCACCTCCAACCAAGCCCCAAGAAACCCAACACCACCACCACCACCACCCACTCTCTCTTTGGATTTTCAAAGATACCACTTTCTCCTCCCCCTTTTCTCCGCCGCTGCTCCTCTGATCCCTACATGCCGCCTCTTCCTCCGGTGGTGGAGGAGCCTCCGGTTTCGCCGGGGCCAAATGCCGAACCGGAGTGCACTGGAACTCCGTTGTCGAATGCCATTGCTTCGAACAAGTTGCCTCCGCGCACACCAACTTTAAGGAGATCCGTGTCTGAACTCTTGCCGTCTTCGGCAAACACTCTTTCCGGCTCTTCTTCCGATAGCCCTCATGCCGAGGTTTCTTTATTTCTTTCTTTTGTTCTTTTCCTGTTTCAAGATTCTTCTTATGATTTTGTAGCTTCTGATTGTGTAATTAGATAAAGACCACTGGTTTTGTTGATGTTTAATTTAAAGGTTTGTGTTTGTTGTAGCGGGTTAAGAGTTCTTGCCTATGTTCGGTTTTTGTCCTTTGGTTATGTTATTGGATAAAAGATTTGCAAATGTGAACTTGTTTCTAGAGATTGGAGACTGACGATTGTGTGATCCTGTGTTTGATGGTGATGCTGTTTGATAAAGATTCTTGGGTCAAATGTGGAGAGGTCATTCAGTGGTTTGGTTTCGATTCTCATGTGTCGGGTTACTTTGGGCTCTAAGGATTTGTCTTGAGTGAGATCTTAATTCTGTGATTGAAACCTTTTTTGTGCTTTTTTTATGCTAGTGGCTGAGGAAGATGAGGGATTGCACGAGGGACATGAGCCGCAAGTGGGGTGAACTTTTGGGCGATGAGGAAGATACTTCCAATGAAGACAAAAACAACGATAACAGCAGTCGTGATGTTAACAATGGAAGCAACAATGATGCAAAACTGGTATCGACGACATTATTTCAGGCTATTTTCCTTATTAGTATTCTATGCTTAATTGCCAATGAAACTGATGAAAACAAAATGTAAATTTGAATATTTTGTGTTACAGCTGAATCCAGTGAAATCCGTTATAATTATCATGTCTTTGATTTTAGAAATTAGCCACTGTCTGTTATATATGCTGGCTCTAAACTGTAGGAAAATTACGAGGGAGGATACGTTGAAGTTGTGAGCGTGGAGAAGAAAGGGGACGCCTTGATCCTTCATTTCAAGTGCCCATGTGGCACTGGATATCAGATTCTTCTGTTAGGAGGGAACTGCTATTACAAGCTCATGTAAATTTCGCATATAATTTTGCTTCAATCGGCCGATATCCACTTCTAATGGAGCTCCTTATCACTTGCTGGGTTTGGGTTCTTTTGGTGCAGATGGCTTCTTGGTTTTGTTTATATATTGCTATCCTCTCGTTGTCAAACTCTTGTTTTTATTTTACAATAAGATAAGAGCATGCATTTGTCATTTGGTAGTCATTTTCAGCAAGTTTGAGTAGAATTGAGTACTTTTTAGATGCTGGCTGTTGATGGTTGACGAGTTTGAGGTATAATGACATACACTGAGTCAACAGAAAAAAAGAAAAAAGAATCTTTGAAGTTCACGTTTCTTACTCATTACTTGACCCTTAATCTAGATTCACACTATTTAATATTGTGTAACAATTGTAACCAAAAGTAAATAAAGAGAGAGAGGAAAAAGAAAAATTGGAAACATTAGTAAGTGTTGTTCGTCCTTTTGGGTAGTGCCGATATAAGGGTTGAGTGACGAGGATAGCCTCCTATAGACATAAGGTGGCGATCGTGGGAGCTTCTTTTGGCTGGATCAGAGAGGACGTCCCATGCTTCATTCACTGAGTTTTGTTGCAGCTCTAGCTGCCACTGAAGGACACTTATCAGGATGAACCATCGTCGTGGTTTCTTTGTATTTCTTCTTAATTTCTTCAACAGTGGATCACAATCAGGAATACCCAGAGTCGCATAAAAGGACTGGTTATAAAAGAGCGCCACGTATGCATAAAAATAACCCAAGGTTGGGATACTGCATTGGAGAGGATTTTTAAACTCGAAGGTCCAATGGCTGTAATTGCGGCTTCAAAATGGTTTTACTTGAACCATTCTTCGGCCAGGCTCTGGACTCTTGAGCTCCTCCGACGTGATCGAATATGGACAGCGCTGTCAAGGTGTCTGATTGGAACAAACTGATTGTCGGCAGAAAAGAATGGCGCCGCCTTGACATTGTAGGACTGGGTGTGGGACAAGCCAGAGCCTGAAAGTCAGTCGCGAGGACGACGATACAGTTGAATCAGTGTAAGGACTTGTAGTAGATGAAGATGAGTAAGGGATATTGATTGTTTGTTCTGGCTTTTTATTTTGGTTAGTTTGTGGGGGCTATTTTATAAACACAGTTGATTTGCAATACTACTTATATCTCTTTCTCTTCTGTGGCAGAAGATATCTCGATTGACAAATACAATTAATATAATTGAGGATTGGTGGGAAAATAAAATATGAATAACAGTTATATTTTATAATAGTGGGCTATTTAATTCTAATTCTACTCGCATTATAGAAATAAGCTTAAATCTTGACTAGTATAGAATTACTAATCATACGAGAATAAGGGTTTTCTTTTCCCTAATTTGTATGAGAAGAAAATTCAGGTATCAATGTGTAGGATTACCATCTTTTTCCAATCTAAACTCTTCTAATTTTTTATAAATCTTGTTTCACTTGTATTTTAGTACTAGTGTATAATTAGAATTTAATTACCTTTATGTTTTAAATTTATTAGCTACCAACTATATTAATAAAATTGCTCAAAGGAGGATCCCAATCCCATTGTGTAACCCTGAAAGAAAATAAAAGGTATATAATAATTGCATTACTAAAACTAAGAAAAAGGACACCAACACTCTCTTAATTTGAGAAAATAGTTATGAAAACCTTCTCCTATTGACAAATAGTCGCATAAACCCCTTTCTTTATTTTTTTAAAGCTAAAAGGTCATGTACTTTTAGGGGCAGATAAAACTATTTTTTGTGTCAAAAATGATCACAAACTCACATAGGCCTCAATGTTTGCTCACAACAGGAGTCATTATTTATTAAAAGGAGTTTGTGTAACTATTTATGAAAACATAGTGGTTTTTGTAATTATTTCACTAAATCATGGGAATGTCAATGTCCATTTCCCTTAGAATCAACATAATAATTACATTTTAATACGCGATTAATCGAATAACGGTTGAATGGAATAATGGTTGATTGTTCTGCTATGTTTCTCTTTCTGCTGAACCCCAATAAGATTTTTTTCTTCTTTCTTTAATTTTAAATACATATTTGTTTATTCTTCTTCATCTCCCTCTAAAGGTAATTTATAAACTCTTTCTTTAGTTATTGCATAGAGTCATTAACTGCATTGCCCATGTGAAGGATGTTGTGCTTTCATTGGAGGCGGAATGTCCAGAATTGAAGTTCAGTTCTCTGCTATACCTCTATTTGCTTCAATTGCATTTCTATTGCGTTAAGATATCCAATTAATATATGGTTAGATGATCAATTGTTCTATATCATTATCATAATAATGGATATATATGCTGGTGCAATGAGTCTGAAGCACTACTTTGTGAATTGACCAAGTTGCCATGCTGAATTTTTAGCCATTGTTCCTATGTTATTATTAATTTATTATATCCTCTCTGTTTCATTCACTGTCTGTATTTAACATATTTATGACATACAGATAATTTGACGGGTAGATTAGTATCTGTAGGTACAAAATTCATTCTGTTAACTTACGTTGCAGTTTTTTCACAGATTAGGAATTAGAGTCAAGATGTGTGAGCTCCAAATTACAATTGCACCTCAAAGTTTTCTGTTGTTTCATTTCTTGGGCTCTCTGCAGAAACCCTGATAGCTCTACCTTTAAAGGCTTTCAAAAAGCTATTCTTGTTATTGATAATGGGCATTTCATGGTTTTGACAACCATGGAATGAAGTTTTAGGCATTTATTCGTCTTTAATTAGATAGACTTCCGTAAACACCAGTTTGTTAAACAGTAGTGTTGCAAGTCAAACATGCCACTTAATGAATGTAGTACTACTATAAACAATTTTAGGTAATATTTTCCATTTCAATGCAATTAATACTGTCTCGGATTGACAATGCTGTAAACAGTTTTTTACAATGTTACATACTATTTGATAATACTATGAAACAATGAAAAAAACAATTTACAACATTATAAATTTGTCTCGAATGATTCTTGATCCTTATGGCTTATGCATTACTAGATAATATTTCTTCGACACTTGGATCAAACAATACAAGGAGTAAAATCCTACAGTAAGACGATCCATTTATCGAAAAATTCATGGCACATATGTACATTAATTAGCTAGCAAGAAAAATGAATTCGCCTTTTCGGTAGTGAGAATTGGAGGTTCAAGAGATGAAGATAGCGTCGAATATACATAAGGTGGCGATCGTAGGAGCTTCTTTTGGCGGGATCACAAAGCAACTCCCATTCCTCATCCAAAAGTTCTGTAGCACTTGAAGCTGTCAGTTAGAACAATTATAAGGATGAACCATCATGATGAGTCGCATAATGAATCCGACAATCCTGGTGATAATTGTGCATCACGTAAGCATAAAAATAACCCAATTGGGTGTCCCGAATTGGAGGGAATTTTTTAAAGTTGAAGCCATGATGGTAGCCATTGCCGCTTCAAGATGGTTTTGCAAGAACCATTCTTCACCAAGTGCTCGGCACTCTTGGGCTCCTCCAGCTTTATCAATTAGAGTTGGAGACAATCCTTTTCACTGGTCTGACCGGAACATACTTGTCGTGGAGATGAAGCAGAGGCGCAGCGAGAATAATATTTTAAAAACAAATATAATGAAAACTCACCTAGGATAACGTAATAATTGTGTTAAAGTATTCAAACTCTAACTCAACATGAAAAATAAATGGTTTATCTAATAATCCACTTAATAACTAATATATTTAATAATGTAATAATTGTGTTAAAGTATTCAAACTCTAACTCAACATGAAAAATAAATGGTTTATCTAATAATCCACTTAATAACTAATATATTTAATAAGATTTATATTAAACATTTACACTCCAATATATATAGTGCAAGTGCCCTCATTTTTTTTTTTTTCCATTCGAACATGCTTTTAAACCAGTTCATGAGTGTGTCATTATTGAAAAAAATGTGGGGGTCTATACATGAAAATGAATATGGATCATCAAATTTAACGTGATTATTAGATAAGACGGGTCTGGGTCGACATGATTTTTTCCTTGTCGAGTTAGGGTTAATCTTGACCCATTTATCCAATTAACAACACAATTATGTTTCAATTTCTATTCTAAATTATTAGATCATCGTCATCAAAACTCAAACATTGGACATAATTCTCTTTTTTTGGGGGGGGGGGGGGAGGATGAGCATATCGTAATGTTCTAATTCATTTATAAACTTCTATATAGATTTAGAACTTCAATAGTATAAATGTGTAAAATATCATCAGACGTGTGTATTTTATAATATCGATGTATAATATTATTTACATATATATAAATTAGAACTTTAATAGTGTAAATGTGTAATATTTTGGTAGATATGTATATTTAATAATACATACATACATCCATATATATAATTTAGTGATACAACAAAATTATTCTTTTGGTCTTGGTTTTATTAATACCTCTTAACCAAACACTTAATGCATGCATTGCTTAATTTTATTTATTGGTAAGTATATTCTGTGCTTAATGTGGTGTATTACGAGAATTTGTAATTATGAATTGTAATTGCATACTATCAGAGTTCTGTGAACCAATTCTATGTCAGCACTTAGCGACAAGTCTTTGAACATTTGTTGGGAAAGGAACTTAAACAAGCAGTTACAAATTAAGTGGAAATAAAAATTTTTCTCATTTTGTGTAATTAAAATAGGATGTTTACCACAAATAAATGGGTAGGAAAATAAACTAATAAAATGCAAAACAGAAACCAACCACAAAAGACATAGATTTTACGTGGAAAACCCAAAACGCAAAAAACTACAGGACCGTAGTCCGATATAATCTTCCACTGTATTAATGGGATTATAGCACAAATTCTTCTCTACATAATACTAAAGGTTAACAACATTAATAATCTCAATATTCTTGTGTTATAGTAACAACATAATATTTATTTTTCCAATATGTGGATATTTCTAATAATAGTCAACGAGAGGACAAAATAAAAATCAAGACTAGTAGAATTGTAAAGGGCAATGCTAGAAACTTATCCTCAAAATTTGAGAGAAAATAAAATTAAAATCACCTTCTAATTGTCTAATCAAGGATTGAAATCACTATTTCTAAATTAAAAACCTCCGCTGTCTTCTCTCTTTCTTGCTGCTTCTGCATGCACACATTGTCTAGAGCAGCGGCTTTCACTTGCTTTTATATATATTTTCTTTCCATTATTTTCATCTAACTCCTAAACTTTCTAATACTTACATACAAAGCAAACCTATTAGGACTTTAGGCTTTTTGGTCCACTAAAATGAGATGGACCCTACAACTTCTGCATGATCAGATAAAACTTTAAGCACTCATTTTTTGTTTCTTTAGATTTCTAGATTAATAAACCTATGAAGTATATTCTCGGACTATAGTTTCAACAGATATCATAGCATTGATGATAAATGAAATATATTCTTTGCTTTCGCTTTAGAATTGGAGACACTGACATATTTGCTTCATTAAGCTCTCTTACCACTAACTACCATTATGAGGAGATGCAGAAACACAAGCTCATAGATTTTATTAGGCACATCATGAAGGAAAGGTAAGACTTCTATTGAATCTTATCAGTTGCTTTTCCCTTGTCTACATGATTCTCTGATAGAAAAATAATGTTCTGGCTTTACCATATTATTATTCACTTGAACTTTCCCGTACTTGAACTCTGCTGAAATTTAGTACATATTGAACACTTAAAAAGTCCTAAGGGTGTAACTGTGCATTCTGTGCATTGTCTATATTTGACCATTTTAGTTAGTAAACTTGTTGTTATGTTAGAGTGTGGAGACACCTCCTGCCTTAATCATTAATCTGCTTGAAGCATTGGAAAAGACTGCTTCTCTGTGTGAGTTGCTAAACTGAAGGAGATTAGGCACATAGATTATCTTCTAGATTTTATGATTTAGTTTGTTGTCAGTATTTCTTACCACCCTATATATTGCTGTTAACTATGTGGAGATTGATTTTACGCATCCTCTGGCTTAAAATGGCTATAAAGTATGTAAATTGTTTTCGACAGATTTTGGGGAATAGAAAAAGAGAAATCTATCTAGAACAATGAATTTATATTTTTGGGAAAACAGGGTACCTCGCTAGGTTTTTGTGCGTTTTGGTGTTTCTAAAATCAAAGGAGGTAAAAAGGAGTGTGGAATGTGCCAACAATGGAGAAAGGTCTTAACCAAGAAAAATGTCCCTTGGAATGAGGCTCGTGCCTGCAAAACAATGAAACTGAAGGTCTTAACCAAGAAAAACGTCCCTCGGAATGAGGTTCGCGCCTGCAAAACAATGAAACTGAGGTTAGAGGTGAAGCCGGGGTACCCCGACGTTCATACTCCGACGCTCAAGTTAGCAACTCAAGCTTTTAGGGTAGAGAGAGCTTGCCAGCCTTCTGTAAATCAAGTTTTGAGGTTGAAGAAAGCTTATTTTTTGTGGAGTGTGAGTGTGAGTGTTCATGGGTGAATCAAAAGTTATAGAGAATAAAACCTTGGCACCTTTATATATGGAGTATATTAGCTGCCATGTGGCGGATTTCCGTTAGTTCTTGGTTGTTTTTTTTACCTTTTTATTATTTTGGACCGTTAGGGGAGCATACTTGGAAATCAAGGAGGCGTTCGCGGCGTATCTTATCATTTTTGGACGTGACGTGCGCTGGGGAGTGGTCCAGGGTATCCCATCAGAAACTGTCCGGTAAAGCAGCTAGGGGACCATTTTTTGGCAAAGGTAGCAGGTGGCTGTCACCACTTTTCAGTGCACTATTTTAATATGCAATTATGACCAAATCGATCATTATCTTTCAAGCGATAGAGACACTTCTTATGGCAGACTGTTTAGAGGGTTTTCTAGAATCTGATATATGTGGTACCTCTAACTGTACGAGGTACCACAAGTTACCCCCGAGTCATACGGGGTACCTCTAATTAAGTGGGGTACCTCGAGCCATTCTAAAGTTATTCGGGGTACCTTAAGTTATTCTAGAGTTATACGGGATACCTCAAACTATGCGGGGTACCTTGAATTGTGTTAGAGTTACCTGGGGCACCTCGACCTACTCTAGAATTACCCGGGGTACCTTACTTATGCTGGAGCCGCTCCTCTTGTCGACACGTGGCGTCATATTATTTTTCATATTTCTCCCCAAAAAACATCCTCCCTAGTTTCTTTTTGGCGAGAAGTACTTGGCGGCAAAAGAAACTTATATATTCAGTTGAAACGACGCGTGGCGATGTGGAGTCTAGCTTGGAGGGTAGTTGGACTGGAGGGGTACCCTACGTAATTCCCTTCACTGGCTAAACTTCGTATATTTCTAGACTGAAAATCTTTCATTTTTTTTTTAACTTGACCGACGTAGAGAGTGAACAATTGTCTTCATGTCTCTTTTCCACTTTTCTTGGGAAGTGGCTACCGTCTGACACACAATTTGAATTCAAAATATATTGACTTTATACAGAAAATCCTTGACTTCCTTTTTTATGCAGTGCATTCGATCAGGTTTAATTAGAACCTGTTCCCATCCTGTTGTCTTGTTATTTTAAAAATCCCAAAAATTCTCCCATAAAATCAGTCGTTTTCCTACAGCTTCTTCTCTTAACTCTTCATCTTTTCCCCTAGCTACGTCAATATTAGTCACAGGTAAAAATTCCTCTTTTTATCTGCTTGTTCTTCTTTTTTTTTAATGTGTGCCCATTCATTTCTCCTAGGCTCTCTCATTTATTTCTCTTTCTTTTTTTTTTCTTTCTTCTTTTCTTTCCTTCATTTCTTTTCTTTCTTTGTTTCTTTTTCTTTCTTTCCTCCTTTGGGCTGCGTGGCGTGGTTCTGGCGAGATTCGAGAGATTCGGTGGCTGTGCATGGTGGTTTGCCCTGTCTGTGATTTCAGTGAGTTCAGTTAGTTTTATTCGGTGTCTCCTTGTTTCCTCTTGTCCCTTTCTCTTTCTCTCCCGTTTCTCTTCTCTCGGCTGGCTTCTCTTTGGCAGTTCCCCGCGGTGATTCTTGGCAGTTGCATTGCGTCAGCGTCGAATCTGGGCCGGTGGCCGAGTTTCCTTTCATCGCCTTGGCGGCCTTGGCCTTCTTCCTCACTTTGTCGGTTTCTCCGTTCTTCTTTCTTCACTTTTTCTTTTTTTTTTTAAAACACACATTCATTACTATTATTATTATTATTATTATTTGAAACACACATTTGTTCATGTATGCATTTTTTTTTTTGTGTTCATTCTCACTTACTGACTTCGGTGATGACTTCAGTGGTTGCAGTTTGGTCGCTCCGTGCTCACAAACCCGGATTCGTTGACCTGGCGAGTTACAGGTATTATTCTTTTTCTGTTTTTGGCGCATCCAAAATTGCGCTATTTTGCATATTGTGAGGAAACTCTTTGTTCTTCATTTTTTATTTTCTCTCTTTTTTGGTAGGTGATTTGGTGGTCGATGTATAGTGTGGTGTGGATATGTTGATGGTGCTTGATGTATGGTGTTGCGGTGTGGATATGTTGATGGTATGGTGTTGCTGTTTGATGGTGTGTTGGCAAAAAAAATAAAATAAAATAAATGGGTTCGAAAAAGATGGCAAAGAGGAGACGTCCTGTGGCTGAAGGTAGTAAGGCAGACAGCCCCCGTCCAGAATCTCCCTCCTATATTTCCATTAGTGAGGGTGATAAATTTCCCCATAGCGTATCTAAGAGCGGTAGCTCATATCCTAAGCTCCCTCCCCCTAAGATTGTTTCCCGTAGCAGCCCCCGTTTTTCAAGTAAACGACCAGCCCACCATTTTCGGAAAAAGGCTGAGCAATCCAAACCCAGAGTTCAGTCTCGTCCTTTAGACCAACCTCCCAAGTCTCCCACTACTCAAGTTTTAAAACCTGGTAACCTTTGCTCATTAGGCGCTAGAAAGGTTACCCTGAGCGACTTAGAACAGATTAGAACTAAATACAACATTTCTTTTTCCATTGTGTTTAGGGTACCTCATGTGGATGAGCGACCTGAGAGCCCTATATATGATGGGATTGTTCTTCACATTGACCTTTTTTTATCTTGGACTCCGTCTGCCTCTCTAGCCTTTCTACATGAGGATGTTTAGTCATTTGTAGGTAGCTGTCTCTTCCAGTGTGGAGGACACTCACAGGCATGCAGGTGTTATGGTTAGAAGTACTGGGGCACGATGTTTCTATTCGGGAATTAAAAGGCCTTTATCAACTCGCAGGCCCCGTTATTGGTTACTTCTCTGCTTGGAGTGACCATGGCAACCTTATTGAAGGAGACCCCCTACTTTAAAGAAAGGTTACAAAAGGGGTTGGTTTATTCTAAAGGCAAGTGGTGGGTAGACACTCTGAGTGATGATGGTCGCCCTGTGGAGGTTCAAAATGCCTTCAACGAAGATTGTAAGTATTTCCCTTGTGACTAGTTATTCCACTCGCTTCTGGTGGCGGCATATGTATAATTTGGGTGTTTGGGGGTACCTTATTTTTATTCACGGAAGTGGGGTACCCCATTCTTTCTGCGTTTCTCATTTGGCTTCCTTTTTTTCTGTTACCATTTTTATGTTCGTGGTATTTAGCACTTGTTTAGCTGACATGCTCCTTTGTGTGTTAGGTGCAGTCATGGAGTCGGCGGGCGATGCTTTCGATGCTTTTTTCCAAGGGATGGCAGGTGAACTTTCCGGTTCCTAGGATTCGGCAATGCCCCCAAAGAGTACGTGACCACTTCGCGTTCCTAGAGTGAAGGAGAAATCACAGAGTACCGCCTAGAGTAGATCGAAAGGTACCCCCCGTTCCCGCAAAAGAAAGTTCGAGTTGGTTTCCTCCTTTCCAGATGATTTGCTTGAGGGGGACCTAGATTCGGCGTCCAATAAGAATATCTCCCACCTAGCACGCTGCTTCTACTATTATACGGAGAATGTTACTCACGAAGTTGCTGAGGAGGCGGATAAGCTGAGTTTGAGCAAGCGTTATGGTCAGGCACTCAAGGCCACTCCAGAGGTAGGCTTTCCTGGGGTACCCTGGTGTATTCTCCATTCTTTGTTTATTTCTTAATATTACTGTGTACATACTTAACACGTCTTTAAAAATCTGTAGGCATCCTTTCTCCTTAGCCATTACCTCCTAGATATTCAGTCCCTTGTTGCTACTAGCTCTGAAGTTGAAAAATTAAGAGAGGAACTCCCAAGCCGACAATCCCGCTAGGAAAAGCTCATTTGGGAAGTCAAAGCCTTGACAGAAAGCCTTGATGACCTTTCTAGAGAGAAAGCCCAAGTAGAGAGGGATCGTGATGAGTCGAGGGCTAAGAACGAGAACCTACTATCTCGGCAAAAGAAAATGATAGAGAAGGTGTTCTCTCTTATCATGACGGAGGTATGGACCATGGATCCAGAGCTAGAGGTACCCCGCTTGGAGAAGTATGCTGTTAGCCTATATGACTATTAATATTGATTTTGATGATAACAAACCACATATTTTTGAATAAACAAATATTTACATATTGTGCTTTTATAACAAGAAAATGATTTTGTAAAATTAGTTAATTTTTCAAGAATGGGCTAATATGTAAAAGATTGTTCTTAATAAGAATTATTTTTTAAATTCCAGTTTTAGGTTGATTTGAAAATTTTTAAATCAATTTGGGTCATAACATAATTTCTATAAGTTTAGGTTTTATCATAATTTCATAAAGTTTTAGGATTAAAAAAGTATTACTTAGACATTCTGAAATTAGACCTATTTGTAAAGTTTCATAACATTTTGGGTCATAATACAGTTATCGAAAGTTTTGAGACAAAACTATAATTTTAAAAAATAATTCAACATGATTCTTGTAGCGGCTAACGATTATGGCAATGCGGCTAGCAGGATAGCAGCGAATCTCCGGATGAAAAGCAGTTGTCCAGGTTATCATAAGCGGCTATCCGGTTACGGGTCAAAAAACTTCTAGAACATAAACGGCTATCTGGTTATCGTAAGCGGCATGCCGGATATTGTGAAATTCAAATTTTTACCTTAACAGTAACATTAGCAAGCGGCTAACCGGTTATGGCAAGCGGCTAGCCGGATAGCTGGCAAAATCTCTCCGGATGGAAAACGGTTATCCGGTTATCATAAACGGCTATCCGGTCAGAAAACTTCCAGAACATAAACGGCTATCCGGTTATCGTAAGCGGCATGTCGGATATTGTGAAATTCAAATTTTTGCCTTAACGGTAACATTTAAGCGGCTAACCGGAGTTCATAAACGGTAAGCCGGTTATGAACAAAAAGTGCATAATGGCTAGTTTTTGAGCTCCCACTATAAAAACTCAACCCCAACTCTTGTTCAAGGTTCGAAGCAAGCAAAAACAAAAGGCATACAATATATCTTGAGCTTTCAATTCGTGAATCACAAATCTTTGAGTGATCTTTGATCTTAAATTTGTTCATATACTCTTTAAGAGAGTGTTTGGTTGTAATTTTCATTTCATCTTCTCAATTGTGAGTGTTTGAGTGTGTGAGACATTTGAGTAAAGAGATTGAGATAAAATCTCTTTGTTGTAAAGGTTTATTGACAACTTGAAGTCAATTGTAAGTTCTTTAAGCCTTAGAAGGTTTGGATAGTGAAAACCTCAAGCCCGGTGAGCTTGGAGGCGTGGACGTAGGTGGGGATAGCCGAACCACGTAAAAATCCTTGAGTTTGTTTTCTCCTCTCTTACTCATTTATTATTGTGCTTTTATTGAATTTATTGTTTTCAATTTTATTAAAGCATTAGATTGGATTGTTGTGAATTGTTATGTGATTTGATTAGAATAAGTTTTAAAATACCAATTCACCCTCCCTCTTCGGTTGCACACTTGTATTTCATATGCTAACAGGGCTGCAATTTTGCGGGCAATCAACAAGAGAAAGAAGTCTTCCTCTGCCCAATGGGTACCCCTTCCAGGTCACATGGGGTACCCAGCGCGCTCCAGGCATTGCCCATCTCAGCTACCCCTGCCTCGGCTGCTCACGTTCCAGGTGTCTCAGAGTCTTCTATTGATCGCCCTTTGAAGAATGACGGCGAAGATCATGCATCACCTTCAGCGTAGCCCTTATACTGTGCTGCTACTCTTCTGGGGCTACCCCTATTTTGCTCTTTTGAACTTGTTTCTTTTCCTCCCCGCCGATTTCTTGGCATATTTTGTGTTACTGAGACTTTTCCATTATTATGACACTTTTATGTTTTGAGCTTGCATCTAGTAATATTTTACATCATCGTTATCCCTCATTTGAGTGCTTGGCTACACTGATATCTTATAAATAGTGTACCCCCGTACCCAACAAATATACAGCATTAGGCGCATGTTGGTTTATTTAGATAGATTCACTTGGTGTAGGTCTTGAGAATTATGGCGGACCTCCCGTAAAAAGGTAACCAAAACATCATCACGATATTTTGATTAAGCTTGAGAGCATGAAATTGGTCCACCCAATTATTTTTTGCTCTTTCGAAGTTTTCTTCACATTTTTTAGTTGCCTATCCCCTACTTCGCTTAAGTAAGAGAGTAGAGGTGTGGGTGTATGCATACCTTAGCGGAACATCATGACACTAGGGTATGCTGGTTTTGCTTCACCCTCCGGTCTTCTTTGACCCTCCCTCTCTTCATTTGGGTAGCCTTATCGAGCTTCCACAGAAAAGCTATCCGTGGATTGTTTGCAATTGACAGGTACCTCGGCCGGTCCTGTAATAAATTAGTCATAATGGATAGGTGTGTGATAAGATTCGCATATCATCATATATGAGGTTATATCAGTGGCGATAAATAAATATAATCCGCATTTCATGACCACATTGGTGAATAATAGAAAAACACATCATAATGTCGGGAGAAAAATGCATTTATAGACAATGAAAGTATTAATCAATACATGACTTAGCTTTATTATCCTAAGAAGAACGAGAGGCCGTAAAACCTCAAATTCTTTTCGTTAGGGAACTAAAGAAATTCTAAAATATCAACTGACCAATGTGGGGTATCTGGGGTACCTCACGTGGCCTACCACATAAACATAAAAACAAACATAAAAACAGGGAAAGCTAAGAGTTAAGACACTGTCCTCTAGTAGTATTTCCACAGCATTGCAGCATTCCAGGGGTGCCTCACGATTGTCCCATCCATGTGAAGTAGTCGGTATGCACCAGACCCAACATGTTTCTCTATGCGGTATGGTCCTTCCCAATTTACCCCGAAGCTGCCATCAGAGGGTACCCTGGTGTTCTGAGTTACCCTCCTCAAGACCAAATCTCCTTTTCTAAAGGATTGAGGGTGTATCATTTTTTCATATAAATCTGAAATGCGGTGTTGATACACAGTTGTTCTCAACTCAACTTCTGCCCTTTTTTCAGCCACCAGGTCAAGGTTACAAGCAATTAGAGAGGCATTTTCAACTTCATTAAAGCATTCGACTCTTTGAGAAGGTGCTTCAATTTCTGTAGGGATTACCGGGTCAACACCGAATGCAAGAGAAAAAGGAGTTTCTGCGGTGGAGGTGTTTTAAGTAGTCCGGTAGGCCCACAATACACTGGGTAGCTCGTCTACCCATGCTCTATTTCTTTCTTCTAGCTTCATTTTCAGGATACCTTTGATGATCTTGTTGATGACCTTGACAAACTGTGATTTATTTTGTATTCAATGATAATCATCATTTTTGTTTCTCTACAAATTGTTTTAATATTTCCCACTCAGAAATGAGAAAAACAACCGGACATAATTGCTTTTTGATTTCCATACATAATGAATAAAGAATCATCATCTAACGAACCCCACCCTCCCCCCCTCATGCCAACCACAACTCAAAATTCGACCCTAGAGGACACATTGTCTTGCCTATTAGATTGAGGGTGTGCTGATGTAGCAAATCGGTTAGCTATCCTGAGCTCCGAGTAAAAACTTTGAAATTTTTTCTTGTTAAATTACTTACCATTGTCACTAACAATTGCATGAGGGATCCCAAATCTACAAATGAGGTTCTTCCAAATGAATTTCGTGGTTTTCCTTTCGATGATGCTTGTTAGTGGCTCCGCTTCCGCCCACTTTGTGAAGTAGTCCATTGCCACAATTACATGTTTCGCTTGCCCCTTCCCGGTGGGTAACGGGCCAATGAGGTTCACACCCCAAATAGAAAAGGGCCAAGGAGAGGATATAACCGTCAGCTTCTCTAGGGGTAAGTGGGGTACCATAGCGAACCTTTGGCACTTGTCACAGCTTCTTACTATATTTTTTGCATCTTCCCGCATAGTAGGGAAGTAGTATCCCTGACGGAGAGCCTTTTGTGCCAGTGATTGTGCTTCACAGTGATTGCCGCAAATTCCTTCATGTATCTCCCTCATGACATATTCGGCATGGTCGCTTCTCAAGCATTTAAGGTAGGGGAGAGTGAATCATCTTCTGTATAGGGTATCCCGGATTAGGTAATACCGCGTAACCTTATACTTCAACCTTCTTGCTTCTATTTTATCTGAGGGTAGATCCCCATTCTTGAGGTACCTTATGATATACTACATCGAGGCACCCGTTGGCTATTCTTACCAGCTGACTCTGGGAGGTCAATCTTTGAGGCGGTATGTGTTCTGTCTTGATAGGACCAGCTAGCTGGGCTGCACCAAGGGACGCTATTTTTGCCAAAGGTTTACAATGGTCGGTGGCCTTGGAGATAAAACGGCTTAGGGTAGCAAAAGTATCTCTGAGGTGTTCGAGGTGTTCCCTTGCATGCACCGACTTGGTGATCAGATTGTCTATATATACCTCCATTGTACGCCCAATTTGTCCCTTGAAAATCTTGTTCACCAGCCGCTGGTAAGTGGCTCTGGTATTCTTGGTCAGTTTGTACATCGGGATCTGGTTGTAACTGTTGTGCAAATTTTATTGAACTCGCAAGCACACGAATCTATTATAGAATAGATTAATGGTGACGAGTGTCGATCCCATGAATAGGTGGATTTTAATTATGTGTAGAATTAATTTTGTAAGTGGGTAGTTAGATTTGTGGTGAAGATAATTTAAACTATGCTAGAATTTAAATTAAAATGGCAGGAATAAATTGAAATGAGATTTATTGAAATAAAGCACTTGGATATATGGATCTGCATCAACATGCTCCATGGGCTAAATATTTCTTATTAATACCAATTAAATCATAAGGGGGGTTTCCACACCTCATGAACCACGCTCAAATAAATATGGTGCTAAGGGCTTATCGTGGCAAATAATAATAACTTTGTACTAGCGTGCCGGTTTAACCAGGGCAGTATCTAGACAAGATTATTACTTTTTGTCGACGATCAGTCAAAACATCCATAAATATTAGAGGGGAAGAGAAAATAAATTTACCAAATTAAGCCCATGGAACATGTTGAGACTTCACCTTCGATCCAAGCTTGAAAGAAAATTAGCTACTCATTTTTTAATTAGGGGTAAAATGAGAATTTATTAAAATCCGTAGAAAATATAAGATAGAGAAAGAATTACAAAAAACTAAACTCAAAAATAAATTCAGGGATATCAAATTAGGGGGGGAGAGCCCCCTTTTTATAGATACATTGAGTGAATTATAACCATCGAATTAAAAACAGTTTGGACGCTCAGGATTGCGCCACGTCATCAGTCAACAGTACACGGTTTGAACACGGTTTGCACAGTAACGCGGTTTGCACAGTAACGCGGTTTGAATAGTTGCGACTTGAATAGTGACGCGGTTTGAATAGTAAATAATCCCATGTATGTACATGTACCGTGTATAATTTTTGTCCTTTGAAATCTTGCCCGTCATCCATCAGCGGATGCATGCAATTTTAGTCCAGTAGGATCATGACACATCATCGGTCAATGCTACATCATCAGTCAACGTCACATAAGCAACCAAATGCCACATCTTTCTCCAATCAAATGTTGCCACGTCATCGGTCGATGCCACATCATCGGTCAATGCCTCGTCATCGGACCGTATATGGGAACAGTGTCATGAACAGTAACATGAACAATACCGTACGTATGCACAGTATCATACATGTGAACATTATTGTGCATGATGTCCGTTTTGCTGTCTGATTACTCGTTCATTGTGAAACGATCATGATGCCCCTAAAATACATAACATACTTAATTATAATACAACACATATAATTAAATAACAAAAGACGTAAATACATAAAAATAGCAATGTTAGTGAGATTTGAAGTGTAAAATAACGATTTTCTCCTTTATAAATATGCACTTTTTAATACTTAACAGTAACCGGAGAAGGCGTCCATAAAACTAAGCATCTTATGGCCCGCCGTTGCATCAACTAGCTGCTCTACCCGGGGAATGAGGAAGCTGTCCTTGGGGCAGGATTTGTTCAAATCTGTGAAATCCACACACATACGCCACTTTCCATTCGATTTCTTCACTAGAACAACATTCGATACCCAGTCGGGATACACTGCTTCCCTGATAAACCCCGCAGCTAATAAGTGGTCTACCTCTTGCTCAATTACGTTGTACCTCTCTTGGTTAAAGGTTTGACGTTTCAGCTTAACCGGCTTATGACTTGGGTCGACATTGAGTCTATGGCAAAAGATGGAAGGTGAGATACCCAGCATATCCGAGTGGGACCAGGGGAATACGTCATGGTGCTCACGTAAGAAGTTGGTGAGCTTCTCCTGTTGCTCCTCTAAAAGGTTAGAGCCTATTTTGACGGTCTTTGTTGGATCAGTAGAGCTCATGAAAACTGAAACCAAGTCTTTAACTGGCATACCCCGTTTCTCATCTTTCGATATTCGCGGGTCTAGGGTACCTCTAATTCACATCCGGGCTCAATCTGGTCGCCATTAGGTACCCCTGACTTATCTAACATAATTGTTTCTATGCCCATTGGTAAGGCTCCCGGTTGCTCTGATGGGGCGGCTATCCGAGCAGCTTTTTGAAGTGCTGCTCTCCATTTCTTAACAAGTGCTCGTTTAGGCAGATAAGGTATCTCCTGGGGGTCACGTAACCCTTTATAAGGTAACCCTTCATTGGCTGATTAGAAGTTATTTGGTAAGTGACTTTGAAGGCTACCGTGAAGGCTACCGAGTAATAACCACGAGCTAATTGCTGATCCCTTTTAATAATGATAACTTCATCAAGGCTGGAACTTTCATGCCGAGGTAATGCATGGATACCATGGCCTTTGTTGCTACTAAGAACGGCCTACCCAATATAATGTTGTATGCTCCCGGGTGGTCCACAATAAGGAAATCAATTATATGAACAACGCGATGGGGTACCTTACCGAGTGTAACTGGCAACGTAATGATACCCTTTGGGATGACCATATCTCCAGCGAACCCGATGAGAGGAGTGGCGCATGGAGTGATTTTTGGCAACTCAATTAACATTTGATTCAAAGCGATTTTAAAAATGATATCAACGGAGCTGCCGGTATCCACAAGAGTCCTTACTACTTTGCCAGTAGTTACCTTCAGCGTAATCGCTAAAGCGTCATCATGGGGGTGCGCTATTCCTTCAGCATCTTTTACTGTGAAAAGGATTGGCAGAGGATAGAGGGATACTTGAGGTGTACCTCAGTCGGTGAAGTTGACCTCCTCTCCTATGTTGGTTGTCAATGCAAAAGATCTTCCATAGCTTTTAATGTCCCTTCTGGACTGGCCAGCTAAAGTGGGTCCCCCCACGATCATCCGAACATACACGCCCTTCTTAGGTCCATGGGGTGCTCCGCGTTCGGGGCTGCCCTCTGCTACATGCTTGCCCTTGTCTTGCTCCATGAATTTTCGAGCTTCTCTCATGCCAGCAACAAATCCCTTGAGGTACCCGCTGAGAATTAAAGACTTAATCCCTTTCTACAAACAAAAACACTCAGCTGTACTATGACCAGAGTCTTCTTGGAACTCGCAATATTTTAGGCTACGTTTCATATTGGGGTACCTCTTCATTAGCTTTGGCAGACGGAGGAGGCTACTATCCCGGATCTGATAAAAATCTGCTCTGGGGACCGATTCAACGGGTGGTAAGTCTCGTACTGAGGCTTCAGTAGCGGTTCTCGCTGTTCAGTTGCTAGCGATATTGGAGGTGGGGGTAACCGTGAGATACCCGGAGGGTTGTACTCTCGACTACGCCGGGCAACCCGTTGAGGGCTTCGTCCTCGGGGTACCCTCGGTACTGAGGCTTCGGTCCTCTTGGGCTTCTCCTTGCCTTTCATGACCTCGGTCTTATCTTCTTGGTGCTTCCGATAGTATTTCTCATCCATCTCCACCTGCTGCAACACCCATATGACGATGGGTGCTTATTTTGAAAGGAACGCCATAACTTCCCCAACTGTAAATTCTTCTCAAAATAGGTCAGTATGTGTTGGTGCCCAAATGCTCTAGTTAGCAACACCTCTTGGTAGAAGCGGTTCAAGTACTCCGCAAAAGGTTCGGATTCCTCTTACTTGACGAAGGCAAGTTTGGAGGCTACTTTATCTTGAGTGGAAGTATAAAAAAACTCTTTAGTGAATTCAGTTAAGAGTTAGTGGAGGGAGGATATGTTACTTGTCTTCAAAGATCGAAACTATGATTTTGTGGGATCCGTAAGTGTATGTGTAAACATCCTACACATGGCATTCTCGTCAACACCCTTGATAAGCATTTGGTCGTCGTATAACTCAGCATGCTCCGAAGGATTAGTGGTACCCCAGTATTGGGGTACCTGAGGCATGATGAATGTTTCAGGGAGAGCTGCCGTCCGAATCTCCATGGTGAACGGCGAGTGGCAAGTCATTGGTATTGAAGCACTTGTGATTTTTTACTTTTCGGAAAGGAGCTTCACCTAGGCTTCTAAGTGCTCCATCTTTTTTACAAACTCGAGAGGTACCCCAGGGGTAGCTGATGATGATGCCGCAATTTGAGAAGCTCTTTTAACATTTAATTTGTCATGGAGATCCTCACGGGCTCATTTTTCGCGCCTCGTATCTTGGCTGCTGCGGGAATTGCAAGGGGCAGTGGAGCGTTCGTCTCGGGAACCCACGGTTTGAAATTTAGAACGGGTACCCGATGGCCCATGTTTTGGTTTGCTGGCCTCGGGCACCTCTGCTCTTACCATAACTTGTTGGCTTGGTGGAGGTGGTGGAGCATCGAGTGTCATTGGAGGAGGTGAATTTTTGAGTACCCGACACCCAATTGCCCGAAGAATTGTATAGGTCAAATCCTTGAAACGCTTGTGATAGATGGGCTCCTCGGGCTCCTCCTCTTGGCGAATACTCGTTGATTGCTTGACAGACTTACCCTTATTGAGATGGGCTACCCTCCTTGAAGGATCACTACCTTCACCACTGCTGTCATCTCCCATCCTTGTAGGATCCGCCATTAAGCCTTCGGAAGGTACGTCTGGTGCCATATATTAGAGCACATACAACAACTAGTTTGATAACCACCGTGGAGGCTTTTTGTTCGCCTCCCCAAACACAGCACAAATTATTTTCGACAGATTTTAGGATATAGAAAAAGAGAAATCTATCTAGAACAATGAATTTATATTTTCAGAAAAACGGGGTACCTTACTAGGTTGTTGTACGTTTTGGTGTTTCTAAAATCAAAGGAGGTAAAAAGGGGTATAGAATGTGACAACAATGGAGAAAGGTCTGAACCAAGAAAACGTCCCTCGGAATGAGCTTCGCGCTTGCAAAATAATGAAACTGAGGTGCGAGGTGAAGCCGGGGTACCCTTGCATTTACACTCCGACGCTCAAGTTAGCAACTCAAGCTTTTAGGGTAGAGAGAGCTTGCCAGCCCTCTATAAATCAAGTTTTGAGGTTGAAGAAAGCTTATTTTTTGTGGATTATGAGTGTGAGTGTTCATGGGTGAATCAAAAGTTCTCTAGAATAAAACCTAGGCACCTTTATATATGGAGTATATTAGCTACCATGTGGCGGATTTCTCTTAGTTCTTGGTTGTCCTTTTACCTTTTTATTATTTTGGACCGTTAGGGGAGCATGCTTGGGAATCAAGGAGGCATTCGCGACGTATCTCATCATTTTAGGGCATGTGCCTTTGGGAATGGTCCGGTATCCCGGTGACTGTCAGTAAAGCGGTTGGGGACCATTTTTGGCGAGAGGTGGCGGTGGTGTTACCATTTTTCAGTACACTGTTTTAATACGCAATTTTGACCAAATCGAGCATTATCCTTCAAGTGATAGAGACGCTACTTATGACGGACTTTTTAGAGGGTTTTCTAGAATCCGATATACATGGTACTTCTAATTGTGCGGGGTACCTCGAATTAAGTAGGGTACCTTAAGCCATTCTAAAGTTATTCGGGGTACCTTAAGTTATTCTAGAGTTATGCGGGATACCTCAAACTATGCGGGGTACCTCGAATTGTGTCAGGGTTACCCAGGGCACCTCGACCTACTCCAGAATTACGCGGGGTGCCTCACTTATACTGGAGCCACTCCTCTTATCGACACCTGGCGTCATATTATTTTTCATATTTCTCCCCAAACATAAATGCTACTGAATTTCTATTGCTTCCGCTGCATGGGTCCGATATCCAAAGCTGCCTTTTATCTTATTTCTCCAACTGTCACCAGCTTCTACGATTCTTTAGCTTTCTTTTTTCCTCCTTTTTATTTCTATCTGCTGCTTTATGTTTGTTATACAAATTACCACAAAATCTACATTACCATTTGAAATTGGTGCCAACTAATGCTTGTTATAAAAAATTCAAGCCACCAATTTGACGACTACAATTCTTAAAACTATATATCAACTTGCTTCAATTTTGAACAGGTTTTGCCCCCTTTATGTTATTGTTGCAGAAAGAACTCTCTGTCAGGGCAGTAAATTATTTGCCATCAAAATTGAGGAAATAGTTGGGAACGATAGGGGACATAAGCCTAGTTCGCCCTCTTCTCTAACCCACCAGAACACGAACCAAAAGAAAGAATACCTTGTCAGTGCACACCAGTGTGTATGTTGTATTCTACCATATAAGATTTAAAGTAGGCATCATATATCAGTATACAATGTGCTTGTGTTCTTTCAATTTATATGCCTTTTTTTCCCCTTAATCAAATCTTGAATTGGAGGATATCAATAAAGAGATAAGTGAAGTGAAAATGTCTGTAAACACACGTGGGAGGTTGGTGGCTACTGAGTTTCTGAAGCAATTTGTATGAATTTTTGTTGCTATTTTTTGAATCTTTGATGCCGCTCACTTTCCTCTTTGTGGATCGCTACTGTCAATTGTTTTGTTTATCTATCCATCAGGATGCAACAATTCACTGTATTGTTATTATGATTATGATTTTCATTGTCATTTTGAAACTTTACTTGAAATGAATAATATTTATAAATTAGGACCAACTAAAGGGTCCGGCTATGGTGCCCTGTGGCACTAGACCCCCACTTTTTGTCTTTTGCTATTGGCAAATTAGTATTTTGGCTCATTACTCTCTCTTTCATTTACATTTTCACTCTAATAAGATGAATTAGCTAATTACTCTAATTTACTTGAACCCCTAAAATCGCTTTTTAAAGTTTATATACATTTTCATCTAATACTTTTTATTCTTAAACTATCCTCATATAAAGAATATATTTATAGGTTCAAATAGTCTTATCCTTTAATTTTTAGTTTTCATCCATTGAAGTTATTTCATCATGTACAAAATATAATTCTCTAAGATAATAAAATCTAAAAAAAAATCTATTCTATAGCAGGTGTTTGAGAATTGAGAAAATTGGGGGTTGGGGGGGGGGATGTGAGAGATTAGAAAAAAAAAAAGAGAAAATAAAAGAGCAACAATTGAAAATTAAAATAATGTTAGTGAGTATTGTCTCGTGGCATATACAAATACAATTGCACCAAGAAATTATAACTTTAAATTCTTTATGCCCAGAAGCGGCTAAAAGATTCGGTGGTTGAAAAAAGAAAGTTTGAGCAATTTATTTGTAATCATGACAATAAAAGTAGCGGTGATTGTATGTAATTTTTCTTTTTAACTTATAATGATTAGAATCAAAATGAGAAATATATTTTTGGAACCAACCGTGATGGTGATTAATCTTTTTCTACCTTAATTTTAATAAGGTTATAATTAAATTCTATATGATCAAAGTGGTAAATAGTTAAATAAATAAAAAAGTATAATGCATGAGAATGGACTAATCACATTTCAAAAAATTGAGAGCAGAGTAACACATGTTAATTTATTTATTGTGCAGTCAAATTTATCCTATGCTAAATAGTGATTATTAAATAATACATGGATATATTATATATTAAATTATTAATATATATTAATGTAAATTTTAACATAAGGTATTAAAAAAGTCAAACTAGGTAATGGACTTAAGTGTAAAAATTTAAAACAATCTGGGATTATGTGTCAAATTATTGAAAGTTTATCATTTTTTAATGTACTAGCAAACAAAAAGGATTGTAGGGTTAATAACCTATTAAATTCATCTAAGCCACTAAACTATTTTTATGTTATCTTATGGTTGATAATAGCTGACAAGAAAATGACAAAAAGTGGGGGTATAGTGCGGGGCACCATAGCTGGAACCCCAACTAAAGGTTAAAAAATGATTTGGGTTGTGCTTATCCCTCTCTCTCTCTCTCTCTCTCTCTCTCTCTCTCTCTCTCTCTATATATATATATATATAATTTTCTAACATGCATTCTCAAGAAAGTTTAATCCAGTTGTGAAGGAGAAAAACAAAAAATAAAAGGAATTGTCAAGATATACAAGAAAATTTAGGACTAATTTAATCAATTGACCATGCAGGGAGTGATATGGAGAGATGAGAATTGATAGATAAGAGAGAATATTTTTAATATTTCCGTTAGTTTAAGAATTGATGGATTAAAAAAAAAAACTTGATTCTACAAATACCAGTTTGTTGTTAAATTTTGTTGATTCTATAAAATAGTGAGAAATAATAAATTATTAAAACTCATACGACAATGAACTTAAAGAATTTGAAATTAAAGTTCGAATTAAAATTTTTTCTACTTCAAACATTAAATTAGAAACGAACCATATTTATACTAAATTAAACTTTATTATAAACTAAAAGGATAACAAACATAGTCTTGAAACTAATAAAACGTAAAATATAAAATCTATTTCTATTACAAATCTATGATGATCTAGGATTCTGCCTTTAGGTTTGAATTTTCTATCATCTTATTTTTTAAATTGTGAAATCATACCAAATATTTTTTCAATGCTTAACTATTATAGTTTTCTCCAATATATCAAATGAATATTTTTTCTGTTTTTCATGATATTGATGTTCTGCTTTCAAAATTTTAACACATTTACAAAGGTAGATAAAAATTTTAACACATTTACAAAGATATATAAAAGAAAAAAAAATTCAAGAAAAAAAAATTTTAAATAAAAAAGCTGTTTTAGCAGCCACCGTCACATTTTTATTCTGATTCATGCTTGGTAGCTTTTATCCTTTATGCTGGGGAAAATACAGTTTTTAAAAAAACTTTTAGGACCGATCTCATATAATATATATGAATTCGTAATCTAGAAATCGTACCTTGAAAATCCAGTTTGGATTTTTCCGCTGAAGTGATTTAGGCTCTTAGATCACGATCCGTCACCACCACTCCTCTTAGATCACGATCCGTCACGCTGTTAGATCACTGACATCGATGATCTTCCGGGTTATGACAGGTTTGATCTGACTTGGCGTGTGGGCGCTATCACTCTTAAAAGCAAGCTACGAGAAAATTTTCTCTCAAAATTGAGAGAAAAATCTTTTCTCGATCTGTATGGAAGTGGGCATGTTCTTTCTTTTGGGAGAAAAATAAGCTTTATATTATTTCTTTAGTGAAACCTAGGCTCCAAAACTAAAGTTACGTTACTTTCCTTTTCCTTAGGAACCATAAAATAACATAAGGCCTTTATACAAAAGTATATTAATGGAGCCTCCCACTAAATAATATAATTATGTTTTTGACCCAAATTGCTAGTTATCTTGCTTATTAATCCAGTAGTGGTGCAGTCAATTAAATGAGCTAACCTGGGGATCATTTGGGAACATACAATAGTGGCTACAACAATTAAGCACCGTAATTAAACAAGCCTAATAATTTAATTCCAACTCTACTCCACTATAAGATTGGGCCGGCTTCCATAATTGTATGTTCGAATAAAAATTAGTCCAAGCCACATTGATTTCTTTCTGCTCATTCCTTTTGTACCATTGTTAATTAAATCGATATCTCAATGTCAAATCGATTTAATTACATCTTATTCCTTGATACTTACTGGTTTTCTCTAATGATCATTTTCAACATATTAAATATGTTGACACACTCTGGCCAGAGAATTCTATGATCAAGTACCGAAAACCCATCAAGAGATGTGTTGTACAAATTCTATATTGTTAATCTATACCGTCAATACTCATAATTGCTCCCACCAAGATACTGGGTAATCTTGACCACAAGGGTGTGTCGTGCCCATTGGTAACTCAAATGGAATAACAATTATAATCATGAAATCATAATTAACTCAAGATTAAGATTACAGTAAAATCAATGCCTATGAGATTTAATAAGTCTGACAGTCATTTCAAGGTTAATTAAATCTCATGTGTGATCCAGCTCAATGTAGTCAAACTACATCAGTAAATTCATACATGATTAAGACAAATCATTCAATGAATTTACTACAGTCTAAACCTAAATAAAGTGCCCAACTTTATTTATCAACTGCAAACTTAATTTATTTAATCATAAGATAACTTGTATTTATGTCTTCTGTGAATCCACATGGTGATCACATAAATACATATAATATGATTAAATGGACTTTATTCAATATATTCATGCAATTAAAATATCTCAAATATTTTATTAATCAGAAAATAAATTAATATGCTTTAAAAGAGCATATTATCCCAACACTTTAACATGTCAGTAAATGCTTAAGGAAAACTCAACGAAACAAAATCATAACGAAAATTGCAGTCGCTTTTTGGCCGATAAAATTCTCTTATTATGAAATTACTAAAGAGGACAAGAAATCTTCCATTGTACACCCTACCCAATTTCCTTTTGTATCATAACTGAAACTGTTTTTCTTCTTGACAATTTTAATCGGAATGATACAGGAAGAAATGATGAAATTAAGTTTCATTACTTTTGTTGATGTTGTGTGTTGTTCGACAATGAAAGATTTGAAAAATCTTAACTCAAGAAACTGGCTTTCCATCATCCTATTGCATTTCGCGCAAAAAATTGTAATATAAAAACAAATAAAAATTTTAGTTTGATCGTTCTACTGTTGGCTTGATAATAATATATATAGGAACATATTATAGATTATAAATTTAAATATATTAACCATTGTTATTTAAGTTACATTTAAAACATGAGTGATGATGCAGCCACAAATTCTTGTCCAAACTGATGTGGCATTAATTCATTGGTTGAATGAAAATATAAAATAATATAAATAAATCACGTGGACCAAGAGATATTTAATTCGATCAATTTTATCATGCCACATCAGTTTATACAAAATAAGTTTGTATAAGAGTTATTAACTATATCATTACTCTTAAAAAATACATAGCCTTTAGCTTGATGGGTAATTCACAAGCAATTTTTTTTTTTGGGAGATTAGGAACCCTTAGCAGTGGCGGATCTAGAAAAATAATTTACCAAGGTAAACCAAATAATAGCTAAATGTAAAAACTGAAACTTGAATATGTAAAAATTTTAGTAATACATTTACAATTGATCTCTACGTGGTTTCAAATTCTGAAAGCGTTGTGCAACAGACTTATTATCAATACTATTAAATACATCTTTTTCTATATAAACAAGCAAATTATCATTCATCCATTCATCTCCTATCTGATTCCGAAGTTCATTCTTCACAAATTTCATTGCAAAAAATGCTCTCTCTACTACGGCTATAGAAACTGGAAGAACTAATGCTAATGTCACAAACAAATTGTAATAACGGATGCACCTTATTTATTTATTTATTTCTTGTCTCCACCATTCTTTTAGTAAGGTCACCCATTCCTTTCTATCCTACAAACTCATTACTAGAATGCATATCCATTATGTAAGTTTGAAGTTGAGTTTTAAATGCCATAAGCTCTATTGGTGAAAAATCCTTTGGATAAAATTGAGTAAGACGTATGACCTTGTCCTTATCAAAAGCAGCGAATGGGTCATTTGGACTTAGACATGCCAAATAAAGAAGCAATTCCATATTCCCTTCATCGAAATAATTATCTAGCTCTTGAAGTTGCAAATCTAAGATAGCAAAAAATAGCTCAACTAAAAAATAATAAATGTTTGAGATCTCTTGAGCCTTACGTCGTGATTGTCCCTGTGGTAAAAACACATCATTCATGTTAGAGACATCAATATCATGCTTCAAACAAAAAGAAAAAAACTCTCAAAGCAAAGAAATCCCACCCATCGTCTCTCATTATTTGCAAGTTTTTCTTGCATATTTAACCAATTTTATGGCATTTAGAATATCCCAATCCTTTCTTTGAAGTGCTTGTGACAACTTATTTAAAAGTACATCTCTCATCAAATATAAACTAAGCATAAAATCAAAAGATTGCATAAACTCTACTAAATAATTCTCTTGAAATCTCTATTCACTAAGTTTGACTTATCTTTTGCAACTATCTCAAGCAAACTAATTATATATGGAAACAAAGAGATCATGCGAAGTAATGTACCATAATATAAGCCCCAACGTGTATCATGAAAATGTTTCGATGTAGTCTCTTTATTTTGGCCTTGCCCAATCGATTGGTCCTCATTTTCAAGTGCTTCAACAATTGAAAGTAATTACTTCTCTCGAAGAATATTCGGCATTTATACAAAGCCCCAACAACATTGACAACATTATCAAACACATTGAAGAAAGAATTAACTTGATCGTGTTTCTTCACCATAGCTACAATAGTTAATTGTAATTGATGAGTAAAACAATGTATATAATAAATACACTTATTCTCATTCATAGTAAGTGTTTCAAGACCATTGAATTTGCCTTGCATGCTTCTAGGCCCATCATGACCTTGCCCGCGCAACCTAAATACACTCAATCCATGCTTAGAAAATAACTGATCAAGAGCTTCCTTGAGCAAGATAGCATTGGTACTAGCAACACACTTAAGATCTAGAAAACACTAAATGAAAATCCATTCTTATCTACATATCGTAGAAAAACACCCATCTGCTCCTTCATAGATGCATCATGGGGTTCATCAATTAAAAAATAATACATTACCCACGTCTCTACTAATAGCATTAGTAGTTTCGATAGAACAAGCTCTTATAATTTTTTTTTTAAATTGAAGGTGCAATCAACATATTGTTTCCAGGAGCATTCTTCAAAATAACTCTTTTGATATCTTCATTGTGATCGACAAGAATCTCAAATTTTGAAGATAATTTCCTTGGTTAGTTGAATTATCAAATTCATCATGACCACAAAATGCAAGTCCTTGTTCTAAAAGAAGCCGAACAACATTAATGGAAGCAAATGAGTGAGTTCGATAATCATTTCGATCTTGATCAGAATATTTGTTGAAAAATTTTTGAACATGCTGCTCTTGTTTCATTAAATTTTCACAATAACCCATGGCCTTGTTGTGAGCACTATTAGGACCTCTAATATGCTCTTCTAATCTTTCTGATTTCTTTCAATTTGAGAACCAATTTTTGTACATATCTCACCACATGCTTGCTCAACAATTGCTGGTAAGAAAAGATAACAACATAATCAATATGCAGCCCATTCTTTGATATATTATATTCTAGCCAATTTTTGTATTTATTGAACCAAGCAGGATTGAATCGTCCCTATTGTTACTCAAATTTAGACTTAACAAAAATTGTGGAATTTAGATTGGTAAGGACCCATTTGTAGATACATTCTACAAACTTCATCTCAAACATTAGGATTGTAAGAAGAAATCGGAGTTCATTGTCCAGGATAAAAAATAAGTTCTGACAATTCCAAGTCAAAATTATTTCATTTTTCTAGACCACTTTCATCTCTCTTTGGAAATGTTGGCATCACTAGTTTTCTTTTAGAATACTTTTCCATATATGTTTCAAAGTTATATATGTGAGTGCTTATATAAAAATAAATTAATTACAATTTAAAAAGATTGATTTACAAATAACTATAAACAAAATCACCAAAAAAAATATAAAGACTAGAATTAGTCACTTGAACAATTATAATTTGTATAGAGATATATTGGCATATGAAAATGAATTATTAAATTATCAACTTAATTTGAAAAAAAAAATCCAAAAAGTATATTTTTACGTAATGCAAAATTAATGTAAAGGCAAACTCAATTGTAGGTTTCATGTCCCACCCACCCGACCCCCACAACAATTAAATAAAGGGAATTGCTATGTTGGAGATGCTCTAAGTTAGAGAATCTCCCATGGCCATTAGATCTAAAGTTGAAATAAATATTAGTTGTTTTAACTTTAGATCCAATGACTGCAATGAATGCTCTAAGTTGGAGCATAACTCACATAGTTAGACCCTTAAATAAATCACACCCTTCTTCTTCTTCTGCTTTCTTCATTGAGATTCAAGAGAATAAAGAAAAAGAACTGCTCCTTGTAACTTGCTCTTGTCGTTCAAGGCAATCCCTAATTACACATGTGGCACTCACGATTTAGTAATTGGTATTATAAATATTTTAGGTTGTGGGCTTTGTTTTTCTCGTCAAATTATGATTTCGCAACTATTAAAATAATAGTTTAAATTTTAAAAAATGAGACCATCTAATAATTTGACAGGGACTATTTAGAAATTTATTAATTTTTATTTTAAACAAAAAGGGTAATTTTTTTCAGTGGGGGCTTGCCCTTTGTAATTAAAAAAAAAAATTACTGAATTATAAATAAAAACATAAAAGAGCGGCAGCCCTAAACTAAATCTTTAAAATCCCAAATTATAAAGAATTGAAGAACCTTTGCCGCTGTATGAACCCAAAATTGAAGAAGCACTTGCGGGTTGCAGCAGCACGAACCCAGCACTTGTAGGCTGCAGCAGCACGAAACCAGCCAAAGGATCAGAGAAGCACTTGTAGCAGATGAACCCAGCCAATTTCTTTGAGTCTCAAGTCGTCGATGCCTTAGTTGCACGCCGACGACGTCAGCCGCTGAGGTCGTGAGCCGCACATTGCTATGCTTCCAGCTGAAGCTGCAGCAGAAGTTAAAGTCCCAAACCCAGCCGCTGTATTTATTTGTTTACTGCAAGGGTGTCCAATGGAATCGGATCTATCAAAGCTTGCGAGGTGCATAGAAATAAGAATAGATATTTGTCTTTCAAAAAATTGCAGAGATTTGGGTCTATTGACTTTTAATTTTTTTTTTCTTTTCTCTGTTTGCTGGCTTGCTGCATTTGTTCTTCTTTGTGTGATTTCAATTTTGTATTGCAACTTAAAAATGACATGAATTCATCTGATTTATTTGAGCAAATCTGATCCCAATTTCAAAATGATTATCGATCCGAATCCTAATTAAATCAAACTATTCATCCGATCCGAACATTTCGGATCGGTTTTGAATTCAGATTATATTCGGATGACTTTTTGACCTATCCAAATAATCCAAAATCCGATCGGATTGATCTGAGTCCGATCCGTATCCAATTTTGCCCACCCTTACTACAATGTATCTGCTTCTGACCCTTAGTATCAAGAAAGTGAATAGATTACCCTTATCTTAATCTTTTAGAACTATAGGACAATTATTTGAATCATTACCAAATCATAAAAATATGATTATCTGAATTCATGAATGTGAGCCACATTAAGGACATGCATGTAATTTTATTTTGAGATTAGTACATGTATTAAGTTAATGATAATGCATGTAACTTCCACAAGCTCTCTATTTTGTGGCTTGAAACCAAAGATAGAACCAAGTACGACTTGTAAGAGCCATTATTGCATACTAATAATAGAAAATAATGAGGTATTTTTAGAAAGTAATGATATGCTTATAAAGATGATGTAAATATAACAATATGTGAACACTGATATTCATTCAGAAAATATTTCAAAATGACAATATAGTACACATTAAACTATGATTTTTATAATTAATTGCAAAATAATGAAAAAAATTCATTAACATCATATGATATTATAGTTAATTGAAAAATAATGAAAAATATATTAATATTATACGATTTTATAGTTTTTTTGTGGCTATTCTGTAACCATTATTGATAAAAATCATTTTTTTTTCATAATATTTATTTTTGGAAAAGTAATAATATAACTACAAAGTTGGTTTTAAAGCTACCAAATGATGTATCACATAGTCATCGATTAACGATTGCTATGTGTTCAGTAAGAGTTGACGTTTTACACAATTATTAAAGAGATAATTACTCACCACTAATGAATAAATGACATATCATTTGCCATATAATTTGGAATATAAATTTTGTATTCCAATATTGTATATGTTTGGTAAATCTTACTATTAAATTTTTATAAGAATGTTAATAACTATATAATTTAGATAGGTGTAATAATAGAATCCATAAAAATTATTCAACAGGCTTTAGAAGGAATTCAAAAGCCCCTATGAAAATTTATAAATATGATGCTTTGATAGAGAAAAGTGATCTAAAATTGAATGATTTTTTTTTTTTAATGAAAGAAGAATAGAATGATTTTGAAGTTCAATTCATTAGTAAAAAGCCTTCTCCTACTTTTAAATTACTAAACAAGAAGTTTATGTGAGAGTAGAAGCTACAAAATTAGAAATTGAGAAGCTCTTTAATAGGAGATTAGAGTGGTTTTTCTTGGATATGCAAAATTTGCCAACGTAGTTTCATCAATTTGTAATTTTTTTCCCTCAACTAGTTAAAAGAACGAAATTGGTTGGTATTACGATGATATTGGTTAATATATTCATTGTAGGGGAAGTTGATTGTTGAAATGTTAATCACTACACCCGAAGTACAAGATATCAATTTCTTTTTCATATGGGAATAAATTCTTATATTCATTTTACAAATTTTAATATTAATTACTATGTTGAGTATACAAACAATAGCACCTAGGTTTATCTTGCCTAGTCGTGATTGCACTTTGCACTCTAGATTATCCAAGTTCAAAAGTATGACAATAGATTTATTGGAAACCTATGCTCTATGGTGATGATAATTATACCATTATAAAGTTCTAGTGATTAGCTAATTAGGATTAGAAATGATAAAAAAAATCCAGGTTCGGCTCTGATTCGCAATGATTTAGAATATCCAGATGTAGAAAAATTTAGATCCGCACATTAAAAATTACGAATTCAGATGTTAAAACTAAAAATCCGTGTGCTTTTATTTAGAAAACCGGATATCAAGATTTGTATTATTTTTTTAATTTATTAATTTATTAAATTAAAATTAATTAAAAATATATAAGTTAAATGAAAAAAAAAATCAAACCTATGTGGATTTATGGTGGTGTCTTTATTTGTAATAGAATCTATCTAGATTTGTGGTGGTATTAGATTTGGATTTGTATTATTGTTATGTTTGATTTATGTTACGATATTTTATTTGTGGATTTATGGTACTATTGTATGTTATTCTAGGTGCTGAATTGCTGATTGTTGAATTATGATTGGATTTTATTTAATTTTCTTAGGTAAAATTATTGAATTGTAAAGTTTATTTGAATTTATGATGTGAATTTGAATATTTGGAAAAGCCACCTACAGTATGTATGGATATTTCTTGCATCCAGATCTGCATATTTGTTTTTGCGGATTCAAATATGAATACAGATCTTAAAATATCAATCCTCATCTGGATCTTAATGCACCTACATCTAGGGATGGCAAAATAACCCGGACCCGGCCCGGACCCGGACGAACCCGGATAATCCGGGCCGGGTTGAACCCGGACCGGATTGAAAAAAAATCCGAATCCGGAATGGATTTTCATAACCCGGATGAAATCCGGGTCGGGTCCGGGTTTGGAATAACCCGTATATCCGGAACCCGGACCCGGATATCTTATTTTAATATTGTTTTTTAATTAGTTTTATTGATTACTATAAATACAAACTAAAAAAAACCCTAATCGCCATTTGCGGCTTGCTACCGTCAGTATCAGTTCCTCACACTCAAGCAGTCAAGCTTTGGTTCTTAGCTTCTTGCAGCCAACAGCCTTCATGATTCACCACCATCAGAACTCCGAAGCTTGGGCTCGGGGCTCGGGGCTCGGGGTTCGTCATCCGTCGCAACTCGCAACTCGTACTCTCGGATTCGTTCACGACCGTCGCAGACTCGCAGCCTTGGGTTCTTGTAGCTCCAAACAACGATCCGATTCACCACCGTCGTCCGTTGCAGCCTCGGGTTCGCGGTTTGCTATCGTAACAACTCACAAGATCAGGTTCGCGGTTCGTCGCTGTCACAAGCTTGGGTTCGTCGTCGTCCGCCGCAACTCATACGCGGGTTCACGAATCACGACCATCGCAGCCTCTGGTCCGGTGTCGTTGGCTTATTGCTTAAAAATTTGAATTTGTTTATGGATGATTTACAATCTGTAATGGATTTTTTTTTTCTTGAAAAGAGGAATGGATGTTTTATTGCTTGGAACTGCGAATATTTTTTATTTTAGAATTTTAGAAACGAGATTCATTGATCCGGGTTCAAAACCCGGAATCCGGGAACCCGGATTTTTCCGGGTTTAACCCGGACCGCACCCGGGTGGAAAAAACCGGGTTAAAATCCGGGTCCGGGAAAAGAAAAAATGTGTCCGGGTCCGGATCCGGGAAGGCTAAACCCGGACCCGGACCCGGATTTTGCCATCCCTACCTACATCCGGATTCATATTTTGCTATCACTACTTAGGATTCTGGCTGTAGCAAATTTTCTATTAGTACTAACATAAGGGTATGTTTGACGCACATGTTTAGGTGGGTAATGTCATTTGAAGAAAATGAAAAGAAAAAGGGCTTTTCAAGAATATTCATAATCAAAAGAGAAAAATCAATTACAAGTCCTTGGTACTCAAGTAAGGGTCGAACTGGAATTTTGAATTCCATGGGGGGCCATATTGAAGAAACCATAAATTGAATAGACAATGAAATAAAATTAATAAAATTCAGAGAGCCAATGTTAGAACAACCATAGCCAATAAACCATAAATATTAAACTTGAGTAGAATATGTATAACAGCGATAAACAAGAGAGGGCCAAATGTGAAAAATATGCTTAAAATTAGCAAAATTCTAATTTAGACTGTTATTTTTCCGATTTTTCAAGCGTACACCTACTCCTAATACTGACACTCGCTTGTGAGGAAAGAAAATGGGTCAAATGACTAGTGTACGACGCTAATTAAACTCATACTTGCTTTTGTCCGTCCTATGCTTTTTATTTTCTTGGAAGCCTTTGACTTGAAATTAATACGTGCAAAGTGAAGAAAACAAAATCTAATTTTGTGATGATATTGTCAAGTGATATCACAGGAACATTTCTATACAAGACTTTCCCAAAGACGCAAGAAACATTTTAGTTATTAAACTAAAATTAACATGTTAGGAGTAGCTCGATTTTTAGCATGCTTTTGAACACGAAGTTTTTAAAGAGCATTTAGGCACCAAATCAGTTTAAGAGGTAGCTGGCTATTCAATTTTTATGTTCAAATTACCCGCTTTTCTTTTTCATTAGTGGGTACACGTCTATTCAGATCGACACTCTAGGAACTTACAAAATGGTCACTCCACATGAGGCCACATGTGGTGTTTTTATTCCAGAAGTTAATACCTGATATATTATTGTCACTAACACGTTTCCATGTTCACATTTAAAAGGTAACGAAAGCTTAGAATCATAAGAATTTATTGGAATACATCTTTGTTGATGAAGGCTAATCACAACGTCATACCACTTTTATAGTGGTTGACACATTCTCACGACATTAATACATTATTGAAGATGAGCGTTTAAGTCTCCTTGCCGGTTGTATGAACAATTTTTTTTTCTTTTCTATGATTTAAGTTTATATTGAATTTTTTGAATTATACTTTAACTATGATATGTCAAGACAAGTCTCGATGCTCTATGATACTCTTATGAGTCCATTTGTATTGTATTATATAATATATACACCAAAGAAAAAGGCTTATTAAAGTAGATTGCTATGTAAGAGCTGAAACTAGTTTCATTATTAGTTTTAGATAATGCTAATTTATAGTTTAAGAATTTTATTAGATGATGTCATGACAGTTAAGCCTCTTCAGATAAAAATAATATTCCTGGAGCATCTAATACTCTCTTTAGAATTGACAACCAAGTGATAAATAGTACAAGATGTAAAAATATCAATATTAAAAGTTGAATTGGAGTACAATTATTGCTGGTTATATCTCATATCTATATCTATATATCTATATATATATATATAATTGGGACTTGAGGAGGTGATGTGGCATCACCATTTCTCATCTTTGTATATTCTCTATTATTTAATAAATAGAGAAATTTTCTTTTAGATTTGGCTTTCATCTTCTCATAGTTAATTTGATTGTTATTACATAATAACAATTATTTAAAGGTTTTAATGAGACATATTATTTGCAATAAACATCCAAGGGGGAGTGTTATGAATTTATTAAAATAAATGTAGATGTCCATAACATATATCTCTTAGTCTCCCCATTATCTCCCGTTAGCTTCCCAATAACTCCCACTATCTCACAAGGAATTATGATCCATAATTTTTCATTAATTTCATAGAGTGATTATGTAACTATAAAAGGAGAGCTCATCTTTTTGTTTTGTACACACACAATTGGAATGAATAAAATCACTCTATAATATATTCTCTCATTTTATTCTTTATCTTCCGTTGCTTCTTTATTTTTGTTGCTGGCTAATAGATGTGGCATCACCATTTCTCATCTTTGTATATTTTCTATTATCTAATAAATAGAGAAATTTTCTTTTAGATTTGGCTTTTCATCTTCTCATAATTAATTTGATTGTTAGTACACAATAATAATTATGTAAAGGTTTTAATGAGGCATATTCTTTATAATGAACATCCAAGGGGGAGTGTTATGAATTTATTAAAATAAATGTAGATGTTTATAACATATATCTCTTCTCACTCATTTTAGCAATCTTTAGCTTCCCTATAACTCCCACTATCTCACAATGAATTATTATCCATAATTTTTCATTAATTTCATAGAGTGATTATGTACCTATAAAAGGAGAACTCATCTTTTTGTTTTGTACACACACAATTGGAATTAATAAAATCACTCTATAATATATTCTCTTATTTTATTCTTTATCTTGCATTGATTCTTTACTTGTATTGCTGGCTAATAACTTTTTTTATTTTTTATAAGCCTGGCTCATCTTAAAAAAAAAAATCAATTCATATTTTTTATCAGTTTTATCAAGTGTAAAGTAAGAAAAAAGGATAATACTAAATTCTTTTTTCAAAGCCGCGTGAAGCGCGGTTCTATTTTCTAGTTAGCTAATAAAGACAAGGATAAGAATCGTCTTCTAATGTTTTTTTCTCTTTTATTCCATCCTAGTGAAATAACAGGCTAATATTGAATTTTAAATTCCAACGTTGATAATCAAGCCAACGTTTTTCACTTTATTTGCAATTAAGCTAGTTTTTTTTTTTTTTTTCACTAGACTTTGAAAGACTATGAGAGACTAGAGAGAAAAGCACTATCAGACTATCCTACTTCCATAAAGAGAAGTCACTTGCATTATAAGTAAGGTAGTTCCTTTCACTCAATAAGTATTTTGAGTTCTAAAGATATTAGGCTTGGTCCCTAATAAATGTTACCAGAACTAGATTTCAGTAGATCGAATGTAGTGATGTGGTGATAAAATAACTTGAGTATTTTTTTTCTTTTTTTTTTGGGTAGTAGATTACAACGGGTACAATTAGTATTTACATCATTAATTGAGAGGTATAGACAAAATTGTCTCTATTCAATTATGGAATAATTTAGGAATGACTGAAATCAACTCCAATAATACCTTTATGAAGATTCTAACCATTTCTTTTATATATTGTGAGTGTAGGAACTCTCTCACTTATGAATAACAAAAAAGACGGGTCAACCCAACCCATTCTCACGAGCTTTGGCCTGAACCTTCCACTTGAGAATCTGGATAAGGAATTAAGGGAAAAAAAAAACCCTCAAGTTAGGCCCAAGCCCTTTATTTTTTATTTTTTAAAAAAGTTTATAGATGAGAATAATAAATTAAAATTTAACAAATAAAGATAAATAAAAAAAGAAGGCTTAAATCCTTAGTTCACATATCAATAATGAATCACAATATTTAAAATTATAATATTAAACTCTTTTTAAGTGTTAATTAATTAAGATGATACTTGAATTACATACTCAGTACTAAAAAATTAAATCTCTAAACTTTTATTTGCTTCATTTTCTTTTTTTATTATTTTATCTTGAAATATTATTTTTTTAATTTATTATTGATTATAATAACTTAATTATTATTAACTCATTTCAAGTTTACAATAATTTAAAAAAACTTAAAAAAATAAGTGAAAACTCACGTCTAACCCATGCCTAACTTTTACACTTTCACTAATGGGCTTGCATCTAAACTTAAAAAAGTCAAGCCTAAATCCACATTTTTCATCCTTACTCCCACCAGGCCGAAAGGCCATTGGTTAAAACAACCTAAGTGTTGAACAAAGGGATTGAAGTCTGACAATGATTTCTAATAAGAAAATTATTGAGTTGTGTTTTATAAAGAAATCACTTGAATTTATAAAGGTGATATCTCCATTGAATAGATTGATCATTTAAATTGGAGGTTAGTTGCCATAGCTAACCTTAATGAAATAAGAAATTAAGAATTCGATTATATAATCCTTGCACAATGAAATTGTAAATTAAATTAAAATTCTATCAACATGAAATCTCAATGTTTCTTATTGTAATTTCATAAAATTTTGCTTTAAAGTTCAAACCAAAATGCCAAATGGCCCCAAGCCTCACCGCTAAATGAAGAAGCCGCCTTAATTACATTACTTTTAATTTTACGAATTAAATTAATGTCAATGCGCACTTGAAACAAAAAGGCGCGTGTGTTTAACCTTCTTCGTTTCCGCCGTTGCCGTAAAAAACAACACACTTGTTGTCACAATCACGCACACCCTGTCCAAACGCGAGATACCCTGTCGGGTCCACAAACCACATGTCTCACGGTATCCTCGAACGCTGGAGCGCGTGTGTGTCACTTGCTTTATTATATGCTGGGACCCTCAAGATCCTATTACGAAAAGGACGGTACTGCAGAGACAATAATAGTAAACAAAACACTTTGGCTCAGTAGCAGCCGAAGGGACCCTCTCAATTTCTCTTATTTATTCTTTTGCCAATATTATACAAAACCCTTCACTACACTCTTCTAGATGCTGCTGCCTCTCTTCTTCCACTTACATAACTATAATTCTCTCTTCATCATCATCATCTTCTTCATTCAAGCCCCCTGCAGCATCAAAGAACAATGATTTCTTCACGAGTTTCAACTGAAAATCAATTTATTACAATCATACCAAATGTCCCAAGATTCCAGAAATCCTCTCTCAAGCCTGTACTTTGTTCTTCCTTAAACAACAGAATCCACAACAACGATAACAACAGCAGCAGCAGCAGCAGCGTTAGCAAGTTCTTGAAGTCTAGTACTAAAGCCAAAACTGCTCATGTGTTGGTGACGACAACAGAGTCAAGCTCTGTTTCTTTAAAGGAGAGCAAGAGATTAGGCAGCTGGGGAGGTGGTGGTGCTGCTGAGGAGACGAGGAGAGATTTTGGTGAAGTGGGTATTAATAATTTTAATAAGCAGATGTTGGTTTTGTGTGGATTGGGGTATTGGGTCCAAGGCTTCAGATGCTTTCCATGGCTGGCTTTGAATTTTCACATGGTTCATAACCTTAGCTTGCATCCTTCAACATTGCAGCTTGTGCAGAACTCTGGTAACCTTCCCATGGTGGCCAAGCCTCTTTATGGAATCCTCTCTGATGCTCTTTATATTGGCGGTGCTCATAGAATCCCTTATATTTGCATTGGAGGTTAGTTTTTAGTTAAATCCAAAACTTCATCCTTTTATTATCTTTCTATGCTTTTGATTCCAATTGTCTAGTTCTAAGCGCATGCCTTCTTTTGGTAGTAAAATGAGAAGTAAATGTAGCTCCATATGTATTTCAGAATCCTATTAACGATGGCATTTTGTTTGGTTGAGTTGACTGACTTTACTGATCCTTCAAGCTTCATAGACCAGCTTAATCTTGAAACAAACTTTACAGACTGCAATGTTTTATTTGTAATATTGTATTAGTACAAAGTCAAGCATCTTCGGAATTGTTGGTTTTTAATATTTAAATGGAAGTGATTCAATTTAGACTCTGGAGACATCGATGTGGATATATTGTTTCTTATATATGACAAATCTTGTTATTATCCTTTCGGCTATTGAAATGTTTTTGTTGTAATCCTGATTTATTTTAATGTTGAGGATCTTGAATATGGTTGGTTAATTGTAAAACACAAGTAATTCAGTTTTGGAGATATCCCTGTTTGTACCATAATTTTTATTCTGTCTTCTTTCTCCAGAACTCAAGCTGTTTTCTCTAAGATAGTTGATTGATTATTTACTTTTCGCAAATTCTTAAGACTATAGAAGCAAAGAAATCTAATCTTGTGACCTGGGGCATGGGAGGCCTAGGTCTAAGGAGTGACTAGGGACTCATTATGCCAAGAAGTTTGCAGCCTGCCCTTTCAGTTTATTACTCAAATCAACAACTAAGATTGCAAATAAAATGTCCAATGACTTGAGTGTTTGGTGATTTATTAACTAATTAGAAATTCTCACATAAACCAAACTTCTCAGTCTTTCTACAGATTTTGTCCTGGGGGCCATTGGCATTGTTTCCAGTTGCCGCTAAAGCTCTTCCAAACCTCATGGCGTGTGTGCTCCTCAGTAATCTTGGAGCATCGATCACTGAAGTCGCAAAGGATGCTCTTGTGGCAGAGTATGGCCAAAAACACGGAATAGTTGGTCTCCAGTCGTATGCATTCATGGCTGCAGCAGCTGGTGGAATTTTGGGTAACTTATTTGGTGGATATTTCTTACTCAAAACACCACCGACAACTATGTTCCTTGTATTTGCTGTTCTGTTGTCGCTTCAACTTGCAATCTTATTATCTGCAAGAGAGGAATCTCTTGGTTTGGCACAAGTATCATATCAAAATGTTGCTTGTAAATCAATTGCACAAAGTATCAGGAAGCATTTCTCTGATCTTATTGCCGCAATTGGTGAGGAAAGCATCTCCCATCCCTTAACTTGGCTTGTAGCCTCTGTTGCCATGGTTCCTGTTCTGTCAGCTTCAATGTTCTGCTATCAAACCCAATGTCTAAATATTAACCCTTCAGTCATTGGAATGTCTCGAGTGATTGGCCAGTTGATGCTTCTTTCATTGACTGTATTCTATGACTGTTACTGGAAAAAGGTTCCCTTGAGAAAATTGGTTAGTGCAGTACAAATTTTGTATGCTTCTTCCCTTCTTCTTGATCTCATTTTAGTGAGACAGATCAATCTTCAATTTGGAGTTCCCAATGAAGTGTTCGTCCTTTGTTTTGCCGGTTTAGCAGAAACTCTTGCACAATTTAAGCTGCTGCCCTTTTCAATGCTATTGGCAAGATTATGCCCACAGGGTTGTGAAGGCTCACTCACTTCTTTCTCAGCTTCAGCATTGTGTCTATCATCAATTGCTAGTGGATTTTTGGGTATTGGGTTGGCTTCTCTAACTGGAATATCATTTGAAGACTACTCAAGTTTGCCTGTTGGGATCGTAATACAGTTCCTTGCAGCTTTGTTGCCTTTGATATGGATCCATCATGTTCCCATGTCCGAAACTATCATTGAGAAGGGAAGAAAGAGAGGTATGAGTAGAAGAACTCGGAAAAATAGAAGGGTCGGACGAGTAGTGATAGGTTCAGTTATCGTTTATCGCCGTGAAAGAGAATCTGAGGCACAGGGGTAATCAAGTTACTCATTTCTTCAAAGAACATATAATTCTTCAATGCCCCATTGCAGTAAGTTCCGATGTCGAGTCTCTCGGTATCATCAGTTCAAGATATCTTGTTAAGTCGCCATAACATTGGCACTGCCCAGAAAATTTTTCAACCTACGTGAAAAGTGATCAAATGTGATGAAGAGAACACTTTTTGTTTGCATATTAGAATAATGAAGGAGTTTAATGCAATGAGATAGATGTTTGAAGAAATACCTCACTGAGTAGTATCAGCATGGGAATCCAAGAATCAGAAGATGATCCATCAGGGCATTAAAATGATATCAGAATCAGCAGCATTGATGAGTCAGGTGCTGAATCAACAGCACTCTCAAGAACTTTCTACATAGTTTAAGGGATAAGAATAAGGTGTGAATATCACGCATTAGATCAAATCGATATTAGCCCTTAAATCATTGCTATAGCTCTTAACTGTACCGAGCATTGCTTTTAAAAATAAAAATGCAGTTTTGTATGTATTGGGATATAAAATGAAGACAAAGTATGCCAAGCAAAGTTTCAACTTTTCAAATTGCAATGTCTGTGATCTTAGCCTAAGTTTTTATTCATTTTATCTTTGCCAGAGTCTGGGTCATTTTAGCGCTCAGGTTGAACAAGTTTCTGGTATCACATTGGAGATATGTATATACCATCTACTGTTAAGCAGTATATTGGAAACTGACAACAAATTAAAAAATTTATAAAAAATTCACTTTTTTTCATAAAATATTCTACTGATGGCACTCATTTTCGTATTTTATCAATCATTAGATTTAAAGATCCAACCTTAATAATTAATGCACCGAATTTGATCAAACTCAGAGTCTTGGAATTCTATAACCTAAACAAACTTTCATAACTAATTTGGCAGCCAAAACGAACCCTAAGTAATAATCATTAATTAATACCATAAAGAAAGCTACAAATGTCTAATAAACTTCCTTAAACTTTCAAATATTTTCAATCATAATCATTGAATGCCTTTATGATCAAAAGTTGATTGAGCATGAGAAATTACTGGGGAAAGAATTGTGCATAAACTTCAAAGTACTTTGCATAATCCAAGTTAATAACACAAGCTTTTTACTCTATCCCAAGCCAGCTTCAATTCCGTTCGTCAACTGGGGAGAGAAAAGCAACAGTCCATTTTCTTTGGAAAATTCCAAGTTGCGTATAAAATTAAAAGTAATTTTAGGAGGTAGGTTTTCTAATTGAAAATAAGAAGTTGTCAATTTATGTAACCTCTCAAGTAAAATTTGGAAATATTTTAACTCGAATGTGCTCGTGGAAATTATTTTCAATGGCATAGAGAGGAAACAAAAAATACGTAACAAGAAGAAGGGTTTTAGTTAAGCATCTTTTTAAATTATCAAGGGTATTAGGAATAAAAGTTTATTTTTAAGGACAGGGATATTTCCACCCTACTATTTTTGTAAATCTACCCCAAGTTTTAAAAATAATTATGAGAAGTTCGTAATATTTTTAAAAAATATAAATTAACAAAATTTTTATACAATTAATCAATTAAATCCTTTTATTAATTTTTTTCTTAAGTTCTTTGACCCTTTTTTATCATAAATTTTAATATAAATTTTATTTTATTATTTTATTATTATGATATAAAAAGACATCATTGCCCTAATAAAACATGAGTTCTTGTATATAATAATTTAGGTATTTAATTTTGCTATTTATAATCAAATATTTTAAAATGAAACTTAATTTTTATTTCATTACCCATGCGTAAAAATAACATAAATTTGACAGTGTAATAATTTATACGAGAATTGTGCCTTGAAGACACTATATTAATTTAATTAAAAGTAATAATCATACTAATAAAAAGTAGTATTAGAAACAATGAGTTTGGTACAAATTAGAAAAATATTGAAATTAAAATAAATTCTTAATAATTTTACTTTATAAGGTTGAAATAGTCAATTTAAATTTATGTCAAAGTAATCTTTGTAATCAAATATCCTAAAGAAATTTAAGTCACAAAAACAAGTCAACTAAGATAGATTTAATTAATTAATTCTCCAAAGTTCTTCTTTATTTGAAAATTTAAAAAATAATGTGTAACTTTCATAATTATTTTTTGAAAGTAGGGTGGGTTTCCAAAAAACATTGTGTGGTGAAAATATCATCTCTCTATTTTTAAAAGAAAAATTATTAAAAAGGTTTAAATTTATTTCAATTTTGCACCCGTTGTTTATAATGTATATTAACTGTCTAATGAAAAGATAGACAAATGCATACACAAAATAAAAACAAACATAAATTATAATGGTGATAAAAAAAAATCTAAAACAATTAAAATATAGGTTCAAGATTGATGAAAGCACAATTGGAATACCAAGAGAGAAAAAATGACAAAAGTTTCTAGTATATTTTTTCAGTTTATTTTCGACTATGCCTTGGGAGCCAGCACGAAAGTTTATAGTGATTCTAAAAGAATTTCTTCAGTGTTTGGTTTAGACTCTTGGGTTTGTCTTTATTTTCTCTTAGAATCCTAAAAATTTTACTAAAAGCATAACTCATTAAAAATAAAAAATAAAAAATAAAAAGCAAAAAGCCAGAACAAACACAAAAAAATGCATGTAGAGAGTTTCCGTGCTTGAACTTGATCAATTTGTAATGCTATGCAAGTGCAAATAATCAAATCTTATCTAAATATTCACAACTAAAATTAAACATTACGTTAGTTTAATATTATTAAGTATTTCTTCTCATTTATAATTAAAAAAATTCGCAATCATTAATTACTAATATAAGGGATGTTAATTTTTGCACTTGATTTAGAAAACATATCCATTCATTTTTCCAAAGAATAACAAATAAATAAATTAACAAATTAAATCCTAGTACTACGATTCATATTCAAGGAGCTTGTGCAAACCAGTTTGTTTTGCTTCAGACCACATCGTTTATATATATATTGTTAATTAGAGGGATTAAATATTATGCAAGTAAACACAGGGAAAAAACAAAACCAGAGCAAGAAGAGAAAATCAAGGCCTTTTATTTCATGCGAACTTCTCCCAATTTCCACATCAAAATGTAAATGAATAAGAATGTTACAAAAGTGAAACGATTTTTACGAATCATTCAAAAAACCCCAAATAACGAATCAATGTAGAAGAAATTTATCAACAACATGACGTTTAGTATCCTTGGAAGATAGGAGGAGGTGGTGAAGCGTACATGGCACCAACGGGGGGGAGGATGAAATCTTCAGGCGGAGATTGTGGCGGTGATTGGACTAGTGAGGGTGGGGATTGTGTTTGTGGCGGGGGTGAAGATGGAGGTGGTGATTGGATTGGTGGCGAAGGTGAAGGTGGAGGTGGTGACCTGACTGGTGGAGGAGGTGAGGGGGGAGGAGGTGAAGGAGGGGGTGGCGACTGGACTGGTGGTGGAGGTGAAGGAGGGGGTGGCGACTGGACTGGTGGCGGTGGTGGAGGAGGGGGTGGCGACACCACTAGAGGAGGTGGTGAGGGAGGAGGAGGTGAAGGAGGGGGTGGCGACTGGACTGGTGGCGGTGGTGAAGGAGGGGGTGGTGATTGGACTGGCGGTGGTGGTGATGGTGGAGGTGGCGACCTCACTGGAGGAGGAGGTGAAGGTGGAGGAGGTGAAGGAGGGGGTGGCGACTGAACTGGCGGCGGTGGTGAAGGTGGAGGTGGTGACATCACCGGAGGAGGTGGTGAAGGAGGAGGAGGGGAAGGAGGGGGTGGCGACTGGACAGGCGGCGGTGGGGATGGTGGAGGTGGCGACATCACAGGAGGAGGCGGTGAGGGAGGAGGAGGTGAAGGAGGGGGTGGTGACATCACCGGAGGTGGTGGGGAAGGGGGAGGAGGTGAAGGAGGAGGTGGCGACTGGACAGGTGGCGGTGGCGAAGGTGGAGGTGGTGACATCATCGGAGGAGGTGGTGAAGGGGGAGGAGGGGAAGGAGGGGGTGGCAACTGGACAGGCGGCGGTGGGGATGGTGGAGGTGGCGACATCACAGGAGGAGGTGGTGAGGGACGAGGAGGTGAAGGAGGGGGTGGTGACATCACCGGAGGTGGTGGGGAAGGGGGAGGAGGTGAAGGAGGAGGTGGCGACTGGACAGGTGGCGGCGGCGAAGGTGGAGGTGGCGACATCATCGGAGGAGGTGGTGAAGGGGGAGGAGGTGAAGGAGGGGGTGGCGGCGGGTGGCGGTGGCGATGGTGAAGGTGGCGACTGTTGGAGGAGGAGGTGATGGCGGGGTGGAGATTGGGTGGCGGTGGCGAAGGTGGTGGTGGTGATGGTACTGGCGGTGGTGGCTTAGGGGGTGGGGTGGGAGGTGGTGGGGGTGATGGTGAAGGTGGAGGAGGAGACGAAGACTCTTGTGGCGGCTGTGGTGGCGAAGATGGTGGGGGTGGGGATTTAATGGGTATAGGCGGTGATGGCTGAGGAGAAGGAGGGGGTGGTAAGTAAATTGGTGGTGAGGGGGAAGCTGGTGGTGGTGACTCTGGAGGTTGAGAGCTGCCGTGTGGCGGAGGTGGTAAACTCAGCTGCGATGGTGGTGGCGGCGATCTTTGGTGATGGTGAAGGTGGGAGTGGTGGTGGTTGAGGTGAAGAAGGGGTGGAGATGAAGGCGGTGGTGGTGACTCGATTGGTGGCCGATGTGATCTTGTGGGTGGTGGTATTGAGGGTGGGGGCATTGATGGTTGAGGTAAAGGAGGGATACCAAGCTGGGTGGTGGTGGCGATGAAGCTCGTGGTGGTGATGTTGGGGGTTGAGACTGGAAAGGTGGTGGAGGCGGTGGCGGATACATGGCACCAATGCGTGGCGGAAGTATGATAAATTCATGGATGGAGGAACACGGAAGGAGGGATGATGTAATAAGTCTTTGGTGGCGGTTGTTGGTTAGGTGTCGGTGATGGTGTTGGTGGAATTGCATTGGTGGTTGAACGATGGAGCGATGAAGTGGGTGGTTTTGATGGCACAGGTGTTGGAGCCCATGGTTTTGTTTGTGGAGGTGATGCCCATTTCTCTCTAAATGGCACTATAGTCCCTGGTGGGGCCGCTGTGGGTGTGGGCGTCCAGGGCGTAAGAGATGGGGGAAGTGGCTGTGAGGGCGGTGGAGATTGGACAGCTGGGGGCGGTGATGGTTGAGGTGAAGGAGGGGGCCGAGATTCTACAGATGGTGGAGATGAAACCTGAGGAGGTGAAGGTGGTGGTTGAGACTGGACAGGTGGGGGCGGTGGTGATGGATACATGGCGCCAATGCGTGAATGGAGGATGATATCTCCATTTGAAGGAGGAGAAGTCGTAGTGGCCGCTAATAACTGGCGGCGAACAATGAAAGCCGCTTCATTGTCGGATAAACCGACATAAAATAATGGGAATGAAGAGTAAATGAGGAAGAAGGTAACAAAGCAGCCTAAGACCTGCATTCCTCGGATCGAAAATTTGCTCACAAGCTTATGGATGCATATGGCTGGAGAGGTGTTATATATAAGGAGGGTAACATAACGCTAATTAAGATTTGATCACTATTATTGTTGTGGAATAGTCTATTTTTCAGCCTTTTGCGCCATAAACCTCCGAATACCATGTAATTCTTTAGCAAATTAATCTAAAATTGGCTAAATAGCTTCAAATATAACAAAGCTTTGACCAATTGAAAATTAATTAAAAGAATGAGTTTTATTGTTTAATAATTCGAGAGATATTTTTGGCGCCTTTTGAGAATAAGCTTGACTGGCCTCTGGTCTTAATATATATAATTTTACAAAGGTGGGTTATCAATATTTTTTGGGCCTAATAAAAGTGGGATAAAAAATTATTGTTATAATTAGACTTATCTGGAACTAACAGATATGAATTGCGGCTTTTTTATTTATTTTTCTTTTATAAAGGTTTGATTTTGAATATTTTTACTCAAAGATACAGAATAAAATGTAAATTCGTAACATAAGAAGAGGATCATATTCCATTTTCTTTGGGGTTCTGTATAGTTTGGATGAAAATAGTTTTATTTGAAAACGAAGAAAATAATTTAAAAGATTACACAATATTGCATGTGCTGTATTCAAGGAAAAAAGAATAGCAAAATAAGGTTTCATTTAAAAATATTTGATTATAAATAACAAAATTAAATACCTAAATTATTATATACAAGGACTCACTACAAGAAAACTGCCAATAGATGACAGCCACTTTATGATAGAAATGACTTTATCATTTAAGAATGATGGATGTGTGATAGAATTAAGGTCTGTCAAACAATTAATGATGTACTTATGATATAATTATTATATATCAATACGTTATGATACCTGTATGATAGAAATTTACTCAGTCACACACATTATGATAGAAATCTAATGTTTACCGCATTTGACGAAATTTAAAAATATTATTTTAAGTTTTTGAAAAAGTTAAACGCAGCGTTTAACATATGAAATGATTATTAAGAAAAAAACAAAAACAAAACGATGCGTTTAACGAAAGTGTAAGCCCAAAAAAAAACCTAAGTCCTAAACATTCACTACACAAATCACTTCACTCTCACACGCGTGCGCAAAGGCAATTGAAACCTAAGGGGCAGTCACCGTCACTCTCACTCTACTCTGAAACCCTAGCTACAGTCACCGTTACACCCTCATTCAATCCTTGGCACATTATCGGTTGCTGGAGGTTGCGTGGCTACTCCAGATCGTCTCTTACAAGTTCCTAAGGCAAAGAATAACCTGAATTTGCTGCTAGATTAGGCTCGTGACAGATCGCAGATTTGTTGACTGTGAGCCGGTGTTGCTCGATCCGGTGGTGACTGACTTCGGCAGTGGCAAATCGGAGCTGGGTTGGTTTGCAGATAACGGTAGTTGCTATTTAGAGACGTCCGGGGTGATCAAAGAAAGGGTTGGAACAACGATTTTGTTGGGAGGTAAAAGCCGTGAGCTGGGTTTTTTTGTTGATTGAATTTTTACTGTTTTTAGTTGTCGATTTTTTTCAAGATGAGGAAGGGATGGTAACTCAGACTTGAAAGTGGTTTCGGATGTGGTGAAAGTGGTGGCAATTTCTGGCTGGTTGTTGGTAGGAAAGTGGGAGCAAGCCGTGAGTTTGTTTAAGTTTTTTAATTTGTAAGTGCCATGGCATTGGACATGTGCAATCTATGCTTTGAGTACCACCAGTTTGACAAAAATGGTAGAAGAAGAGATTAACAAACGGCAACATCTCCAACACCAACTGGGTCTTTGTCTTTCTCTCATTTTCACTCTCTTAACCCCACCTCACTATCTTCTTCTTTACTCTTTCTTAACACACTGTCTCTTACTTTCATGGACAACAAGCATCAGCATCCAGCTCTCCTGGCCAAGTCTTGCTAGCGATGCAATGAATAGTTTGTAGTTGTGTTTTCATTTGATATACATGGAATCATTTCAGTGATATCATAAGCTTTTGAGTCCTTGTTTGAGTTCTTTAATTGGTTTGTTGTCGTCACATTTCTTTGGTTGCAAGCTTCCTTTAATTGGTGATTGGTTGTCATCTTGTTGTAGGATTTTTCGGGATGTTCCAAGTGATATAACAATTGATGTAAACGGAGGGACATTTGCATTACATAAGGTGAGTTATTTTGCTGTGATTTTTTCTGAATTTGTTCAACATGTGATATATATAGTTATGAATCTTGCATCATGCAGTGCATGAAACTTCCTTCTTTTTTTTTTTCTTTTCCGAATGAGCTCACATTTTATTTCACTTCTTGATGTAATCTTACCAATTAAAGATAAATAATGAGTAGAATATGTACTAGTGTCAAGGCCAACTAAATATTCTTTTTTTTCCTTTTATTGGTTATTCTTGAAGCGATGCTACTGTCAAAATTTTGTATCGACAGTTGGAATTATTTTCAATTCACTCATTGTTCCAACCCAACCCGACTAACCGGATCTGATTAGATGAGTTTCTCTACTTCGTACTTTGTACCACTCTCTATAAAAATATTTCTCATTATTAAAACTTAAAGTGATCTTAATTGTTGGTGAATGGTGAATCGGTTCCACTTGTCTCTCGAAGTGGGCGTATCCAAAGTTAGTCGCAGAACATAGGGATTACGATATCTCGAGGATCGAGCTTTAATCTACCGGGAGGTGCGAAACATTGAATTGGCAAAGTTCTGTTATGGCATTAACTTTGAAATTACGTCGACAAGCGTGGCTCGGTATGTTGCGTTTCGATTATCTTGAAATGACCAAGGATTTTTAGAAAGATAATCTTGGCTCCGGTGAAGAGTATATTGATTGTATCGTCTGCAAGAACCTTGAAATGTGTGTTGAAGTTCTCCAGCGGTCGAGAACTTACTCCCTCTTCTTGTGAGTTGAAGATAGTTAGTCGTTGCATGATCGTAGCCTCAAGGCTTCTTGCGAAGCAAATTGCTTCAAGTTTCGCGCGAGTACAGCTCGGGAGGCTTCACATGAACAAGCATACCAAATGTGAGGAGGCGGTGGATGAAGACCTTCTTCTTCTTGGTTTGACTTGTATCAAAGAGTCATGACAGCCATGAAGTGTCGAGGTCCATACGAGTATCGGTGCATCTCTAATGAATTATGCACAGAAGGAGTTGACAAAGAAATCCAGCTTATGGAATCCAACAACCCAGGCTAAGGTTGATTTGGTTTCAGTTCCAAGTGGCCATGAAAGATGATAGGTTATAAATAGTCATATTATATTTTATTTAATTCCCTCATATTTTGATTGATCTTGTGCTAATTTGTGGAAATTATATTTGATTTGATTTAGGAGATGAAATATGGAGGTTATGATGAAATTTGGATAAAAAGGGCTTTATTTGGGCTTTGCAAACGTGGGCTGACCGTTGACTTGAAGGAGACGGTTTCCTAGCATTAAGAGGAAGAAGAAGCCAAGAGGAAAAAGGAGAGCTAGCAAAAAAGGAAACAAAAAGCAATATAAAAGAGAAGCCAAACGTGAGGCAAGGGAGAGCTGGAACGTGAAGGAGGAAGCAAAGTAACGGCTGCAACTTTTTCATCAATTAAATCTCTTGATTTTGTTTTGCCACCATAAGTGGCTAAGGTTTTAATTCCGGTCCAGGGGTTAATCAAATTCCAGTTGTAATTTTGTGAGGCTTTGAACTTAACAAGAATTTCTTCAGTCCAAGTAATTTTTATTTTCTTGTTCTTATTTTCTATGAATTATTTATATTGATTGAGTTGACGCCTTAATTCAATATTTATTTTTCTATCGCTAGTCATGAGTTTATGATCCGTAATTGTCATGAATGATTGAATTGAGTAGCAAAGAGTTGGCTCATGTGTGTGTATATTGGTGGCCACAATTACATAGCTTGCATGATAGGCTCTAGGGAAATAAAAATACAAATTGATTAAATTGGAGTAATCTGAATTAATTGATCTTGTTTTAGTCATTCTCACTATTCTTAATGCTATCACTTAATTTGATATGGAACGATGATGCCCAGTTAAATTAGTGATAAGTTTGGACAAGAGTGATTGTTTGAGTCTATTACATTAGGAGAATAATTGCTTTCTGCGGGATTCCGATTAAGTAGACTAAGTTCTTGGATTGAGAAATTTATATTTTTTCCTATGATCAAAATTGCAATTGGATGGAATTGACACCCTTGGATTGGAAGTTTGGTAAGATTGATATTTTCTTTGTTTAATTTTAAAGTCTTGTTATTTTTATTTTATTTCATCAAATTCTCGAAACATTTAAAATCCGGAAATCCGGATAACCGGATACCCCTCATCCCGTGAGAATCAAGTCGAAAGGAGAAGTAAATGGCAAACTGGATTCTCTCAACCGACTAGCCGATTAGAGACGACAAGGACACAACCCCAACCGGACTTGGGTTATCCTCAACCGTGTAATCAAGATAACTCATTGTTACTACCATGGCTCTGGATTTTCCCTATCCGGTTGGCGGATCGCATCGAGAATCATTACCATCCATGGCCAGTGGCGGAACCCACTCGGCCGGATAGCGGATCGATCCGAAACCTCACAAACCATATTCGGTCTTAGGTTATCCTCGTCCGGCCAGGTAAAATCGTTCGAAAGCGTCACAAATCGCAAACGGTTTGGGTTCCTCGGTAGGTTATCCGGTTCACTCAGATCGCTCTGCCAACAAAGCGGACATCCGGATCCTTTATCCAGTTGGCGGATATTTCGAAAATCAAACAAGACAAAGCGACTTCTTGTTTTGAAGAAACCAGGTTAGCGGTTTTAGCGAGCTTACAAAATCGATTTTGAGGAAAATTGATTGTTTAGACTTTGAGAAATTAAAATACATAGTTCTCTTGGGATTCGACCTGGTTTCACTATTTCTACAAATTTATTTAGTTGAATCAGTATTTGTTTTGAGGAGCTTCGACAACTCCGTCAAAATTGGCGCCGTTGCCGGGGCTCCTCAAAACAACATTTACTTGTCCTTTTGGAACTTATGCCTATAGGCGAATGCCCTTCGGTCTATGTAATGCTCCAGGTACATTTCAAAGATGCATGATGAGTATTTTTTCTGAATTTATTCATTGAAGTGTTTATGGATGACTTCTTGTATATGGGATTCGTTTAATGAGTGCTTAGATAATTTAACCAAGATTTTGAAAAGATGCATGAATCTAACTTGGTTCAAATTATGAAAAGTGTCATTTTATGACCACCCAAGGCATTGTTTTAGGACATGTGATTTCTTCTAGGGGTATAGAAGTTGATAAAGCTAAAGTGGATATAATTGCAAACTTACCATACCCTACCAATGTTAGGGGAGTGCGTTCTTTTCTTGGACATGCAGGATTTTATCGCAGGTTTATCAAGGACTTCTCCAAAATCGCCTTGCCCTTAACAAATTTGCTCTGAAAAGGAAGTTCAATTCGAGTTTGGGGAGGAATGCAAAGAAAGGTTTGATAAGCTCAAGGAATTGTTGACTAGCGCGCCAATCATTCAACCACCGCGATGGGACTTACCTTTTGAAATCATGTGCGATGCAAGCAATTATGCAGTGGGAGCGGTAGAAAAGCCATGCCATCTATTATGCTTCCGGGACTTTAAATCACCGCCGATGCAATTATTCCACTACCTAAAAAGAGCTTTTTTCAATTGTTTTTGCTTTGGATAAATTTCGTTCTTTTGTGCTTGGTTCTAAAGTTATTGTGTATTCTGACCATGCAGCTTTTAAGTATCTTTTGGCCAAGAAAGAATCGAAACCAAGGCTAATTCGATTGGATTTTACTTCTCCAAGAGTTCGACCTGAAGATAAAGGATCGAAAAGGAGTGGAGAATTCTGTTGCGGATCACTTGAGTAGATTGATAAGGGAGGAAGATGATATACCTCTCAATGACGACTTCCCGAATGAGTATTTGTTCAGCTAAAAGGTATGATTCCTTGGTATCTTGATATGGTAAATTATTTGGTTACGGAAGTCTACTATGATCTCGATGCGTCTAGGAAAGCTAAAATTAAGAGTGAGTCTAAATACTATGTTTGGGACAAACCATTCCTTTGGAAATATTGTTCTGATCAAGTGATTAGGAGATGTGTGCCTGAAAATGAATTCCAATCTATCTTAGCCTTTTGCCATGATTATGCATGTGGAGGACACTTTGGACTGAGCGGACCGCTAGGAAAATTTTAGATAGTGGTTTATATTGGGAATCTTTGGTTAAGGATTCATATGAATTTTGCAAAAGTTGTGAGAGATGCCAAAAAGTAGGAGCGTTAACACGCAAGAGTTAAATGCCTCAAGCTCCAATTCTTATTTGTGAAATATATGATGTATGGGGCATTGATTTTATGGGACCTTTGCCCATCATCTTGTGGTTTTCTTACATTCTTTTGGCTGTGGATTATGTTTGAAATGGGTGGAAGCAAAAGCCACCAAAGCGATGACTCTCAAGTTGTAGGTTTTGTCAAGGCTAACATTTTGCTAGGTTTGGAATTCCAAGGCGATTATTAGTGATCAAGGCACGCATTTTTTCAATAGATCGGTTGAAGCTTTGATGAAGAAATATGGAGTGAATCACCGAGTTGCCACCGCTTATCATTCTCAAACCAATGGCCAAGCTGAAGTCTCCAATCGAGAGGTTAAATCTATTTTGGAAAAGACGGTGAACCCAGGAAGAAAGGATTGGAGCCTTCGTTTAGATGATGCTCTTTGGGCTTACATACTTACAAAACTCCTATGGGTATGTCTCCTTACGAATTGTGTTTGGTAAAGCATGTCACTTACCGGTGGAAATCGAGCACAAAGCCTATTGGGCGGTGCGGCGATGTAATATAGACTTAGACAAAGCCGGTATGTCGAGATTGTTGCAATTGCAAGAGCTAGAGGAATTGAGGTTAGACGCCTATGAGAACTCAAGAATTTATAAGGAGAAATCCAAGTTGTTTCACGATAACATGCTTGTTCGTAAGCAATTCGAGATTGGGCAGAAAGTTTTGTTATATAATTCTCGATTGAAGCTCATGCCTGGTAAGTTTCGTTCTCGATGGGTTGGTCCTTTTGTTATTATTAATGTGTTTCCTTATGGTGCAGTAGAGATTAAGAGCTTGGACTCGGACAAGATTTTTAAAGTGAATGGCCATAGGTTGAAAATCTATCATGAGGGTGAAATTGCTCCATGCCTCATCGGAGTAAATTTCGGTCATCCTCGTTATTTGGATACTTTATTCGCTTTGCGACTCTGTCGAGCAAAACGACGTTAAAAAATTGCGCTATTGGGAGGCAACCCAAATATTTTTTTTATTCTTGCTTTTGAATTTTTATTTATTTATTTTATTTGGTTTTCTTTACTTTTGTTGATTTTATTTTAAGCCTCTAGATGTTCTTAATGAAGAAGATATATTTTGGACAGGAGATTAACTCTAATCAAGCGCGCTCACGCCATTTTTCAGTTTTCCTTGGAGCCCTCTCCCAAGCTCATTCGGGTCCACATCACTCACATTCAGGGGAGTTTCTTCTCCCCTTCTCATTTACATTTCATTATTATTATTTTTGTGAGCTATTTACTTGTTGATACATTGAGGACAATGTATTATTTAGGTGTGGGGGAGGATTTTGGCATTAGCATGTTTTTAAATTACTTTAAGTCTTCCCAATATCTTTGAATACCTTGTAAGCTAGGGGTACATCTTTGTTTTGAGTTTTAATGCATGAAAGAGGTAAGCATGAATAGTATTTTTCTTTAAAATTTTCGATGATGTCGCATTCATTCGTTGATTGAAAAGTGCACAAGACTTGATGCAAAATAGACACTCTAGTGAGCTTTTGAGCCTAAGAGCAACTCATTACATTTTGCTCCTTTTATTTTTGTTGAGTGTATCAAACTTAGTGTGTTTATTCTAGAACTTGCTTATGAATGTGTGTTGAGACCACATTTTTGAATTGATGCTTAAGTGTGATAAGGGCAATTAGGTTTAACCAATTCTTAGACTCTAAAAGACCCACCTTTTATTTTCCCCTAGTTAGCCCCTTTGAGCCTATTCTTCCTTTTCTTTGTTTTCTAACACATTGTTTAACCCCAAGCCTTTTGTTTGTTATCCATGTTTTCTTTCTACCTTGTCAAGACAAGAGTGAAGTAATTACATGATTATAAAAAAAAACTAAAAGAAGAAAAAAAAAAGAGAAGAAAAAGAAAAAGAAAAAAAAAATTCTGTTGTGAAATTTATTCCCTTGATTGGATGATTGGAGAATTATTTGCAAAAGCAATTGAATTATCAAATTGTTTCTCCAAGTGTTTTAAGTGCTTAAATGTGGGGATAAATTTCATTGTCTTAGAAGTTTGTTTGTTTATTTTGTGAGGCATCTAAATCATGCATGTAACTAACTCTTTGTCTTGATCGTTAAACCCTTCATTTTTCCTTCTACCATACCCTTACCTAAGCCCCATTTCAACCCTTGTGAAGTCCCTTTGATTTTTGCATCATATTCATATGCAGTGGTGGAGATTTAAATCATTTGCAAGCCTATGGTAATGACATGCTATGCTTTGATTTTAAGAGTAAAACACGCACCCTAAACACTTTGAGAGCATAGAGCGAAACCATGCGAGGGTGTTAAGTCTTGCTGCATTTGATTTTGATGAATTGATGAGATGCTTATGTTTTTGTTACAAATTCTATCCTATGAATGCTTATTCTCTAGATTGTCACTATGATTCGACTCATTGATGTGTGTTTAGCTTTATTGGTATTCTTGGATATTGAATGGTTTGAAAGGAGGTAAAAGGGAGGATTGGTATGATGATTTAAGATATGCTTGAGGACAAGCATGGTTTAGGTGTGGGGGAATTTGATAGGTTATAAATAGTCATATTATATTTTATTTAATTCCCTCATATTTTGATTGATCTTGTGCTAATTTGTGGAAATTATATTTGATTTGATTTAGGAGATGAAATATGGAGGTTATGATGAAATTTGGATAAAAAGGGCTTTATTTGGGCTTTGCAAACGTGGGCTGACCGTTGACTTGAAGGAGACGGTTTCCTAGCATTAAGAGGAAGAAGAAGCCAAGAGGAAAAAGGAGAGCTAGCAAAAAAGGAAACAAAAAGCAATATAAAGAAAGCGTGAGGCAAGGGAGAGCTGGAACGTGAAGGAGGAAGCAAAGTAACGGCTGCAACTTTTTCATCAATTAAATCTCTTGATTTTGTTTTGCCACCATGAGTGGCTAAGGTTTTAATTCCGGTCCAGGGGTTAATCAAATTCCAGTTGTAATTTTGTGAGGCTTTGAACTTAACAAGAATTTCTTCAGTCTAAGTAATTTTTATTTTCTTGTTCTTATTTTCTATGAATTATTTATATTGATTGAGTTGACGCCTTAATTCAATATTTATTTTTCAATCGCTAGTCATGAGTTTATGATCCGTAATTGTCATGAATGATTGAATTGAGTAGCAAAGAGTTGGCTCATGTGTGTGTATATTGGTGGCCACAATTACATAGCTTGCATGATAGGCTCTAGGGAAATAAAAATACAAATTGATTAAATTGGAGTAATCTGAATTAATTGATCTTGTTTTAGTCATTCTCACTATTCTTAATGCTATCACTTAATTTGATATGGAACGATGATGCCCAGTTAAATTAGTGATAAGTTTGGACAAGAGCGATTGTTTGAGTCTATTACATTAGGAGAATAATTGCTTTCTGCGGGATTCCGATTAAGTAGACTAAGTTCTTGGATTGAGAAATTTATATTTTTGCCTATGATCAAAATTGCAATTGGATGGAATTGACACCCTTGGATTGGAAGTTTGGTAAGATTGATATTTTCTTTGTTTAATTTTAAAGTCTTGTTATTTTTATTTTATTTCATCAAATTCTCGAAACATTTAAAATCCAGAAATCCGGATAACCGGATACCCCTCATCCGGCAAGCCGAATCAAGTCAGCAAAGGGAGAAGTCGTAACCGGCTTACCGGATTCTCTCAACCGGCTAGCCGATTAGAGACAGCAAGGACACAACCCCACAACCGGACTTCCGGTTATCCTCAACCGGTAATCCGAATAACTCAGTTACTACCACCAACCGGTCTCTGGATTTTCCTATCCGGTTAGCGGATCGCATCGATCCGTAATCATTACCATCCGCAATGGCAGAACCGGAACCCACTCAGCCGGATAGCCGGATCGATCCAGAAACCTCACAAACCATATTCGGTCTTCCGGTTATCCTCATCCGGCCAGCCGAAATCGTTCCAGAAACGTCACAAATCGCAAACGGTTTGCCAGATTCCTCAGCCGGTTATCCGGTTCAGCTCCCAGATCGCTACTGCCAACAAACGGACATCCGGATCCTTTATCCGGTTAGCCGGATATTTCCCAGAAAATCAAACAAGACAAACGGCTTACCGTTTTGAAGAAACCGGTTAGCCGGTTTTGGGCAGAGACTTACAAAATCTGATTTTTGAGGAAAATTGATTGTTTAGACTTTGAGAAATTAAAATACATAGTTCTCTTGGGATTCGACCTGGTTTCACTATTTCTACAAATTTATTTAGTTGAATCAGTATTTGTTTTGAGGAGCTTCGACAACTCCGTCAAAAGACAAGTGGTGGAGACAATCATCGGCCTTTTGCCCGTCGAGAAGCTCGCTGTTCCCATCAATTTCCTATTTGGGCTTCTGCGAAGTGCAGTGCTGCTTGATTGCACAGTCGCTTGTAGGCTTGATTTGGAGAGAAGGATTGCATCCCAGCTGGATATTGCTGCTCTTGATGACCTTTTAATCCATCCTTGGCATGCAGGCGTCGTTGTTTGATGTTGACCACAGTTCACAGATTTTGGTAAATTTTGCAGAAGATGATAGTGAAGATGAAATGGATGATGCATCATGTTTGAGTCGGCGGTCCTCATTCACCATCCCAAACTACTTTGTTGAAAGTCGCAAAATTGGTGGACAATTACCTTCTTTGAAATTTCCCGATGCAAATCTCAAGCTTGCCAAGTTCATGGTCATCGCGGAGACTTTACCGTCACATGCGTCTTGTTCACGATCGATTGTATCGTGCCATTGATATTACTTGAAGGTTCGTTCTTGAATTTTCTCATCATGATTCTGGATAAAACTAGTCACTGTTATTTGCTTGAAGTAATATAAGAGGAGGCGTATCGATGCATTAATAACATAAACAAATTTGATAGTTAATCCTTGAAGCATAAAGCAGGTTCTTGTTGATTCTTTTGACATTGACAACTTGCTCCACTGCTCCCTTTAATAACATAAAGATGGAATTATGGCTCTAAGATGAGATTTGTGACGGTAAACTAATTATCTTAACTAAAATTTTGTGTATCTACCACTTAAAGCCTAAAATGGAATATATTTATAATTTTTTGTTTATAACCTCGACAACCGGAAGTTGAACCGAGAGCGTGGAATGTGGCTATTATGTCTTGAGGTTTATGAAGGACATTATAGCAGACCTTAGTTTGCTAATAAATGATGTGAGTCAGTAATGAATAAAATCGTAGGATTGGTTTATACCATACGCACTGCATTATTATAGAAATTTGATACCAACTAATTTTATGGGTTTTAGTTTCATGGCAAGGTCACATACACTCAGGCTGAGATTGATGAAGTTCGTTTGGAGTGGGCTAACCACTGTTCTGAAATCATTAACGCAGCAAAAAATGGTTAGTATGAATCGAAAACTATGCACAAGCATTTTTATTACTTATATATTATAATTGGTTAATTTCATCGGTTCTTGTAATTGTAAGAGAAGAAATGGAATTGAATTATTCCTTTGGTTAATTGATATATCATGTGAACATGTAGTCTGTACTGTGCATTTGGCAGTGAATTTGTGTACTTTATGTTCAAACCATAGTTTGCTCTTTATTTTCATACTTGGAGGAAAGTATTTTTATCTTTTGTGGGTAATATTTTGGTTCCATGTTTTATTGCAGCAAGGAATTAAGTTGCATCTGAAACCTGTAGTTTTAGTTTAATAGATAAATCTTTATAATGATATGTTGGCTATTATCACTGGTGCTGCACATGCAAATTCAGTTTGAATTTGTAATGATTCTGTTGTATCTAAAACGCCAAAACTCAATGGTTTTATTGTAGTAGTTAATTAATTCTTTATAACAATAATGCTAGCTATATTCATTTGATGTTGCATGTCTGAGTTGTAATTAATTGGGCTTAAGAGTTTGGCTGGGTTTTTTTCAACATGGCAGTTTGTATATGTAATGGATGTTTACTGAAATTATGGAATATGTCTGGATGTTTATTGAAACTTATGGATTAAGTTTACATTTGTTCTTAGTTACTGGATTTTGTTGTTAGTTCTGCACATATAGGTTGACAGAATTGAAGCTGCTGGGCTTGAGAGTTTGGCTGGGTATTTTTCAACATGGCAGTTTATATATGTATTGGATGTTTACTGAAATTATGGATTAAGTTTTGCACTACAGCCACTGGATGCCTTTTTCTCTTGTTAAACTTGATACATTTGTTCTTAGTTGCTGGATTTTGTTCTTAGTTACGCATATAGTTTGGCTGAGAATTTCTTGGACTTGAGAGTTTGGTGGGTATTTTTCAACATGGTAGTTTATATATGTCTTGGATGTTTCTTTGGAATTATGGTATATGTCTTGGATGTTTCTTTGGAATTATGGTATATATCTTTGGATGTTTCTTGAAATTATGGATTAAGTTACGCCCTTTGGATGCTTTTTTTCTTGAAAAACTTGATACATTTGTTCTTAGTTCTTTGGATTTTGATAGTGTTGGATATAATTGTTGGCTAAAACTATTTTCGGATATCATTATTAATATAATCATTTTCCGATTTAATATAATGTATAATTTAATTTTAGTTCATATGAATTTATGCTGAATTTCATTATGCAGAATGCATAAATTAAAATGAAATGCATAAATTTAAATGAAATATTTCATAATTACGTTTAATATAAATTTAAAATTTATGACAGAAAATATTAATCATAAAATACGTCATAAAAAAATTTAATGACATAAATTATCAATCACAAATTCCATCACAAATTAATATTTTACCTGCCAAAATTGTCCAGACCATAATTCACGCGTGAAAATCAATTTTCCCACCAAAATTTCAAAATAAAAAAAATCACATTTCCCGCCAAAAAATATAATAATTTATTCATTTTTTTCCATGACTGATATATGACATTTAAAGGCTATCATAGGTTAATGACATATTTTTTTTCTATCATAAAAGAGTGACAGGTACATAGACGATAGAAAATTTTACTGTCATCCACCCCCCTTTATGATAGATTTTTGCAGTCATCTATTGGCAGTTTTCTTGTAGTGACTCATGTTTTATTAGGGTAATTATTTCATTACCCATGCTTAAAAATAACATAAATTTGAAAATATTAGGTTTCATTTAAAAATATTTGATTATAAATAGCAAAATTAAATACCTAAATTATTATATACAAGAACTCATGTTTTATTAGGGTAATTATTTCATTACCCATGCGTAAAAATAACATAAATTTGACAGTGTAATAATTTATACGAAAATTGTGCCTTAAAGATACTATATTAATTTAATTAAAAATAATAATCATACTAATAAAAAGTAGTATTAGAAACAATGAGTTTGGTACAAATTAGAAAAATATTGAAGTTAAAATAAATTCTTAATAATTTTACTTTATAAGGTTGAAATAGTCAATTTAAATTTATGTCAAAGCAATCTTTGTAATCAAATATCCTAAAGAAATTTAAGTCACAAAAAAAAGTCAACTAAGATAGATTTAATTAATTAATTCTCCAAAGTTCTTCTTTATTTGAAAATTTAAAAAATAATGTGTAACTTTTATAATTATTTTTTGAAAGTAGGGTGGGTTTCCAAAAAACATTGTGGGGTGAAAATATCAACTTTCTATTTTTAAAAGAAAAATTATCAACTATCTACTCAACGATTGTCCTATTGTAGAAAAATATTAAAAAGGTTTAAATTTATTTCAATTTTGCACCCGTTGTTTATAATGTATGTTAATTGTCTAACGAAAAGATAGACAAATGCATACACAAAATAAAAACAAACATAAATTATAATGGTGATAAAAAAAAAATCTAAAACAATTAAAATATAGGTTGAAGATTGATGAAAGCACAATTGGAATACCAAGAGAGAAAAAATGACAAAAGTTTCTAGTATATTTTTTCAGTTTATTTTCGACTATGCCTTGGGAGCCAACATGAAAGTTTATATTTCTTTAGTGTTTGGTTTAGACACTTGGGTTTGTGTCTTTATTTTCACTTAGAATCTTAAAAATTTTACTAAAAGCATAACTCATTAAAAATAAAAAATAAAAAATAAAAAGCAAAAAGCAAGAACAAACACAAAAAAATGCATGTAGAGAGTTTCCGTGCTTGAACTTGATCAATTTGTAATGCTATGCAAGTCCAAATAATCAAATCTTATCTAAATATTCACAACTAAAATTAAACATTACGTTAGTTTAATATTAGGGAAATTATCATTTGTATACCCTATATTTGCTCTATTATCAAAAATACTATAACACTTTAAGGGTGTATCAATTGTCCACCCTAAGTTGACAAAATGTATCAATCGACCATCAAACCGTTAGTCTCCGTTTGAAAGTTAACGGAATTACAGTGAATTGACGATTTTACCCAAAAAAATTATCACTTGTATACCCTTAAATTCTCTTATTATCACTTGTGTACCCTTAAATTATCACTTGTATCTATAAAAAGACCATATTACCTCTCTAACGTCATCATAGTTAAACGACAACTAACGGTTTGGTGGTCGACTGATACATTTTGTCAACTTAGGATGGATGATTGATACACCCTTAAAGTGTTGTAGTAGTTTTGATAACGAAGTAAACTAAGGGTATACGAATGATAATTTCCCTTAATATTATTAAGTATTTGTTCTCCTTTATGATTAAAACAATTCGCAATCGTTAATTGCGAAGTGTTGTAGTATTTTGTCAACTTAGGGTGGATGATTGATACACCCTCAAAGTGCTGTAGTATTTTTGATAACGAAGTAAACTAAGGGTATACGAATGATAATTTCCCTTAATATTATTAAGTATTTGTTCTCTTTTATGATTAAAACAATTCGCAGTCATTAATTACTAATATAAGGGATGACAATTTTTGCACTTGATTTAGAAAACATATCCACTCATTTTTCCAAAGAATAACAAATAAATAAATTAACAAATTAAATCCTAGTACTACGATTCATATTCAAGGAGCTTGTGCAAACCAGTTTGTTTTGCTTCAGAACACATCGTTTATATATATATTGTTAATTAGAGGGATTAAATATTGTGCAAGTAAACACAGGGAAAAAACAAAACCAGAGCAAGAAGAGAAAATCAAGGCCTTTTATTTCACGCGAACTTCTCCCAATTTCCACATCAAAATGTAAATGAATAAGAATGTTACAAAAGTGAAAGGATTTTTACGAATCATTCAAAAACCCCAAATAACGAATCAATGTAGAAGAAATTTATCAACAACATGACGTTTAGTATCCTTGGAAGATAGGAGGAGGTGGTGAAGCGTACATGGCACCAACGGGGGTGAGGATGAAATCTTCAGGCGGAGATTGTGGCGGTGATTGGACTAGTGAGGGTGGGGATTGTGTTTGTGGCGGGGGTGAAGATGGAGGTGGTGATTGGATTGGTGGCGAAGGTGAAGGTGGAGGTGGTGACCTGACTGGTGGAGGAGGTGAGGGGGGAGGATGTGAAGAAGGGGGTGGCGACCTCAATGGAGGTGGTGGTGAGGGGGGAGGAGGGGAAGGAGGGGGTGGCGACACCACTGGAGGAGGTGGTGAGGGGGGAGGAGGTGAAGGAAGGGGTGGCGACTGGACTGGTGGCGGTGATGAAGGAGGGGGTGGCGATTGGACTGGCGGTGGTGGTGATGGTGGAGGTGGTGACCTCACTGGAGGAGGAGGTGAAGGAGGGGGTGGCGACTGAACTGGCGGCGGTGGTGATGGTGGAGGTGGTGAAGGAGGAGGAGGGGAAGGAGGGGGTGGCGACTGGACAGGCGGCGGTGGGGATGGTGGAGGTGGAGACATCACAGGAGGAGGTTGTGAGGGAGGAGGAGGTGAAGGAGGGGGTGGCGACATCACCGGAGGAGGTGGGGAAGGGGGAGGAGGTGAAGCAGGAGGTGGCGACTGGACAGGTGATGGTGGCGAAGGTGGAGGTGGCGACATCATCGGAGGAGGTGGTGAAGGGGAAGGAGGTGAAGGAGGGGGTGGCGACTGGACTGGCGGCGGTGGCGAAGGTGAAGGTGGCGACCTGACTGGAGGAGGAGGTGATGGCGGGGGTGGAGATTGGACTGGCGGCGGTGGCGAAGGTGGAGGTGGTGATTGGACTGGCGGTGGTGGCGAAGGTGGAGGTGAGGGAGGTGGTGGCGGTGAAGGTGAAGGTGGAGGAGGAGGCGAAGACACTACTGGCGGCAGTGGTGGCGAAGAAGGTGGGGGTGGGGATTTAATTGGTAGAGGCGGTGATGGCTGAGGTGTAGGAGGGGGTGGGAAGTAAATTGGTGGTGATGGTGAAGCTGGTGGTGGTGACTGTGGAGGTTGAGAGCTAACTTGTGGCGGAGGTGGTAAACTCACTGCTGATGGTGGTGGCGGCGATGCTGGTGATGGTGAAGGTGGGAGTGGTGATGGTTGAGGTGAAGAAGGGGGTGGAGATGAAGCTGGTGGTGGTGACTCAATTGGTGGCCGATGTGAACTTGTCGGTGGTGGTATTGAGGGTGAGGGCATTGATGGTTGAGGTAAAGGAGGGGATACCAACTGGACTGGTGGTGGCGATGAAGCTCGTGGTGGTGATGTTGGGGGTTGAGACTGGAAAGGTGGTGGAGGCGGTGACGGATACATGGCACCAATGCGTGGCGGAAGTATGATAAAATTCATGGATGGAGGAACACCAGAAGGAGGGGATGATGTAATAAGTGCTGGTGGCGGTTGTTGGTTAGGTGTCGGTGATGGTGTTGGTGGAGATTGCATTGGTGGTTGAACCAGTGGAGGCATTGAAGTGGGTGGTTTTGATGGCACAGGTGTTGGAGCCCATGGTTTTGGTTGTGGAGGTGATGCCCATTTCTCTCTAAATGGCACTATAGTCCCTGGTGGGGCCGCTGTGGGTGTGGGCGTCCAGGGCGTAAGAGATGGAGGAAGTGGCTGTGAGGGCGGTGGAGATTGGACAGCTGGGGGCGGTGATAGTTGAGGTGAAGGAGGGGGCCGAGATTCTACAAATGGTGGAGATAAAACCCGGGGAGGTGAAGGTGGTGGTTGAGACTGGACAGGTGGGGGCGGTGGTGACGGATACATGGCGCTAATGCGTGAAGGGAGGATGATATCTCCATTTGAAGGAGGAGAAGTTGCAATGGGCGCTAATAACTGGCGGCGAACAATGAAAGCCGCTTCATTGTCGGATAAACCGACATAAAATAATGGGAATGAAGAGTAAATGAGGAAGAAGGTAACAAAGCAGCCTAAGACCTGCATTCCTCCAGATTAGGCCCAAGGCTGCTCACCAAAGCCTATGGATGCATATGGTTGGAGAGGTGTTATATATAAGGAGAGTAACATAACGCTAATTAAGATTTGATCACTATTATTGCTGTGGAATAGTTTATTTTTCAGCCTTTTGCGCCATAAACCTCCGAATACCATGTAATTCTTTAGCAAATTAATCTAAAATTGGCTAAATAGCTTCAAATATAACAAAGCTTTGACCAAGTGAAAATTAATTAAAAGAATGAGTTTTACTGTTTTATAATTCGAGAGATTTTTTTGGCGCCTTTTGAGAATATGCTTGACTGGCCTCTATTCTTAATATATATAATTTTACAAAGGTGGTTATCAATATTTTTTGGGCCTAATAAAAGTGCGCTAAAAAATTACTGTTATAATTAGACTTATTTGGAACTTATAGATATAAATTGCGGCTTTTATTTATTTATTTTCTTTTATATAAGTTTGATTTTGAATATTTTTACTCAAAGATACAGAATAAAATGTAAATTCGTAACATAATGAGAGGATCATATTCCGTTTTCTTTGGGATTCTGTATAGTTTGGATGAAAATAGTTTTATTTGAAAACGAAGAAAATAATTCCAGGCTTACAAAATCTATCAGGTAATTTTGAGTGTTCATGTTTGTTATAAATTTAATTTAGTGTAAGATTTTAAGGGAAAGATATAAAAATTGAAGGGGAGTATTCATAAATGTAGAGCTTTTTAAATTGTTTCGATCAAGGTTTGCCTTTATCTAATTAAATGATGATTCACCATTCATTTAATATATTTTACTGATCACTAGTGTGCATTTCCCTAATAAAATTAAGATTCAAATTTGTCAGTAATAGCTATGTGAACAAGAGTTTTTTTTTTTTTTTGACAAATGCACAAATTTTATTAAAAAAATTAATATAGAGGGAGGAGGTTGCAAGCAAGACTGATTATAGAAAATGATACTTAAGCAAATCTCAAGAGTCCTTCGTGCAAACTTTGAATAATGTTACTAGGTGGGCTACTCTACTAACTGTAATCGCCACGGAATAAGTCAAAATTTTACTAAGCTCTTAGTAGAGGTCCTATTTGGTAAACACAATTGTTACGGACTGAATCTTGTAAACTAATTAAGTTGATTTGATTTCACACCAAAAAAAAAAAAAAAAAATATATATATATATATATATATAATATTTTTATTAATTTTATCAAAATTATAATTTAAAAGTCATATTTACTTCATAGTTCATACTATGTATTTTTATTTTATAATTACAATTTTTTTCCCCATAATATCTATAGTTTAGAAGCTCAGCACTTCAATACCAAATGGAGTGAGAGTTTCCCACAAAGATAAGCCAAGAAATTTTATTTACTAAATTTTGAAAATTAGATTTTCACTTAATCAATTATCAAAATGCCAAATTATTTTGTTTTTCCTGACCGCACCCACCATACGGGAATATATCGAAAGCTCTTTCTCGTTTGTTATTAACTTTATTTCTCTTTTCCAAGTAATATGTTAGTTCTTTTAGATTCTTACGAAAATCCTTATGGTTGTAAATTAAGTTGCTGAAGATGTATTTTGTGAAACTGACAATCTCCTTGATCGTAAATAATTATATGTAAAATGAAGTATTAATTCTACAAATTGATTTTTCATTTATCCCACTAATAAACCACAATCTTAAAAGCCTCAACGAATATGATTGAGTGATTCAGGATGCTGAGTAATAAAAGCACAAAAAGGTTATGAAGAAAGAGTGTAAAAAAGAGGAATTAATGATATTTGATTTGTTTAAATTAGATTGTCCTTAAATAATAAATTAATCTTTGAGTATTTTTTATAATTAAAAAAATTAAAATAAGTGCCTAAAAGTATTCTTTAGAGTGTAAATAGATTCCCCACTATAAAAAATTATCAAATTATATACAATCTTCTATGTTATAGTTTAATGCCAAAGATGGAGCTATCCTAAGGCAATGCATTTGCGTGCGTAGTACATGGTACCGCAAATTGATGAAGCAAAGTATGCTAATGTTCTCATATCTCAACAGGGATTACTACGTTCTCAACAGTTGGTTTAACATATTTTTAATCTTCACAAGTATTTTTTATGACTTCTCCATCTCAAAAGAGCAAGAAAAGGAAGATGCAGATGACGATTACTTCTTTTACCTTTTTAATTTAGCCTTTTGGTATGTATAAAAGGACTAATTGTACTCTCATTTTTATGAGATTACAAAGAGTGAAACTTCGTTGTTATTCGCAGATAAGTACAAAGGATTTACTTGAATTAGAGAACATCTTTATAGATTTGCTAGCAAAGTTTTGCATGATGCTTGTAACAAATTTACCAAGAGATTCCTCCCTCTCAGATAATAAAATTACTAGTTGAAGAGAGAATAGAACAGCAAATGCGAGGGGGTGTTTTGAGTAAGAAATATCCACCAAATAAGTTGCACAAAATCTGCAGAAAGATAGAAGTTCGATTTACATAAGAATTTTTACTTAGTTAATAAATGAGAAATCCCTAAGAGTTATTGGGTTGTTTATTTGCAATATTAGTTGTTATTTCGACCAATAAGCTGAAATGGCAGGCTGCGAACTTAAAGACACTATAAGTCCCCAGTCCCTCAAGTCACAAGATTTGATTTCTTTGTTTCTATAGTTTTAAGAATTTGTTAAAAACAAATAATCAATCAACTATCTTAGAGAAAACAGCTTGAGTTATAGAGATCATATAAGATCGAATACGAATAATGGCGCAGAATTATCTCCAAATTTGAATTAGCTGTGTTTTACAATAAACCAACTATCCTCAAGATCTTTAACATCGCATGAATAAATCAGTATGCGACTAAATATTTTTAATTGCCCAAAGGATGATACCTTCACTACAACTACGGCAGAGTTGTTACGGCATATTATAATTACATGCCGTTAAAAATATGTAATGACGGGAAGTATTAAAATATTCACCATTAAAATATTAGCTATTTAACAAGACGACATATTTTTGAAAAATATATAAGAAATTATTCAGCTTGATTTGTCATATATAAGAAACTATATCCCAAAATCGATATTTACAAAGCCTAACATGAATTACTTCAAAATTTAAATACAAAGAACCAACAACTTTGAAGATGCTCTGCTTGTAGTTGCAGAGGCACTTCATCACTTAACTCAGCTCAAAAGTTAGGAAAATGAGAAAAAAGTATGTTAAGAAAAAGGAATTGGATGCATAGCTTTTTTGTAATTCCTTTTTTTTTTTAACGTTTATCTGAATTTCGCTTTGGTAGCGCCTTTGCACTACAAGAATATTAGTCTTTAGCGACGAAACTTTTAGCGACGAAATTATTTTCGTTGCTGAAAGTACTTTTTAGCGACAAAAAAGAACTTTTGTCGCTAAAGTGATACAAAAAAAAATATTTAATTATTACTTTTAGCGAATTATTATTAAAATATTTATTGACCAAATATTAGTTTAAATCGCCAAAAAATTAAGCTAAAATGTGTTGGCGCCAAAACCTTGACGACAATTTAATATATTGCGACGAAATATTTCGCTAAAATAGTTTTAGCGGCGCCAATATTTCGTCGCTAAAAATAGTTTGACGAAAATATTTCGTCATAATATATTACCATATATTAGTTTTAGAACTTGATTTCATCGCTAAAAAATAGTTTCAGCTGAATAGATTTGTCAAACGCTTTGATAACAAGAGCTTGTTTTAGCGGCGAAAATATGTTTCATCGCTAAAATACCTTTAGCGACGAATGAATTTGGACTCTAAAATTCTTTAATATGTCAAAACATCATGTTTTAGCGACGAAAATATTTCGTCGCAATATATTAGTTTTAGCGACGAAATTAGTTCGTCGCAATATATTAGTTTTAGCGACGAACTTGATTTCGTCGCTAAAAATAGTTTCAGCTACAAATAAATTTGTCGTTGAAACTCTTTGATGTGCCAAAAGAGCTTGTTTTGGCGACGACAATATGTTTCATCGCTAAAAATACCTTTAGCGACGAATGAATTTCGTCGCCAAAATTCTTTGATATCTTAAATGGCCATGTTTTAGAGAGAATAACAATTCGTCGCTAAAACTACTTTTGGCGACGAAATATATTTTTGTCGCAAAAAATTGTGAAAATTTAAAAAAAATTTGGCGGATGATTTTGCGCCAAAATTTAAGACCTTTAGCGATGAAATTGAATTTCATCGCTGAAATGCTGACGAAAATTACGTTTGTGACGAAATATTTATAAGCTAAAAAATGTCGAAATTTAAAATATTTGCGGATTATTTTCATAAAAAATTAGGTTTTAGCGACGAATTTTAAATTTCGTCGCTAAAAAGTCCTGTAACCTATTTATATACCACTTACTTCATTTTTTTCATTCTTTCTTTCATTCTCTCATTCTCTCATTCTCTCATTCACTTACTTTTATTATTTAATTCTCTCATCTCTAAATGTATAATTCTCATTTTCTAATTTAATCCCTACTTCTTTTCTCTTTTATTTTGAACTTGATGTAATTTTTTTTATTAATCTTATTTATTCTAACTTATATTATTATTAAATTTGTGTTTATTATGTTAGCTAATTATTGTGTGTTTATTTGTAGGGAATATTGAAGACCAATTACATCAAGATGAAGAAAATTAAGAAATTTATATTCATTTGTAACAATTTTCTTTCAAAAAAGAGATATTAAATTTTGTAATTATTTTTGAATTATTCATCAATAATAACAATTGTTTTTAAATTAATTAATTCTGTTTTTATCATTATGGTGTTAATTGTCATTGTAATTTAATATTAAAAATAACAATATTTTAACAATAGTAATAATAAATAAATGATATGAAAAATGATACTTTTTAGCGACGAAATAATTTTTAAAACTACACAACTACAAAATTAATATTTGTCGCTAAATATTTACTTTTAGCGACGCAAAAGTATTCGTCGCTAAAAGTATTTTTTGCGACGAAAAATTTTTCGTTGCTAAAGACCTAACGCGACGCTCCTATAGCGACGAAATGGCGACAACAATTTTTTTGTCGCTATAACCTTTAGCGACGAAAATCATATGTTTTAGCGACGAACTGTTTTATCGCTAAAGCCCTTTTTTGTTGTAGTGTTGGGTTACAATATTATTTATAGTAACTTGTTCAATTTAGTAGGAAATGATATCTTTTTTAAGAAAATTGATACGTGCACCACTAGCGTGTTGTGGAAGCATGGGTTGACAAAATTATCAATATTATAGTGATTGTAATTTCTAGAGAAATGCAGATATGATGATAAACAAATGAAAGAAAAATTTGAATACAATAATTTATGTGGTTAGGCGTAAAACCTATATCTATGGGCAATGACTGGAAGATGATTTCACTAATAAATGAGAATTTTCAAAAGTGGAAAAAATTCTCACAACTTAAAACTCGAAACACTTAATTGTACCACTAAAAGACTCAAGTAGAACACTCAAGTAAAAACTTTCTCAAATCTCTCAAATTGCTTCACTGAAATTGCTCTCAAACGTAGGATGTCATGCTCTCTAAATGAACCTCTATTTATAGTGTATGAGTAGCACTGAATTTCAACAATTGCAGTCCAAAATCTAGTGAAATACGCGCTATTTCTAGTGACAAATCAAGCATGAATTGCCAACTATTCAAAATTTACAACCAAATTTTCAAAGGCCATGCACACTTTGTCAACAACTTGCATGTGCAATTTGTTGCCACCTTCAATTTTCAACATCATCTAATAGCATTTTTTTAAACACTTCTACTATTTCTTCATGCTTTTAGACTTTCCCATATTCAAGTTAAAATTTCAACAATTCTCCACTTTTAATTGAATACTACTGAACTCCTTGGACATGAAACCATCTTCCAATCTTTTCCTTTCTTACTGTTTTAAACTTTCAAGATATTGATCAAGTTTAGAAAATACTCAAACTTGATCATTGTCACCACCTTGATCAACATATCTACAGGATTATCTGCAGTCTTGATTTTCTGTAATCTTGATTTTCTGAAGAATTGATTTTCTGAAAAGAATCTTTCCTTCATTAATAATTTCTCACACATAGTGAAATCGTACATCAATACGTTTCGTATGTGCATGATAAACTTAATTCTTTACTAAGTATATAGCTCTTTGGCTATCACAATATATGTTAATGTGCTTTTGTACTAGTTCCAAGTTTTCAGTAAGCCTTGTAACCAAATAGCTTCTTTAATGGCCTCTGTAATTGCCATGTACTCGACCTCTGTGGTTGATAGAGCAACTGTAGGCTATAATGTAGACTTTCCCTTCATGCCCTTTTATATGCACTTAAATCTTGTTGTTGGGAAAGTTCCTATGTCAGAACCTCTTTTTCTTCTTCAGTCGAGAGAGAATCATTATCCATCTCCTCAACATCGGTTAGATCATCTTTAACCTTTTCAAACTCCACTTACTGTACCATTGGTTTTGTCATGCTTATCTAAATTTTTTTGTTTCAATATGGCTGACTCATCAAAAGTCACATCTCTACTAAAATTAATTTTCTTTATAATAGGACATCAAAGACGGTATTCTTTTACTTCATCAGTTATACCTATGACAATACTTTCTTTGCTCTTGGGTCAAACTTACATTCTCTTACATGATAATAAATAGTGGAACAAAAAACAAGTAAAGAATCATAATCATGAGTAGATTTACTAGTCCACATCTCTATGGGAGTTTTGCCTTCAATTGCATTAATGACAAATGGTTGATCAAATAGAACGCATATACAACTTCCTCAGCCGAAAACTCCTTGCCTAATCTTAATCTAGCATTGGACAACATACATTGAACTTTCTTTAATATAGTTCAGTTCATGGTTTTGCCACTCCATTTTGTTGTGGCGTATCTAGGACAATAAAGTGCTGCACAATGCCCTCATCTCGGCATACTTGTAGAAATGGATCATTTTTGTACTCACCATCAATGTCTCAGCAAATTCTTTTGACCTTTCAGTGAATGTGAGTCTGAGTCTCGACCATCTTTTTCTATTTCACTAAACTCTATAAAGCCTTTTCACCAGCTTATTCCAAACGCATATGCTGCAACTTACTTGCTCCTGAATCTACATTTTTTCCAAAAATTATTGATGCTAATGCAATAAATATACTTCCTTGGAAATAGTATAAGTTATTTCTTCTTATGCCTTTCATTACTGTCAATGCACTAGCCACTACCTTCAAGAATCCATCTCTCAGAGTGATTGTACGCCTTTTGGATTTTAGAACTTATAAGGAGATGAGATTTTTCTTCAAGCTCATTTATGTAGTGAATATCTGTTAGGACTGGGATTGAGCTACATAATTCTCACTAGATTAAGCCTATTTCCATGGTTTTACAAGCATTATCATTGCCCATAAAAATAACTCCACCGTCTAGCTCTTTGAAGCTAGAAAACCACCCTTGTTAGGACACATATGATAAGTATAACATGAATCTGAAAACTACTTATCTAGGTGACATGTCAACGTCATGCCAGCCAAACTAAAGTCTAACTCTTCATCATGCTCTACTATATGTGCATTAGAAATAACCTTGTCTTTTTGTAACTTAGGATAATTCTTTTTTCCGATGCCTTTTCTCGCGAAAAATAGCACATTCATACTTGGCAGGCTTCCTTTTAGACATGCTTTTTTTTTTCTTCTAAATTTGTGGCTTTGTGAACAAACTCTTGTTGGCAATGCTTCTACAACTGTATCCCTGTGACAATGTGACAACTCTTTCTTTGTAGTTTTGGAGTTATACAACGCACTGCATATAGCATCAAATGTGATAATGTCCTTCATATAAAGTAAAGTGGTGGTAAGATGGTCATATTCATCAAGAAGGGAATCACTAGCAACAATGTCTTATCTTTATCTTCAAATTTCTTATCCAAATTTAGCAAATTCATTAATATTTTGTTAAATGAGTTCACATGATCATTTATCGATGTGCCAGGCGCATACGTGAATTGATAACTTTATTCTTCATATAAAGCCTATTTTCAAAGCTTTCTTCGTGTACTTTTTCATTCAAGCACCTTTCATAATTTCTTTGTTGATGTCTCCCTCACAATAGAGTACTTCTAATATTTAACCATAAATAGGTGAATAGTACCATTTGCATGTCTATTGATCTTTGTCTACTTTTTGTCATCCACCTTGTTAGGCTTTTCTTCGAGAGCAAGATCTAACTCTTACTGACATAAGACATCCAACATCTTACATTATTACATACCGAAATTGTTAGTATCGTTGAATTTCTCTACTTCAAATTTTACCGTCATAGTAGTCCTTGTTGACGAAGATGACGGTAACACACCTCTGCCATCTTTTTTAATTACTTAAACCAAACGAACAAGGTCTACGTGTTTATTTGTACAGATAATGCACTAGAAAAGTTTCGAAGAAAGACTAAAAAAGTTATAAAGGCCTCACTTAAAATCTAGACTCTTTAGGCAATTTTAACCTTGTTGACAGAACTTTCTTAGACATGCACTTACCCACACAACTACACCGTAAGCTCCTAATATTCCTAAGTACAAACTGTTGGCTCCACCGTATTTATAAATAGTACCATGTACTCTAAACATCAATCGTAGGCTCTGATACCAATTGTTGCAGAAGCGCGGGTTGAACAATTGTCAATATTGGGATAACTGTAACTTTTGGAGAAATGTAGATATAGTGATAAAGATACATAAAGAAAAATTTGAATACAATAATTTATGTGGTTCGGTGTATAACGTATATCCATGGGCAAAGATTAGAAGACAATTTCACTAATAAATGGGAATTTACAGGAGTAGAAAAAACTTTCAAAACCTAAAACCCAAAAACACCTAATTGTATACTTACTAGAACACTCAAGTAGAAGCTTTCTTAAATCTTTCAAATTGCTTCACTTGTAATTGCTCTCAAATGTGAGATGCCATATTCTCTAAATGAACCTCTATTTATAGTGTATGAGCAACCTTGAAGTTCAACAATTGTGGTCTACGATCTGGTGAAATAGCAGCCATTTTCATTAACAAATCAAGCATAAATAACTGACCATTCAAAATTTACAACCAAATTTTCAAAAGCCATGCACACTTTGTCAACAACTTGCATATGTAATTTTAAAGTTTGGATAATAATAGTGATCATAAAAATAAATTATGAAAGCATTGTAAATATAAGAAAAGAAACCAATGCTTCAGGCAACATCATATTTATACGATGTACTCTTCGTCTGAATTTAGTGCTGTTGCCATGGAGTTGTTTTCTTTCTTTATAGATTGCTTTAGCATCCAACAAATTCTAAGACTTTTACCTAAGGGAAACTCCAAAGCAAGATCATTTGGCGAAGCTTGCAAGCACTTCACAGACTATGCATGATTCATAGTCAGTAATGACTAACGACCCAAAATTTAAACAGTTACCATAAACTTCTCTCTTCTATATCCCAACACTCTTGTTAGTAGAAACCGCTATTGAATTCAACGAAACATCCTTATGACCTCTTATAAATTTCTTTCAACGAGTGAAATCATTGAGATTTTTTTTCACTATAATCATATATAGCTTTAGGCTTAAGTCCATACAATTAAATGCATCGTGAGATATAAAAAATAGCATCTTTTGTCTTATTTCCCAATATATATTATAGATCCCGGTGCTCATATCTGACATACAATTAGTGACCTTAATTTAATCCTCATGGCCAACAATTTGTGCTCCAGACGGTCGCTTTAAAATCCACAAGTTGGATCTTTACCATGCATGTTACTAATATTGAAAACTGTTTGTAAAATTTTATAGTTCCCAAAATAAGTCAAGTTTTCTTAAAAACCCTAGTTGTATGGCGTAGGCGGTAGCCTGTTGAGTGTTAGAAAGTGTATATTTATAAAGGAGAAAATTGTCATTTTACACGTCAAGTCTCAATAACATTGCTACTTTTATTTATTTAATTATTTTGTTATTTAATTATGTGTGTTTCATTATAATTAGGTATTTTATGTATTTTAGGGGCGTCACGATCGTTTCACAATGAACGAGTGATCAGACAGCAAAACGAACGTTACATTTGAACTGAGGACGGTCGAAAACCTTAGAAGGAGCATAAAAGGAAAAATGTCACTGTTCACATATACGGTACTGTTCACACGTACGGTACTGTTCATATATACGGTCAGATGACATGGCATTGACCGATGATGTGGCATCGACTTGTGACGTGGCAGCATTTGATTAAATAAATTATGTGGCATTGACTGCTTATGTGCCGTTAACCGATGACGTGGTATTGACCGATGACGTGGTATTGACCGATAATGTGTCACGATCTTATTGGGCTAAATTTCTTATGTACTGTGGATCGATGACGTGGCAGCATTTCAGTGGAGCAAAAATCGTGTACGGTACATGCACATACATGGGAAACCGTGGTCAAACCGTGTTACTGTGCAAACCGTGGTCAAACCGTGTTACTGTGCAAACCGTGGTCAAACCGTGTTACTGTTCAAACGTTGACTGTTGACTGTTGACTGATGACGTGGCGCAATCCTGAGCGTCCGAACTGTTTTTAATCCGATGGTCACGATTCACTCAACGTATCTATAGAAAAGGGGCTCACCCTCTTAATTTGATACCCCTGAATTCATTTCTAAGCTTAGATTTCTGTAATTCCTTCTCCTTCTTGTATTTTCTACGTATTTTAATAAATTCTCATTTTACCCCTTGTTAAAAAATGAGTAGCTAATTTTCTTTTAAACTTGGGTTGAAGGTGAAGTCTCAACATGTTCCATGGGCCTAATTTGGTAAATTTATTTTCTCTTCCCCTCTAATATTTGTAATTGTTTTAACTTTTCGTCGACAAATAATAATAGTCTTGTCTAAATACCGCCCTGGTTAAACCGGCACCCTAATACAAGGTTATTATTATTTGGCACGATAAGCCCTTAGCACCATATTTATTTGAGCGTGGTTCATGAGGTGTGGAATCCCCCCTCATGATTTAATTGGCATTAATAAGAAATATTTAGCCCATGGAGCATGTTGATGCAGATCCGGATACCCAAGTGTTTTATTTCAATAGATTTCATTTCAATTTATTCCTGCCAATTTAATTTAAATTCTAGATCACTTCCACCACAAATCCAACCACCCATTTAAAGAAAATTAATTCTACACATAATTAAAATCAACATCCTCATGGGATCGACACTTGTCACCATTAATCTATTCTACAATAAATTCGTGCGCTTGTGAGTTCAATAAAATTTGCACAACAAGTTTTTGGGGGTTAGAAACTGTATATTTATAAAGGAGAAAATCGTCATTTTACACTTCAAGTCTCACTAACATTGCTACTTTTATTTATTTAAGGATTTTGTTATTTAATTATGTGTGCTCCATTATACTTAGGTATTTTATGTATTTTTGGGGCATCACAATCGTTTCATAATGAACGAGTGATCAGACAGCAAAACGGACATCACATTTGAACTCAGGACGGTCGAAAACCTTAGGAGGAGCATAAAAAGAAAAATGCCACTGTTCACATATACGATACTATTCATACGTAAGGTACTGTTCATGGTACTATTCACGACACTGTTCATATATACGGTCTGATGACATGGCATTGACCTGTGACGTGACAGCATTTGATTGGACAAAATATGTGGCATTGACTACTTATGTGGCGTTGACCGATGACGTGGTATTGACCGATGACGTGGTATTGACCGATGATGTGTCACGATCTTATTGGACTAAATTTCTTATGTACTGTGGATCGATGATGTGGCAGCATTTCAGTAGAGCAAAAACCGTATGTACGATACATGCACATACATGGGATTATTTATTATTCAAACCGCGTTACTGTACAAAACCGCATTACTGTGCAAACCGTGGTCAAACCGTGTTACTGTTCAAACGTTGACTGTTGACTGTTGACTGATGACATGGCGCAATCCTGAGCGTCCGAACTATTTTTAATCCGATGGTCACAATTCACTCAATGTATCTATACAAAGGGGGCTCCCCCCTTAATTTGATACCCCTGAATTCATTTCTAAGCTTAGATTTCTATAATTCCTTCTCCTTCTTGTATTTTCTACGTATTTTAATAAATTCTCATTTTACCCCTAGTTAAAAAATGAGTAGCTAATTTTCTTTTAAACTTGGGTTGAAGGTGAAGTCTCAACATGTTCCATGGCCTTAATTTGGTAAATTTACTTTCTCTTCCCCTCTAATATTTGTGGTTGTTTTGACTTTTTGTTGACAAATAATAATAGTCTTGTCTAAATACCGTCCTGGTTAAACCGGCACCCTAGTACAAGATTATTATTATTTGGCACGATAAGCCCTTAGCACCATATTTATTTGAGCGTGGTTCATGAGGTGTGGAATTCCCCCTCATGATTTAATTGGCATTAATAAGAAATATTTAGCCCATGGAGCATGTTGATGCAGATCCAGATACCCAAGTATTTTATTTCAATAGATTTCGTTTCAGTTTATTCCTGCCAATTTAATTTAAATTATAGATCACTTCCACCACAAATCCAACCACCCATTTAAAGAAAATTAATTCTACACATAATTAAAATTCACCTCCTCGTGGGATCGACACTCGTCACCATTAATCTATTCTACAATAGATTCGTGCGCTTGCGAGTTCAATAAAATTTGCACAACATAGGCCACCCCAAAACATTTCTTTTTTCATTATTAACTTCCAATCTTCTAATTATAATTCTATAAATGTAACAGTTGCTTCAATAAAAAGAAAATTAATTGGGGTAACAAACCATCCAATTGCAGCAAATATCTTGTGATACTTTTAAAAATATCTCAACACCCTAAAAAAAGAATTTGTAAAAGTTTTCATGAATGCCTTTTAAAAACTTATATGAAATTACTAAAGTATCCTCAGCTTAAAATACTTACACTGTTCAAATATGACTCATATATGCTAAACTGAGTTTGGAGTACTCATATATGATTATAAAATACTAGTTATGCAACCCAAGAGGGTGGTGAATTGGGTTTCTAAAAATTATGCAATGCTTAAACAAAACTTAATGCAAATCTTAAATGTTTTTAAAGCAAAAATAAATAAATCAACCAAATTGGAAATAAATAAATTAATGCGCAATGAAAATTAAAGAGATAGAGTAAGAGAGAGTAAACACTTGATTTTTATATGGTTCGACCAACTGCGCCTACGTCCACGCCTCCAAGCTTACCAGGCTTGAGGATTTCACTAAGCAAGCCTCCAAGGCTTCAACAACTCTTACAATTGACTTCTAAGGTCTCAATAGACCTTTACAATAAGAGATTATCTCCAATCTCTTAACCTAAGTGTATCCTAACACTTACAACCTCTCAAGAATAAAGATTACAAATGAATTTTCTCTTACACAATGTGTTTGATTACAAATGAAAACTCAATGTGTGAATCAAAAAAATAAAAACAAGTTTAAAGCTCAATAATGGATGTATGCTCAGTAGTAAGCTCAATGATAACTCTTGGATCCCATCTTGTTTCAATTTGATTGAGCTTATTTATAATTGGAGCTGAAAACTAGCCGTTATTAACTTTCTGCCAAAAATCGGATCGCTGTTAACAGCTATTGGTTAACTGTTTTGTTGGTCCAAGTGACCGTTGAGATGAATTTCAAATAAACGGTTAAATATTTTCTGTAAATGGATCACCTTTTTAAGTAAATGGTTCACCGTTTTCCACAAACAGTTAGCCGTTTGTTATAGTGACTGCCACAGTAAAACTATTTTTTAAAATTATAATTTTATCCCAAACTGCACTATAATTATAATATAGCCCAAATCGTCATAAAACTTTACAAATAAGTCAATTTTTGTAGTTTTAAAACTTTTTCAATTAGATCATAAACTTGAAAAACAACCAATTTCATAAAATCATTTTTCCTTTAAGTATAAAACCCTTATATTATCAAACTAATGATTTGTTTAAAATGTACGAAAAATAATTTGAGTTTTTAAAAGATTAATCATTCTTAATCTTGTTTATTATCATCAATATCAACATTATGGATACATACATATTAACAAATACAAGATTTTTCTTACACATAATCTATGTGTTTAAAAATATATTCCCAAGGCATGATTTAAAGAATGAATGAACAAATTAAAGCCAAGAAATATTGTATTCTGAATAATATGCTCTTTGATATTCATTGAATTCACTTTGATTTAGATTTAATGCAGCTTTTTTAATATTGGAGTTGAAAACTAGCCATTGTTGACTTTCTGCACAAAGTCAGATCGCCGTTAAACCATATTGGATTGTCGTTTTGACTTGAGCAAGTTACTGTTATACTATGATTTCAAATTATCGGATCACCATTTTTCAGATGTCGGATCGTTGTTAGTTTCCAAAAACAAAACTCTAATTATGTTTGAAAATTATTTTTTAAAATTATAGTTTTATCTCAAAACTTTTTATAATTATATTATGGCCTAAAATTGTATGAAACTTTTCAAACAAGCCTATTTTCAGAATTTTAAGCAATACTTGTTAATTTTAAACAAAACTCCAATTATTTTTTAAAATTATAATTTTACCCTAAAACCTTTTATAATTATACTATGGCCTAAACTTGTATGAAACTTTTCAAACAAGCCTATTTTCATAATTTTAAGCAATACTTGTTGATTTTAAAGTTCTTAAAACTTTTTCAATTCGATCATGAAATTGAAAAACAACCAATTTTAGAAAATCATTTTTCCTTAAGTATAAAACCTTTAATTTATCAAAATAATGATTTATTTAAAATGTATGAAAAATAATTTGAGCTTTTAAAAGTTGAATCACTCTTAATTTTGTTTATTATCATCAAAATTAACATTATGGATACATAAATGTTAACATATTAAAGATCCAACTAGGGGAAGAGCTAGAGTTTAGCGAAAGAGAAGACTAGTTCATTACTGCATCGTCACTGACACAAAGCTGGTCCATTGCTGCACAATTGTCAAAATCTAAATTTTTTAGGTAAATATCTCCTTCTTCTAATTGGTTGATAGGGTTTTGATATTTAGGGAAAAATAAAAAAAATTCAAGTTTTATATGGAAAAAATAGATTAAGATGTTTGTGGGTCTCATAAATATATAACCCTCTGTTGTTTATTACATGACTTCTTGTAATATCATAAACCTTCAGTCATGTATTACGCGACCTTCACAACCTTTAATCGTGTATTATATGACCTTCGTGCATTACACGACCTCCTGTAGTGCACGACTACATGAGTACACAACCTCAAAATTACACAACTTTTGCCATTATTCTTAATTCATAAGAATAATTTATTTCTTTGAAGACTTAATTTGATCTAAGAAATCGGAAAACATTAGAAACAGTTCTATTATCTTTAGTTGATGATGAAGGTCTGAACTACTTATTTTTCTATATTTACTGAACCTCTTCTTTATTAGATATGTTATGAGGACATTTAACTGAGGTTACCAAATCCCGCCTTCTTCAACATCTTTTGTCTTCTAATTATTATGCATCGACATGTATATCATGCATTGCATTTTCAAGGACCAATGTGCGATTAACCTAATTTTCCAGAAAATTGAGTTGTTATTGATTTGGATGAATTGTTTTCTTTTATTACTGAATATTGATTTTCCTTATTTATACATTATCGAGTTTTGATTTTCTGACTATTCTGACACTGCCAGATTCACTTTGCGTTGCAGGGCATGCCAAATTGGAGTAATTGGACAGAGGGTGATTCTATTTGTGCTATTGTTGAATTCCAAAAGAAGAAAGAAAATTAATGTCATTTTAACCACTAAAATTCTCTTTACACTATTTCTTAGTCAACGTCATTGGTAAAGAAAAATTGCAATGCTTATTATTGTTATTATTTGTACATGAATAAGATTGTTTAAAGATTTACAATTCAAGGAATCATGTTACTTTCTCAAGAATGTTTTCAATTATATGTAGTTGCTTTCCCTTTTCTTGAATCTTTTCAATTATATGTAGTTGCTTTCCCTTTTCTTGAATCTTTTTTTTTTTTCACACATTTGACTGCTTGGTTGTGTTAAAGTTATGTGTATTAAAAGAACTTAATTTAGAGGATGGTTTGTTCATGGTCTTGTTGCAGCCAAATGACGTTGCAAATGGTTTCCCAAACAAAATGTAAGTTCTAATAATAGATAATGGTAACACAATAATCTTTGCAATTCTTTCAACAAAAATTTATTTGTTCAACACAAAGATAATACACGCTTCACCATCCAAACATTGTTTTCCTTCACTTTCACAAAATACATCAATGAAAATGAATTTGCAAAGCATGATTAATTATTGATTTAAAAGAGGATAATTCATATCATCTGTAAACTTCAAAACATTTATCATAAAATTTGTAAACTTCAAAAAATTAAGAAGCTGAAGATAAAGTAATTAGAGCACAATTATAGCTCAAAACATATTAACATTTGGTACAAGTTGATGAATGTTGGTTCTCCTCATTTGGTCCTAGATCAACATATAACTGCAGTTAGAAATATATTTAATCAGTACACTAAGTTGTGCAAGCTCATATTAATATGATATATAATTTGGAATATAGAAAAATTAAATTCTTTTATAATGCCAATAAGCTAGAAATAATCGATAAAATATATGAGCAAATCTTGCAACAAATTACGTTTTCCTTGCACAACATGTCTCAGCAAACAAGTTACATATACTAATTATTATATATGGTATATGTAACTTGTGTAAATAAAATTATTTAGCCTTAGAAACTTTGAACCTATACTTATCATTTTGTTTAATTAATACACAATTAAAGAGAAAGACACATGTACCAAAACCATATTTGTTGATAAAAAAAAATAATGATTCAAATTTTGTATATAAATAACTAGATGACCTACATAACTACATTACTTACACGGCCTACAAAACTACATTTCTTAAATGACTTACATGACTATATTGTTTACTCGACCTACACGACCACATTTCTTACATAACCTACACAACTACATTTCTTACACAACCTACACAATTGACTACATAACGTACATGACATTGAAAAGAATACATGATCCGAAACATTTTTACCATAAACACATATTCAATTAGATATCTTGTTGACAAAAATAATTAAAAAACCTACATTGCATACATTTTGACATATAAAGAAAAAACATGACCTACAAAACTACATTTCTTACATGACCTATACGACTACATTGTTTACTCGACTGACATGACCACAATTTTTACACAACCTACACAACTACATTTCTTACACAACCTACACAACTACATTTCTTACACATCCTACACAATCGACTACATAATGTAGATGACATTGAAAAGAATACACGATCCAAAACATTTTTGCCATAAACACATATTCAACTAGATATCTTATTGAAAAAAATAATTAAACAATCTGCATTGCATACATTTTGACATATAAGGAAAAATAGTGAATAAAAATTGAAAATAGAACACTAATGTAGCACCTATTATTTTTGTTATAGTATTATTATTATATATCTATTTTACAAAATATTAATATTTTGGGTTAATGTATTCAAGGGTATTTTATTGTGTTTTATTTTATTTCTTTTAAATCTCAAATCATATATATATATATATATTAAATACCTTTTTTAAAAAGGAAATCAATTCCTTAATGGGTAAGGGTTTTAAAATGGCTTGGCCTATAAAAACCTCCTTTATATTATTTTGTTTTTCAAAACCCTAGAGGCTAATTAAACAAATTAAACAAAAAATACAACAGCCAACATAAGAGTGGATTCATGTTTTTGAATAAGAAAAGGGGAAGATTTTGATTGTGTTCCTGTTTCCATTAACGGAGTTCCGAAGTTTGGATCTTGTCTTGAAGGTAGGAAAGAATTTATAAGCCTTTGAACTTTTGATTTTGATTGTGATTTTATGTGATTGATTGAATGATTTTGTATGTGATGTATTTATAAAATTGTGAAAAGTATGATCATGTATTGATTTATGTGTTATTGAGTGAAAGTAGTACTGTTATGTTATCCTGAAAACTTCATACAACTGTTGTTTTCATTAAGTTCCATGCATAAAACTTTATAAATTATTAAGCTAGATATCTGTATCTTTCTATCCATATGTTTATTGTTCAAAAACTCATTTTATATAAACTATTTTGATTTTTCGAAGTTGGAACATGCTGAAAAATTTTGATTTTCAACAGTAATTCTCACTTCTATAATTTATTTCATTATCCAAACGACTTATGAAAATTCTAAAAAGTTTTATTACAGCACACATATATGTCTAGTTTCTTTATTTTTAATTTCATAATTTTTGGCTTTATATAAAAAATACTAAAAATCATAAAGTTGGGCTACTGCAATTCTAAAAACTTTTTTCCAAAATTGCGAGGGCTGATATTAAAGCGAGTTGGGTTACTTTTTTATCACTAAATGCCTTATAAAATTTTAATTCTGATTCCTTGTTGTCTCCTCGGATTTTTAAATTTTAAATCACTATTTTTAAATATGTATAACTAAAGTTATGAAGTTTTGAATCAGCAGTCTTTGATATGCATCATCACTGGACAATATTGATATTTTTTGTGGAAAATCAGTTTTCAGAGATGATTATGAACTCTAATTACTATTGTACATGAGGGGGCAGCCGCCTGACTGGTGGCTATGGTGATGGTTGAGGTGGATAAGGGGGTGGTGACTTGACCGATGGCTATGGTGATGATGGTTGAGGTGTAAGAGGAGGTGGTGATGTAATGGGTGTAAGTCGCAGTTGTTGGTTAGACGTCAGTAGTGGTGTTGGTGGAGATGGCATTGGGGGTTGAACTAGTGGAAGTGTTGAAGTGAGTGGTTTTATTGGCTTTTAGGTGTTGGAGCCCTTGGTTTTGTCTGCGAAGTAGTGCTCATTTCTCTCTAATGGCACTATAGTCCTGGTGGTGCTGCTATGGGTGCGAGGGTCAAGGGCATAGAAGATGGAGGAAGTGGTTGTGAGGACGTCGAAGGAGGTAACAGAGGAGATTGGACAGGTCAGGGGCGGTGATGGTTGAGGTGAAAAAGGGGGCCGAGATTCCATAGGTGATGGAGATGAAGCTCGGGGAGGTGAAGGCGGTGGTTAAGACAAGATAGGTGGGGGCAGTGGTGACAGATACATGGCGCCAATGTGCGGAGGGAGGATGACATCTCCATTCGAAGGAGCAAAAGTTGTAGCGGACGCTAATAACTGGCAACGAATAATGAAAGCCTCTCCATTATCAGATAAACTGGCACAAAAAGAATGGAAATGAGGAGCAGATGGGGAAGAAGATAACAAAGTAGCCTAAGACATGCATTCCTCTAGATCAGGCCCAAGGTTGCTCACCAGAGGCTATGGATGCATATGGCGGGAGATGTGTTATTTTCAAAGACAGTAACATAACGCTAATTAAGGTTTTGGTCACCATTGTTATTGTGGAGTAATTTATTTTTCAGCCTTTTGCGCGACAAACCTCTCAATATCACATAATTCTTTGGCAAATTAATCTAAAATTAGCTAAAGCTTAAAATATAATATTGTTTTGACCAAGTGAAAAATTTTCAACATTCTACTCATTACTTTTCACCACAATATATTTTCTCAATGGAAAATATAATTACGACATTACAAATCATTTATGGTGTGTTTACACTACTAGAATTATGGTCATCTGCGACCAACAAATTTATCGCAGAAAATATCAAATTCGTCACAAAAAATAATTTACGACCAAAAAATTATAGTCGCAGGTTGGTCATATTAGGTCTGTCGAGGAAAAGTATCCGCGACCACTTTATAAGTTGGTCGCAGAAAATAACTTTTTGCGACCAAACAAATGGTCGTAAAATATAATTTCACTTTATCTCCGTTACTTTTTTGCAACCAATTCTTTTGTCATGGATTTAGAATATTTCTGACCATACTCAAATTGGTCGTAAAAAATTTAAATATAATATTATGTTTTAATTATAATTTTATAAAATTATAATCTGTTTATTTTTTCTTTAATAATTAAGACAATTATAACCAATGTCATGAAAGTAGAAAAATTAAATTAAAATTTATTATTGATAAAAAAATACACAAAAATTTTAGCAAATGAAATTACATTATTTAGAACAATTACATAATTGTAACATTTGGAACAATTACAAAATGATCTTCAAAGAACATTGTAATATTTGGAACAATTACAAAATGATCTTCAAAGAACATTGTAATATTTGGAACAACTATATTTATTCATAAATTTCTTGATTTTCTGCACCTCCTCGCATCTTGATTTTCTTCACCTCTTTGTATATGATCTTCAATATTTGATTTCTACCAAAAAAAAAAAGCACAAAGGTTAGTTAATTTCTACACATGATAATTAAATAAAATTATGTAAAAAAAAAAAAAAGTTTGTAAGGAAAATAAGCTAGGAAGATAGAGTGAGAACAAGAGAATGAGAATTATTAGAGTGAGAGAACTTAGAGATAAAAATGAAAGAGAGAAGAATAATACAAATATATATAACATGCTAGTCTTTTGCGACCACGTTTAAATTTGGTCACAAAATCTTGTTCAAATAGAGTTTAATTGGGTAAGGCTGTTCAATTTCCGCTAAAATATTTCATTTTTAGCGACCAAGTAATGATTTGTCGCAAAAAGTGTAATAAATATCTTTTTACAATTTTGGTTGGCGGCAAATTACCCGTCAAAATCTTTTGATTTGTTGCGACCACTTGAAGGGGGTCGCAAAAAGTAGATATTTTGAGACGAAAATTTGGTGTTGTCCCAAAAAAGAAGTAACATATTAATTTTATGGGTAAGCCTATGTTACATTTGGTGTAAGTAACATAAGTGAGGTGACTAATTGACTCACATAAGAGCAGCACGTGGCAGTAAGGGTAGTATGAAAAACATGTTGAAATCGGTTGTAAGCTTGTAGCAAAATGTGTCAACGGTAGAGTCAATCGACTCAATCCTATGCATTTCTTATAATAGTCGGTTGAAATTTAGGTAAGCATATCACTGAAAATTTCGAAGAGAAAAAGAAATTTTGAAATTAAAAAATTTTTATATGGCTTTCAACCGTTTAGAATCCATAATCTCATTATTTGTTTATTGAAGGAAGCAACAGCTCCCCTCTGAAACCTTATCTGTGAAATATTCAAATAATTTTATTATGGAATTTATTGAATATAGGCTGAAAATAGGGGGAAAAAGCAAATTATTTCAGAGTTCTGTCTATTATTACTACATAGAGAAATGACGGGGAGCTACAGTTTCAGAGATAAGAGAGTGTTTCAAAAATTTTATAATTTGTTTCGTTATTCGATTTTTTTATTATTATTATTTGGAGTAATGAATGATGTTTTTGAGTGGCTAGAAATAGAAAATCTATCTAGAACAATAAAATTTGTATAAATACCTCACTAGGTCGTTGTGTGTTTTTTTACAAGGTTAAAGGAGGTAAAATATGAAATATTGCAATAATGGAGGAAGATCTCTTTTTTATCAAACTCGAGCTTTTTAAGATAAAGAGGACTTTCAAATGGAGTGTTGAGGTTGAAGAAAGCTTATTTTAGTGAGTGTGAGTATTCATGGGTGAAGGAAGAGTTTTTCACTTTTATATATGAGGTAATTTCCATTGGTTCTTCGTCCTTTTACCTTACTATCATTTTGGACCGTTTGGGAGTATGCAAATCAAGAAGTGATCGCAGATATCTCATTTGCGTGGCGTGGTCCAGTATCTTGACCACTTTTCCTCTTTTGGTGTTTTTGATCGTGGTTCTTAACCGAATCAAGCCTAATCTTTTAAGCGATAGAGACGTCTCTCATGGCGGATTTTAGAGAGTTTTCTAGAATCCGATATGTACTATATGGGTACACTACCCGATATTACTATATGGGGTACCTCAAATTAAGAGGGGTACATCGATCTATGCAGGGTAGGTCAAATTATACCGTGGTTACCCAGGGTATCTTGACCTGCTCTATACCCACACGGGGTACCTCTTTTATGCTGACGCCGCTTCTCTTGTCGACACGTGACGTCGTATTATTCTTCATATTTCTCCCCAAACAATATCCCCCCTAGTTTTTTTTTTACGAGAAATGCTTGGAGGCAAAAGAAACTCATATATACAGCTGAAACGACACGTGGCGATGTAAAATTTAACTTAGAGGGTAGCTGGACTGGAGGGGTACCCTGTTCAATTCCCTTCACTGGTGAAACTCCGCGTAGCACATGGCGACACGTGGCGATTTTTTTTTTTTAAACCGTGGCAAGTGAACAGTTGTCTTCGTGTCTCTTCCCACTTTTCTTGAGAAATGGCAGCCGTCTGACACACAGTTTGAAATTCAAACATGCTGACTTTATACAGAAAAATCACTGACTTATTCGGACTTAATTTAAAACTCTGTTGCGTCTCTTTCTCCTAGACCGTTTTGAAAATCTCAAAACTTCTCAAAACTTCTTCGTTCTATCTCTTCGCCTGTTCTCTGATTTTATCAACACTACTTGCCGGTAAAATTTTTCTTTCCTTTCTCTTTATTCTTTTCTTTCTTCTTCTTCCTTTCCTTTTCTCCTTTTTTTTTTGGCCCGTGGCTGGACTCCCTCTTCTTCTCTTTTCTTCTTTCTTTTTCTTTCTTTTTCTTTCTTTCTTCCCTTTCTCCTCTCAACGCCACGGCTGGTCTTCTTCCCGCGTCGTTTCCGGCGAACGAATCGGTGACGTTTCAGGCTAGTCTTCTTCCCGATCCGTGTTCTGAGGTTCCCGCCGAGCTTCTCGGTTGCAGGCCGGTTCTCGGTGGCTTGAAGAACCTTCGTTCTTGGTGCAAGTGGATTGGCCGATCCGGACGGCAGTGGGCGAGATCCGTTTGGTGTGCGTGCTCTCCCTCCCCCCTCCGTTCTTCTTTCTCCAGTTTCGATTTTTTTTTTTAAATACACATATATATACATAATATATATTTTATTAGTAATAATAATAATAATTATATATTATTATTATTATTACAAAACACATATTATCACGCATTTTTCATTTTTGTGATTTTTTTTTTTTTGCTTACTGACTTCGGTGATAATTTGGTGGTTGCAGCTTCACCGCTCCATGCTCATAAATCCAGATTTGCTGACTTGGTGAGCTTCAGGTATTATTCCTCCTTTGTTTTTGGCGTATTCGAAATTATGACATTTTGCATACTGTGGGGAAAATGTCTGTTCTTCATTTTTCATTTTCTCATTTTTCTGTTTTTTGTGTTGTGGTTGGTTGTTGATTGGGTGGCTGTTGTATGGTGTGGTGCGAATATGTTGATGGGGGGTGATGCATGGTGTTGTAGTTCTGATATGTTGGTGGTATGGTGTTGTTGTTTACTACTCTGCTGAGAACATTACCCCGAAAATTGCTAAGGAGACGGATAAGCTGAGTTTGAATGAGCGTTATGGTCAGGCACTCAAGGCTACCCAAGAGGTAGGCTTTTCTGGGGTACCCCAGTATACTCTCCATTCTTTGTTTATTTCTTAATATTGCTGTGTACATACTTAACAAGCTTTTAACAATCTGCAAACATCTTTTCTTCTTAGGCATTGCCTCCCAGATAGAGTCCCTTGTCGCTACCCGCTACAGGTTAAAAAATTAAGAGCGGAGCTCTCAAGCCGATAATCCCGAGAGGAGAAGCTTGCTCGGGGAGTCAAGGCCTTAACGTAACGCCTTGATGACCTTTCTGGAGAGAAGGCCCGGATAGAAAAGGAGCGGGATGAAGTGATGGTCAAGAACGAGAACCTGATGTCTCGGCAGAAGAGAATGATGGAGGAGGCGTTTTCTCTTATCATGATGGAGGTATGGACCGCTGATCCTGAGTTAGAGGTACCCCGCGTGTAGAAGTATGCTAATAAAGCTGCGATCTTGCGGGCAATTGAAGACAGGAAGAGGTCTTCGTAGCTTCCTGTCATGCAGGTAAAAACGCTGCATTGCCTGAACTACCCCGCCTACCGCCACGCTCGGGTGTTTAATCTTCGATCGCCTCAGAGAAGGATGGCGAAGATGATGCACCGCCTTCAGCGATCATGTTCTCATACTCTTTGGGATACCCTATTTCGCTTTTTGAACTTTTTTTGTTTTGCGATATCTTGGCGTATTTTGTGATCTCGACGCTTCCATTATTATTATATTCTTGTATTTTGAGCTGCATCTAGTATTTGCATCTTCATTATCTTTATCAGTGTCTAGCGCTGATATCTTGTAAAGGGTGTACCCAAGATTCTTATGAGGCATGGTATCAAATATCTTGTGAAAGGGGTACCCATGATTAAATATATTGTGAAAGGAGGTACCCCAGGTACTAAATATCTTGTGAAAGGGAGTACCCTAGGTACTCAACAAATATATGACATTAGGCGCTTGCTGATTCATGTAGATAGATACATTTGGTGTAGGTCTTTCTTGAGAATTATGGCGAAGCAACCCAATTTCATCCAACATATGGCGATTCCCCCATATATGCTTACTGCTTATCTCAAGCTTTCATAGGGTTCCCCTTAGTGTGTGAGAGGGACGACTTTCTGTTGTAGGATACCCCGAGTACCCTTGGGTACCCTTTTATCAGCGTATGGCGATTTCTTAGAAATGCTGGCTGTAAATCTTCACAAAACTTGTGGTGATTCTTTCTGAAAGGTGGCGGAATACTCATGATCCACTATTCCCATGGAATCACATGGACAATATAAATAAAGATGAAGGTAGCTGCTTGCCTACCCTTATGCGACATGGTCGAAAACCTCATGATCCACCATTCTCGTAAAATCAAATAGACAATATAAATAGGGATGAAGGTAGCTGCTCGCCTACCCTTATGCAAGATGGTCGAAAACCTCACGATCCGCCATTCGCTTAGAATCAAATATGGCTAACAAATAGTGATAAAGGTGGCTGCTCGCCTACCCTTATGCGAGATGGTCGAAAACCTCACGATCCACCATTCGCTTAGAATCAAATATGGCGAATAAATAGTGATAAAGGTGGCTGCTCGCCTACCCTTATGCGAGATGGTCGAAAACCTCACGATCCGCCATTCGCTTATAATCAAATATGGCGAACAAATAGTGATAAAGGTGGCTGCTCGCCTACCCCTATGCGATATGATCGAAAAACTCACGATCCGCCATTCGCTTATAATCAATCAAGGTAGCTGCCACTTCTTTTGAAAGGAACGCTATAACTTTCCCAACCGTAAATTCTTCTCAAAATGGGTCAACGTGCGTTGGTGCCCAAATGCTCCGATTCGCAGCACCTCTTGGTGGAAACGGTTCACATACTCCGCCAAAGGTTCGGATTCCCCTTGCTTGACAAAGGCAAGTTTGGAGGCTACTCTATCTTGAGTGTAGGCATAGGAAAACTCTTTAGTAAATTCAGTCAAGAGTTGGTGTAAGGAGGATATGCTACCTGCCTTCAAGGATCGAAACCATGATTTAGCGGGATCGGTAAGCGAATGTGTAAGCATCTTACACATGGCATTCTCGTCCACCCCTTTGATTAGCATTTGGTCGCGGTATAACTCAGCATGTTCCGGGGGATTAGTGGTACCCGAGTATTGGGGTACCTGTGGCATGGTGAATGCTTCGGGGAGAGCTGCCGTCTGAATCTTCATGGTGAACGGCAAGTGGTAAGTCATTGGTGGTGGAGCACATGTGATATTCTGCTTCTCGGAAAGGAGCTTCACTTGGGCTTCTAGGTGCTCCATTTTTCTGAACTCGAGGGTACCCCAGGTGATGATGATGCCGGAACTTGAGAAGCCCTTTTGGCGTTTAGTTTGTCACGGAGATCCTCACGGGCTCGCTTCTCGAGCCTCGCATCTTGGTTGCTACGGGAGTTGCAAGAGACGGTGGAACGCTCGTCTCGGGAGCCCATGGTTTGAAATTTGGAACGGGTACCCGATGGCCTATGTTTTGGCTTGCTGGCCTCGGGTACCTCTGCTCTTACCATAACTTGTTGCCCTGGTGGAGGTGGTGGAGCGTCGAGCGTCACTGGTGGAGGTGAATTTTCGGGCATCCGAGATCTGACAGCCCGGAGAATTGCATGGGCTAAATCCTCGAAACGCTTGTGAGAGATGGGCTCCTCCTCTTGGCGAATACCCATTGATTGCTTGATAGACTTGCCCTTGTTAAGACGGGCTACCCTTCTTGCGGGATCACTGCCTTCACCACTACTGTCATCTCCCATTCTTGTAGGATCCGCCATTAAGCCTTCAGAGGTTACGTCCGGTGCCATATGTTGGAGTACACACAACCACTAGTTTGGTAACCACCGCGGAGGCTTTTTGTTCGCCTCCCCACGGACGGCGCCAAGTGTTTTCGACAGATTTTGGTGGGTAGGAAATAGAAAATCTATCTAGAACAATAAATTGGTATTTTCGGGGAATGGGGTACCTCACTAGGTCGTTGTGTGTTTTTGGCGTTTACAAGGTTAAAGGAGGTAAAAAGGGGTATGAAATATTGCAATAATGGAGGAAGATCTGAAACAGGAGAAAGGGTCCCTCGGAATAAGCTTCACACCTGCAAAACAGTGAAACTGAGGTTAGAGGTGAAGCCGGGGTACCCCGGCGTTCACACTCCGACGCTCAAATTATCAAACTCGAGCTTTTTAAGATAAAGAGGACTTTCCAGCCCTCTGTAAATGGAGTGTTGAGGTTGAAGAAAGCTTATTTTGTGGAGTGTGAGTGTGAGTATTCATGGGTGAAGGAAGAGTTTTTTTTTTTAGAATAGAGCTTAGGCACCTTTATATATGAGGTACCCAGCGGCCACATGGCGAATTTCCATTGGTTCTTGACTGTCCTTTTACCTTTCTATCATTTTGGGCCGTTTGGGGAGCATGCTTGGGAATCAAGAAGGTGATCGCGGCGTATCCCGTCATTTTGGGTGCGTGGCATCTTTGGCGGGTCGAGTATCTCAAATGTCGGGTGAAGCAGCTAGGGGACCACTTTTTTGGCAGGGGTAACAGGCGGCTGTCTCCTCTTTTCAGTGCACTGTTTTGATACGTGGTTCTTAACCGAATCAAGCCTGATCTTTTAAGCGATAGAGACGTCTCTCATGGCGGATTTTAGAGAGTTTTCTGGAATCCGATATGTGAGGTACCCTCACTATATGGGGTACCCCCACTCTGTGGGGTACCCCAAGTTATATGGGGTACCCCACTATGTAGGGTACCTCAAATTAAGAGGGGTACCTCGATCTATGCGGGGTAGGTCAAATTATGCCGTGGTTACCCAGGGTATCTTGACCTGCTCTAGACCCACACGGGGTACCTCTTTTATGCCGACGCCGCTTCCCTTGTCGACACGTGACGTCGTATTATTTTTCATATTTCTCCCCAAACACCTAAGGTTGCAATTAAATCGCATTTCATCATTTCTTGATGGTACCGGATACCCAGGCTTGCAGTTAAATCGCCTTTCATATGCATGATGAAATGCCTCTTAGACATAGCTGCTGCCCCTATTTCTCTGCTTTTTATCATATGCTTATTATGCATTGTTTGATTTTTGTTACAGAAATATGATCGCAATTGCAATTGCGCTTCCTTAAGAGAGAAATGGTATTGTGCTTTCCTTCGAAGCCGAAGAAGTTGGCAATGACTGTGGGATACTTCATTGACGGGCTGCCCTTTTTTGCTGTTGGCATGCATTTGTCTTATGTCAATGTTGCTCCTCAACAAGCAAGAATTAAGGCTTGCAATGATTTTGTCAGAGAACGGTTAAGAAAAAAGAATGGCAAGCCCTAGAACTACAAGAAGCTCATCATGCCCTTGTTTCAGTAACAAATTCCTATGTTACTCTTCCCCCATTCCTACGTCTAAGAAATGAAATTGAATAAAATGACATTTACACGTCCGCATTTTTTTTCCTTTTTGGTTTTGTTTTAACGCCGGTGAATTAATTATGAAATAAATGTTCTTGTTTCGGTAACCAATTATTGTTGCTTGTTATTTCAATAAGCTTTTTGAACATCTCGATGAGCTTCCTCGATACATACTTTGATTGTTCTTGTGATAGCAAATTCACGGATTGTGATTTTTGCTCATCTATTACCATAACATATGTGCACACGGGAAAAAGGTCAAGAAACTAGATTCCATGTAGCGAGAATCCTTGCACACAACCTTCAGACCAACAAAAAATAATGTTATAGAAAAGATGTTAGAAAACAATTTTTACATGAAACTAATTCCAAACAAAATACATTAACCCAGTTATTTGTATATTTAGGGATAGTCTTACCCATAACTAATGCATAAAATGGTTGTGTTATTGTATTGCATGTGCGTATACATATCATGTTCATATTCGGTATGGAATTAATACATCAACCTTAAGCAATAACCATTAAGGCATTAACTACCAAATTCATTGATCATGCAGACAGAATCAAGAAAAAGAATCAAGAAAAATGTGGAGTAACGGAAGAAATTCTAAGACAGGCACTGGTAACGCTCAAAAACAAAATATAACAATAACACAAGTGAGAAATCCAAGTTCAACTGCTGATGTCATCTCAACTCTCATAGGCAAAACTAGAAATTCTGGTATGGAGTTTCAATAAACAAAAATTTAAGCAGCACTAGCACCCTTACCTTATTCTTCTGTATCTTCTTCATGTAGAACTCCAGCTCTTTACCCTCCAAGATGTATCTGTCGGAAATGAAAAAGCCCATCAATGCAAGAAAAAAGAAAGCAAATATTACCTATCCAATAACTACCATGGAAATAAACAAAAACAAGGAACAACTTTGATGGCCTCCAAAGCAAATCTTAAGGTGTTTAATGTCATAAAAAAAAAAAGACTTCTAACAATTGTCCAATACCCATTACGAGGAAAGGGAAAGGATCGGATATATATATCCAGCTTCAACAACATGAAAGTCCAGGTGTGTTGGTGTATGTTGAATACTTCCATTTTTGGGGCCTTTAACAAATCTTGAAAACTAAAAAGCAATAAAAGGGGTCACATACCAATCAGTACGTCCACACTGGCCAGGCGGAGATGAGATACAAGCTAACAAACGACCACTACCAAACTGCTCCTCAATGTGTGGGTCAAGCGTGCGATCTTTTTTACGCTTCTCAAGCTTTCTCAAGACATGGTTGCTCTTCTTTGCCTCGTCAGTGGCAGGAGCCTCACCTTCCTATCCACCAGTGAAACAAGACAAGTTAAATATTTAAGTAGTAATCTCGCAATCAATTTATGAATCCTGCAAAATTTAACAAGGAAATTGATAATATCGTTTGGTGCTACTCTTATTTTTCCCTCTTCGAAACTTAATTACTGTATTTTTTGCCTCTTGAATTTTTTGCATACCCAGAGTATCTGCTCACACTCTTCTTTTCCCTTAATAATTTCATTACCGAATAATCCCTTGCCCGCATTACTCCAGAACCGTATTGGCAGGTTACCCATCCTCTATTATAATAATAATTTTACCACCTACACCTGTAACTGATTTTGTGTTAAATTTCTTTACAGTCGTTGGATCTGAAATTTGACAAATCCAACGATCCATTTTGTCGGGATGTTACTTGCAGTAAATGTAACATAAGCGTTGCCTAATTTTATCACTTTCCTTTTTGTGACGAAATCTTGAAGTGGTCGCTGAAAGTATAGAATTTGCGACGAAAATGTTTTTTGTCGCAAATAAATTAAAAATAAATATAATTGGCAAATGCTTTTGCAACGAAAATTGTGTTTGGTCGCAAAAAGTGAGTTTCGATGACGAATTTAATTTTGGTCATAGAAAAATAAGACATTTAGCAACGAGATCGCCTATGGTCGTAAAAAGTGACATTCTGTGACAAAAATTATATCGTCACAGAAAATATGGTCGCAAAAGAATATAATTCTTGTAGTGTTACTTGAGGGTTTAGGAAATGAGAATGAAATCTATGCTTACTTGGCATAATGTAATTTGGGAATGAGAATAAAATGTGTGGGTCTCACACAATTTGGAAGTAAGGAATGAGGATCCCATTCCCATGAAGAGTTGGGAATGAAAATGAGAGAATGGGAGTGAAACTCATGTTTACTTTTGTATCCCTCTAATTTTTTTATATTTCCCAAATTACTCTCGTTCAAATCACAATTAATTTTATTATTTTAAATGTCATTATTATTATTATTATTATTAAATTTTATTAACTTTATTATTTTAGTTATTATTAATTATTGTTATTATTATTTTTATTAATATTATCATTATTAACATTTATTTTTATTATTATTAATTTTATTTTTTAATTAATATCATTTTTATAATAATGTTTTTACACGTATCTAGTTAATAAAAATTATATTATTTAATACTAAGGGTATTTTAGTAAATTGATTCTCATTTCCATTTATTTTGCTAAGTAAATATATCAATGAAATTTCAACACATTCACATTCTTATTTATTTTTGCCAAGTAAATATTAGAATTTCATTCCCATTCCTCATTTTTATTCCAGTCCATTTACATTCTCAGTTCATTTCCATTCCGGTCCATTCTCATTCCATGAAGTAAACGCACTATTAGTATAATATTCTTTGCTTTTGGATTTTCAAAAAATTATTCTTATGGCCAAAAAATTCTAAAACTTGATGAATTTGAGAGTTTGTCTTATAAATTAAGCTAGTTAGTAGTAAGAGATCAAGTAGTTTAAGCAAAAATATCTTTGAAAAAAAATATGGTTGAAGCATATTCATTCAGTCATGGAAGAACTTTTGATAGATAATAGAAAATCTAAAGCAAATTAAATTGTAGGTTGAAAATTGATGCAATCGTAAAAATACTTGAGGAAAATCAAATTCTTGATATAAATTAAATTTGTCTTCAATAGGCGTACTACCTGGCTGCGCTATGTATCTTAATTTCATGCAATCTTTGAAGAACCAATTATGATTTCTTAAAATAATTCCTTTTTTTTTTTTTTTGTTTTGCATTATTAGATAGATTTTAATCTTATGCACTAACCCTCCAGTTTATGAATTTGCTTGTAGTCAAGATGACACTCCGAAGGTATCTTGCAATAGAGCAGTTGCCAAACAATTTAATTAAGCAGCTTCGGCTGCCAAAATGGGGTCTAGCTCAGCTCTAGCGGGGAATGTTAAATACGCTAGCCGGGCACGGATCCAGATAGGACCCGATAATGCGGGCTGGATACTACCTCGACCCGGGCATTGTGGGCTGGGTATACCCGGTCCAAAGATGAGTTCGCCTAGACTCAAGCTTCATTCGATATATCCAGTGCCCAAACCCGAGTCTATCACAAAACTCGGAAAAAATATATTATTTTAACTAATTATATTTATTTAACTTACCTATTACATATGTTTAAAATTTTAGGCATTTAAAGTTCATCATTTTAAGCTTAATTTATTAAAATTAAATTAAAAAAAATTAAGAAAAATTATCAATTACCAACCTTTCTTTTGTCTTATGTTCATTCAACCATCACTAACTTTTAATATGTTATTTGCACTACTTTTCTTTTTAAATTTGTATCAATTAGCCACTTTTGCACTAACACCATTAAATAATTTAAATAAAATGACAATTTTACCCCTAAATAAATTAAAAAACTATTTTATTTTATAAATTCTTTAAAAAATAAAAAATATAATTATAAAAATACATCTAAATTAAACAAAAAATAAATCCAAAATAAAGGTGCTCAGTTGACTTTTATTAGATTTAGATTTTGCAAAATTTTAATAATTATTTTTATTAAAAATTTATAATTTTTCAAAATTTTAATGAAAATAATTGTATTTATTTATTAAAAATTATAATTTTGTAAAATTTTATTAAAATAAATGAATTTATTTATTAAAAATAAATCCCAAAATTTTAATAATTTAGGGGATATTTATTAAATCCCAAAATTTTACAATTATTTTTATAATTGTAATTTTGATTAAAATAAAAATTCTAATTTTGGGATTTATTTTTTTTAAATCTAGGGTATTTTTATAATTATAATTTTTATTGTTAAAGTTTTATAAAATAAAATAGTCTTTTAATTTATTTAGGGGTAAAATTGTCATCTTATTTAAATTATTTAATGTTGTTAGTGTAAAAGTGACTAATTGATACAAATTAAAAAAAAAATGTGGTGCAAAGAACATGTTAAAATTTAGTGATGGTTGAATGAACATAAGATAAAAGAAATGTGGGTCAATGATAATTTTTTAAAAATTAAAAATAAACATATGTAATATTTCAAAATATAAAATATAGATTTTTTAAGTTTGAATACAAAAACTAAGCCCGGTCCCGAGTTTTTTAGGCCCAGCATAGATGTAAAAATAAAAAATAAAATAAATAACGAGATCCAAATTGAAATTGTTATAGCCGGGAACAACCCGGGTTTTTGCCAACCCTAAACTCTTGCTGCAAGTGTCATGCTTAGGTCTGGATCCAATTTTATAAAATTCATATTTAAACTAGAATTAGAATTTGAATGTTGCACTTTTTTTTTCGGGGGGCATTATTAGAAAGATTTTTATGCAGCAACCTACTTCAGTATATGACATGCAATGAAGATGGCATTCCATACTGGCTTGCAATAAAATTGTTGCCAACGAATAAAATCCAGCACCTTTAGCGATTTACTGGAGTAATTTAGAAACATTGAATTTTACGCAAACAAAAAACGGTTAAGGTTAAAATAATTCTTTTTTTATTTGGGTGTTTTGATACTTTTTACATAAAGGATAAAATAGTCAATTGATCTTATATTAAAAGCAAAGTTAGCCGTTAAAGATCGTTAAAAATCTAGGTCACAAATGATAAACATATTACGATAGATTTAGTCGAACAATTGTCCACAATTCTTCTTAATTTTTTTTTTTTAAATCATACGAAATTATATTATTATATTTTATGAATTGGGTATATTTACAAAAATTGTGAGGGAAGATACCACCAATCCAAAAATAATTGACTATAAAATTTTTCATAAATACAAATAAAATATTTAAAAGTATAATAATAAAAAAGTGGTATGTGCAACTATTTCTGAAACAATGGGATTCATCGGTCCGGTGTCTTCTCTCTGAATAAAATGATTGAACAATTGTGGCATTTCTAATTTTATGAGCAGCGATAAAAAATAAAATTACGTTAAGGAGAATCACTAGAAAACTATGTCATTTTTCCTAGATGAGGAGAGGAAGCAGCTCCTCTCATTACTAAAATGAGATCATCCAGCGTCTCGTAGATTGAATCAGAACAAGGATGTGCTTTATCAGCAACACAAAAACAATGGGTGTTCCCATGAATGCTAATCCAACTGCACCCAGGTGACTTCTTTAAACCTCTATCTTTCATCATTGTTCTCAACTCAGCTACTGCATCCCATCTTCTAGAGGAAGCATACAAGTTTGATAGCGATACATAGTTTGAGGGATTCTCTGGTTCTAACTGTATAAGTGACTTGTAAGCCAAATCTTGCATCTCGGAGTTCCCATGCATTACAGAAGCACTAACAAGAGCCCCCCAGATGCTTGGACTGGGTTCAACAGGCATTGTTTTAATGAAATCGAGTGCTCTATCAAGCTGACCAGCTCGACCTAACATATCAACAACACAAGCACATATCTCAGTTGTTGGCTTAATTCTGTATGTGTTTATGACTGAATTGTATATATCAAGGCCTTCGTTTATCAATCCTGACCTGCCGCAGGCAGAAAGAACCCCAACAATTGTTATAATATCTGGTTTGCTCCCAAGGCAAAGCATCTTATTGTACAATAACACAGCTTCATGTGCCTTCCCATGTAATCCATATCCTGAAATAATTGAACTCCATGAGATTGCATCTTTGTTCAAAGAACTATCCTCAAATACTTGCCTTGCACAATCCAAGCTCCCACACTTAGAATACATGTCTATCAAAGCATTACACAGAGACACATCATGATTCAACTCCTTTCTAATTGCAAATCCATGAATTTGCTTCCCACCGCTTAAACCAATAAGTGAGCTACAAGTGGGAAGAACACTCACAAGCGAAACTTTGTTAGGTTCTATTCTATCTTTCACCTGCATTTCATAAAAAAGAACCAATGCTTCATCCAAATCTCCATTCTGCACATAACCGTTGATCATTGCCGTCCAAGCATAAACATTTCTACGCTTCATTTGATCAAATACTCGCCTACTCCAAACTACTTTATTATCCCTTGAATACATATCAATCAATGAACAAGCCAAATGAAAATCCGAATCAAAACCAATATCCAACTCACTCCTCACAATATAACAATGAAGCTCCCTACCATAATCCCATCTTTTAGTGTTTTCGACATTACCACCAATCAAAGTCAAAAGACTTGAAACAGTAAATGCATCAAGTTTCACTCCATCAATCTGCATAGACCTAACAATTTCACACAAATCCTTACCCAAACTAAAATCCCCCGAACTCGCATGCCCCGAAATTCGCACATTCCAAGAACCCACATTTCTTTGAGGCATTTCATCGAACAGGTTCAGACATTCACTAAATTTTCCACATTTAACATACATAAACATAAGAGAATTGGCCAAAATAACATCCACAACAAACCCAATTTTAATACTCAGCCCATGAATCAACATTCCAACATTTAAGTCCTTAATCTCTCCACTTAATTTTGATATGGTCGCCAGAGTAAAATCATCTGGTGACACATTGCTATAATACATGTTACTAAACAACTCCAAAGCTTCATTGTGTCCATGGTTTTTGACATACCCATTAATCAGTGAGTTGTACAGATACACGTCCTTGTGTTGAATTGAGTTGAAAACGAGTTGAGACTGAGTTGGGCGGCCGCATAAAGCGTAAGCACTGATGAGTTTTGTGCTTACGAATGGGTTTGAAATGTGGCCGAGTGAGAGGATTTGAGCGTGGGATTGTTTGGTGAGTTTCAGAGATCGATGGGTGACTGAAACCTGAAGAAAATGCTGCACAGTGGCAGAAGTGTAATTACGGGAGGTTATGAGGGCAAACGTGTTGCGCGCGGAGGAGACGATCATCAGAGAACAGACAGTTTATGAATGTCCGCTGACACGGAGTATCCTACAAGTGTTTCTGTCATATAATTTAATTTATGATGTATTATATATACTCTCTAATAAAATATTTGGGAGCCTAAGAAAATTTCTTGAGGCTTTCGATAAAAGAGAAGGCAACGCTATATTCAAATGTGCTTCATTGTCGATATGATCATAGATTATTATCAAAATAAAACTCATGGGTATTTAAAGTTTAAGTCATAATATCCTTTAAGAGTTAAAGACCTTTAAAGTGTAATTATCTGAGGTCATAAATTATTATGCTTACAAAGATTCGGGTTTTCCCATATAGGTTGTAGAGGTTGATTTGATTTTCATTTTTAAAGATTTAGAGGTAAATGAGACAATTTTGAGTTTAAATATTTAGATTATATTATTATAAAATTAATTTAAAATGTTGTGATAGACTTCTTATTATAAATATCAGTAAATTATAATGTGATTAAAAGAAAACTCTCGTACTAATCATAATTTATACAATTAACAAAACATTAGTAATAGAATTACTAATCACATGAATTTTCACCTCTTTAGCACTATCTTTGAGAATATTGTAATTTTTTTTCTTCTTTTTAGTTGGAAAGTAGGGGTTTTATTTAAGTCTTTTTCAAATGTTGCAATGGTAAGATTTATCTCCTCTGAAGAATGGATAAGAATCTCTTTAATTAAGGATGTGTACTTATAGTAGAAACGTATAAACCCAATGAACCAACTTATTGTTGAAGTACTTTTACTTCGCTTTTATGATACCCCGAACAAAAATAATTGTTATTCGTAAAATAATCGTTATTCGTTTGATTCCAGGTAAGCCTGGATACTAGCTAGATGTTGCTCGTTAGAATGTCAACACATAGGCCACAGCATACGTTTCCATTGCAAATTAATTATATCACAGTTTCAAAAAGTGTGATTGAGCAAATCGGAAAAAGATAACGTATGAGATAGTGCAATTAAGAGAATCTAGTTCCAATCTTAATTTGGGATCACAGATTAATATAATAAATGTTAAAAAGAAGACAGCATTTAGTTTTATATTTCATGATCAAGCTTTTGTAAAACGAATATGGCGACAAAGGTAACCAAAAGGCCAACAGAACTTGCACTAAATTTGAAAGTACTCCGTAACCCTGTCCTTTCATATCTTTTTCAGTACTGAACCTAAGCTATATAACTTTATCATCATCCGAAAGATGTGATTATTCTGCTCGATCCCTTTGCTGCTAAAATTATTTGAATGCTTTTCCATCATATCATCTGTCTTTTCTTGAGCAATATTTGTCAATTTTTTTTTATCAAATTAATAATCTGGTAATCTCCTCGAAGAAAATTTTATCGTGACAGTCCAATTTAAAAGTTCGATGGGAGAGCATTATAATCCGACAGCCAAACAATTAGGCTATCACAGTAGAGTATAATGGGTGGACAAATTCGGATTTAGATAGATCCGATTGGATTTCGAATTAATCAAATTGAGGAAAAGATAATCCAAACTCAATCCGAACTTGTAATCTAATCCGATTTGATTCGAATACTAGATTGAAAATTATGTCATAAGGGGTTTGGGGTGGGAGACCATTATGATCCGGTAGCCAAACAACTAGGCTACCACAACAGAGTATAAAGGACGGGCAAATTCAGATTCAGATTGATCCGATGGATTTCGGGTTCATCAGATTGAGGAAAAGATAATCCAAACTCAATCCGAACTTATAAAATCCAATCCGATTTGATCCGAATATATAGATCGAAAACTGTCATAAATGCTTTGCGTATCCACAATACTAGTTTAGTTTTTTTTTCAAATTTGTAGATTGGATAGGGTTTGGTCCCATCTAATCACAATCCAATTCAATCGAGATGAAATTTTCATACGCATCCAATCCAAACCCAAATTTTTGGATGGGATCAGGTCTGTCAAATTATTTGCCCACCCCTATGCAACGCTTTCAAACAATCTATTCATTTGGAGAGTGTTGCGTTGTGGCAGCAGAGCTGCTTGGCTGCGAAGTGTATCATTTAAGAGATAGCAATGGGACCCATAATGTATAATTTAATTATATAACTTATCATTTTGATACAATGTAATTTTTTTTATGGTGGTACAAGAGGTATGGAGTTCTAACTGTGCTTCCATGTGTCGAAAAAAAGCTTACATTCTACATTCGTGTAAAATACTTCCAAAAAATAAACAAATTAAAAAAGAGAGAAAGAAAGAAATAATGAGCTTACTGGTTTGGCTGCTGTGATGTCTATAGCCTATCTATAATTAAAAGATTTTGGGATCGAATTTAACTCATGTCCAGGTAGTTAAAGATTTAACCCTCGCACCAGTTCTGAAAGATAATTAGTTTAATTTGTCTTGCCATCTGGTTTGGGTGGGATTTCTGTGCCTTTTTTTCTTCCCTTTTTTAATAAAGAAAAAGTTTATCTAAAGGACGATACAAAACTATCATTTGTCAATAACAAAACTCTTGTTGATGTCCTATTATTGCTTGTAAATAGTTAATAATGGATGGTTACAATCTTTCCACAAAACACCAGACACCTAAGCATCACTACTTCTCATCTTTCCATGCAAAATTGGACCACTTTATTAATTAACTAGAAAGAAGTACATAAAGTTTGGATTGCATATGTTATTACAACGCAAATTTTCACACCATTGCATCAGTCCAAAGCTCCAGCAAAGCTTTCTTAAGAGCCTTGTCATTTGATGACACAAAAAAAAAAAAAAAAACGAGAAGTACTAGACTAATTTTAAGTCATGCAATAATTTAGCAAATTAACAAAAAAACCCAACAAAGTTAACAAAATGGAGCCACTAAATTGTGCAAACTAGCTTTGCTTGTTGCACAAGCAGCAGCACCAAAATCATCCAAATTCCACAAACCGTCCCACAGAATTTCCTCATTGGAGGGCTCTGTCGTAATCGCACTATTGTTGTTGCCATTAGGCATGCAATTATAAAAGAAATTATTGGCTTGTTGATCCTGATCAGTTATTGTATTAGGCTGATATCCCATAAACTCTGGCCTCAGCGCCTGAGGCATATATGGCACTCTATGCTCACTTTCATCAAGCAAGAACATGATCCTTTTCAAGTCCAGTTGATTAAGTTGCATGTCTTGCTGCTGGTGCTGGTGCTGGTGCTGGTGCTGCTGCAGTTGTTGCTGATGAAATTGTTGCCTTTTCAGAAGGCGATTTTTCGCCTTATCAGTGTTATCAGAAGAGGTTTTAGCCTTTTTCTTGAAATGGGTCCTCCAATAGTTCTTGATTTCATTATCAGTTCTTCCTGGCAAGCTTCTAGCAATTGTTGACCACCTGAAATAATATCGTTGATTTGTTAGCGTATTATTATAAACATTAATTAACTTAAATATAATTATAATCAAACTATTATATTTACCTGTTTCCCCATCTAGCATGCAACTCAAGAATTATGCTTTCTTCGTGTGGTGTTATTTGCCCCCTCTTGAGGTCTGGCCTCAAATAATTCACCCACCTCAATCTGCAGCTCTTTCCATTCCTTCTCAAGCCTATACAGCCAAAAATAAGTTTTTAACATGCAAAAAGCACTTCTAGAGAAGCAGAAGCAAAAGAAGTTTACAGCTTTTTATTTACCTGCAAGCCTGGCAACAGAGTTCCATCTGCCTTCACCATGTAGCCTAACATATTCAATGAGAAGCCTATCTTCTTCAGCAGTCCAAGGACCCTTTCTCCAGCCTTCATCAATAATGCCCCAACCCATTTGTGCACCCATCATTCCCCAAGACATGTGAAATTGTCAAATGAAAAAAGCAAAAGCGTTAAGCAGCTTAAGTATCTAGCTAGCGAAGTTACAATTATTCAAGCTTTTGCTTTGTGTTACAAGCAAAAGCTTATTTATAAGTCTAAGCTTTTTAATTGTCCTCCAAATTCTATGGCACTTCGAGGTGAGTGTGTGTGGCATATTTATATACGCACTAAAGCAATATCATTCCATCAGTCAATTTACTGTCCTTTTCAAAATCATCCATATCCTTTTCCTGTGCAAGAGCTACTTGTGATTTCTAGGATACCATCATCACTCGGTAAAATGACGAGAACAACCTTTTCATCATGCAGGGTTCTGATGAGTCGACGGCTGTGATGAAGTGGGGGCAATTAGGAAGATTTAAAAGAATGTTAAGGCATTGGGTGACATGTTCTATTAAGGGATCAAATCCAATTAGAATATATTTGTTGATGCTAAAGCAAGACAAAGAGAGACACGAATCTCATAGCCTTTGGCCACGTATTAACTAGGGCTTATGCATCAAGACAATAGGAATTAGTAGCCCTGAAAAATATAGGAAATAAAATATCAAGTGGGTGGTGGATTTTTTTCATTCGAAAATTACTTGAGACCAATGGGGTTTTACCAGCTGTTGTCTTTATTTTCTTCTAAAGGGTATGAATACATTTAATCTCCATTAAATCTTAATAAAATAGAATTTGTTGGATTCCATATCGGGCATTGGGGTCATTTAAATATTCAGCCTATTGATGGTTTTGGTACGTCACAAAGAGGACAGGTGGCCTCTTTGGTTATGTTCTTCCAAGAGAGGTGCTTCAGGGGACTACTGACTGTATATATTTTCATTACTCAGTTCTCTTGTTTTGCCACATATAGCAAAGCATTGTATTTTTTTATTATAGGGTTTGAGAATTTAAAGAAAGCGGAAAATGAAAAGTGGTTAGGTGGGCTGATAATTATATGAGTTTAGTTAGCTAATGTCATTATTTCTTTCTTATATTTAAAGAGTTTTTTTTTACATTTAGAAATAAATTTAGTTCATTATGAATCTAATATCTGGAGTATGCTATCATATAACTAATTTAAGAAATTTTTATAGACTTCTAAGTTATAAATATCAGTATTTATGAAAACATAATACTAATTTAACGAAATTATATAAATTGATCATATAGATCATTAGTTTATTATAAAGGATTAGGATGCCAACATTTGTTAGATATTTTGGTCAAAGAATTGGGGATGACCGATGTTCTTTACTTTCCAATTATTTGCTACTAAGTGGTGATGAAGTGTACAGAATCAGATTTAGATTGAGCCTTAAACAATCAGGGTGCAAAATTTTGTTTACTAGACCAGTCCATTATTGCCAGCTTCAATAACAACTTCGAAATTAAAAAAAAAACAAAGAAAAGAGGAAGAAGACCACTATCGAGTATTGACCATCTGCCCTTATCTTCTTGCCTATGTGGCGTCATATGATGACCAAATTTTCTTTTCTTGGGAAAGTGACTTAGTAGCACGGAAAATGCATATTCTCATCTGTTACAGCATCAAATAGACACTAAAAATCCTTGTTCTGTACGGAATTATTTACTAATTAAAGTGAATCTTAAAATACTTGTACTGCTTAGACATTGTTTAACAGCTAAGCATGCTGTGATCTTTGAAATAATTGATTAGCTTTCTTTTGATTAAAGAAGCCGAGTAAAGGGCAGAAGATCTCATGCTGTTCCTTGTTTGTTTCTTCCATTTGGGTGTCTTTTCGAAGTAGATTAGGACGGAGGATTTACACAATGCTGTGGCCCATGGGGCTACAACCAAGCATTAGTTAACATTTTATATTATTTTTTTCTTAATTGCAAGGGATTGTGGTGGCATGCCTATGAGTTTCTAGAAATCCTGGCTTTTTCAATCAAGAACTCAACTTAATTTGCTAGGTTATATTTGGAATTTTATTTTTGAAAGAAGGTTATATTTGGAAATTGAATATTTAAACATAGAAATAAAACACCAAACAAGTTTTCTTTGTGAGACATATTTATGCATTTTTATAACTTCCCATGAACCCCCCCCCCCCCCATAACACCAAAAAAAAAAAAAAAAAAAAGAAAAAGAAACCATCTGCTTGTTTAAAAATTGCATCAGTTATCTCTAATCTGAAAAGGTTTTTCACCTTTTTCATTCAAATATTACTGCATGTTAAGGGGATTTTTTAAAAAAAATCCACTGTTTCAGGAGTACTTTGCCAGTACTTCATCAAATGCACTTTCAAAATTAATATCCTTTCAAGTGCTTTTAAAAAAAATTAAAAATTATTTATAAAAAATTGATTATCCTCTTGCAAGCACTTGTTGTAAAGACACTTTTAAAGCTATATTAAATCTTGCAAATTAAAATTGCGTATCAAAATTTTAGTTGCCTGCTTCTTTTTGAGCAGTTTCAATCAAGAAAATACATAAAGAAAGTTCACTTAGCATTATTTTTAGTCAGATTTCACTAGCAGTGGAGGACAATATATAATTAATTGTGTAAAGCTTTTTTGTTTTGATAAGATAATCTTTCGGTATTTTATTGTCTAAAACCGAAAGTAGTTCTGAAATTAGCATGATTAAAGGATCTTAATCACGCGATTACATCGAAACATAAGATTGCGATACTGAAATTAGTATGATTACGAGATCTCAATTATACGACTACTTTTATTGTGCTATCGTCTAAAGATTTGATCTTTACAGCAAGTTTGACAGATATATGATCGGTCCAAATTAATTGCTGAGCTCTATTTTATTTAATATCTTTGCATAACAATTTTTCTCTTGTATTTTTGTTGCATTTCTTTCATATTTGCCAAATATGTATGTGAGTATGCGTGTATGTATGAATATAGAGAGGTGTGAACGTCCCTTGTTTTAAAATTATGTAAACACGTTATTAAGGCATATGATTTTATAGTTAATTAAACAGTAATTTTTAAAATCACATGGTTTAATAGTGAATTAAATATTGATTTTATTAAATTATATGGCTTAAGAGTGTGTCTATATTAAAAAAAATGGCAGCAGTCAAAATGAGAGAAGAACTATATATTTATATATATATGTGTATGTATATATATATATATTACAATTTAGATCTTAAACCTTCTTAAAATTCTTTTAAAAAATATTACTTCATATGATGTAATAGTGGAATGCCAGGATCCTAAATTAGATGAGAACCTATATTAGTTTAGATGAGAATGAGAAACTTCATTCATTAATCACAAACTCTTATCTTGACTTTTATTATCACTAAAACTTAAGTTGAACTGCACCGAGAAATATTTACTGAATAGATTTAAATATATTAATTTGAATAAATTTTTAATATAATTACTTTTGAAAAAAAAAATAAATGGTGGAGCAAGAAGAATAGAAATCAATATCTATTGCATTGTAATTTTAGAAGAGAATTTATGTTGCTGTCAGAATGAAGCGGGCGAATAAAAATTATATAATTGGATTCAGTTCTGATTTGGCCTCGTGTTTAATTTTTATAAGTTGTAGTTGAAAGTTATCATACAAAAATATACGTCTGATAAAATTTAATGGTAGTCAATTTTTTAAATACACAAGAGATCCCTAAAATATATATAGCATAATTCATATTAGCAGCAGAACTAAATTCCCAAAAAATGACTTGCAAACAAGTTTAATTTCCTAAAATACCTCGCTAGACTCGATTTATTTTAATAACTTGCAAACAAATTTTCTTTCTAATTGGCCCCAAATATGTATATTTAAACTTTTATACATCTACAATATTTATAGAAAAAACAGTCCTTAATTAGTCTTCACTATTTTGTTCTTGTACAAGGATAAAGACAGAGACAGTTGATTGATGAGACCTTTTGCCACGAAAATTGATAAATTCTGAAGTAAAATCTTCAAAAAATATCTACAACTTTGTTGGACTTTCACATTAACATAATCATCGTGAACGGAAAAAATATAGCATGTTTGGATAATGTTTCGACTAAAATAGTTGGGATCAAAAATATATATTTTAAACCAATCTCTTCATTTTTTGACTGGAAAATTACTACTACTACTGTTCTTACCTTTACTACTTCACTTTTACAACTATTTAACATTATGTACGTGATAAATAATAAAAAAAATGTTTAAGTCGGTCATCTAATTGATCATTAGAATCGAGAAATTAAGGGTAAAAAATAATAACACCAAACTAAAGGAAAATGTTATTAATCCAAAAGTAATTTTCACCATAATTATTATAAACCTGCCTTACTATTTGCCATTCTATCACTTGGCTAAATGCTCTTTGAATTCCAACAGTTTGAGCCAATTACTTAATTATTCTGTATAATTTTAGAACTTATACAAAAAGCCTATGTCATTGTGTTTGTGGTTGTTGGATATGACTTTTTAAAAGTAAATTAAGAAGAAAAGGATAGATACATTCCTATGATTTAGAAAAATAGTCATTCAACCTCAAGTTTTCAAAAAGAACACCCAAATCTATTTTTAATCATAATACCCTTTGAATTATTAGCTAAAACAATTAACTATAAATATTGATAAATAAAATATAATATGCATAATATAAAATGTCTAGAAGACCAATAAATTAAAATATTTTTAATATTAAAATAATTTTAAATATGTAAATTATTATACTAATTTTAATAAAATATTTTTATTAAATATAAAGATTCTAAATAAATATTTGGGTTTCATAGATTTTAAAATTAACAAAATATCTTTCATGTTAATAACCTTTAAATTATTATTTTATATAATATTCAAAATAATTTAAATTTAATATATTTATTTAATAAAATTTACTTCAGTATAATAAAATATGTTTAATAGATTGTAAAGAAAAAAATATTTTTTGAAGTATTGAAATTATTTTAAAATTTATTTAATTTAAAATTTTATTTTAGTAATATTTATATGTATATAAAATATTGGAGTCAATTTTTTGGAGTTAATAGAACCAAATGGGTATTATGTCAAAGCAGGGTCTTAATATCCGCTATTGAAAACTTGAAGATTTTTATGATTATTTTTTCAAACTTCAAAAGTGTAAGTGTCCTTTTTCCCTAAATTAATAGTATTTTATGAAATATAACCTAAAATTTAAACAAATTTTACTTGCATCAAGTGAATAATATATTATAATTAAATAAATTTTAATAGAGTTAGATGTACAATAGAAAATTTTTGAGTAATTTTAAAAATTATAAGGATTAATTAGATAATTAGTCGAGAGACCAAATGTGTGCTCTCTGTCATTTAACGTGCAAGTTGGCCAAAAAAAATAATAATAAAGGAAAATTATTATTACCCCACCTCTTTTTTGTTTTATGTTCATTTAATCACCATTAAATTCTAACATATTTTTTGCACCACCTTTCTTTTTAAGTTTGTATCAATTAGCCACTTTTGTACTAACACCGTTAAATAATTTTAATAAAATGATAATTTTACCCCTAAATAAATAAAAAGATTAATTTTATTTTATAAAAGCATTGAAAATAAAAAATTATAATTATAAAATACTCCTAATTTAATAAAAAAATTCAAAAAATTAGAATATTTATTTTTTTAATAAAATTATTTTAATAAAAAATTATAATTATAAAAATAATTACAAAATTTTTGGATTTAATAAAAATCTCCTAAATTATTAAAATTTTGGGATTTATTTTTAATAAATAAATTCAGTTATTTTAATAAAATTTTGCAAAATTATAATTTTTAATAAACAAATTCACTTATTTTTATTAACATATTACAAAATTATAATTTTTAATAAAAATAATTATTAAAATTTTACAAAATCTAAATTTAATAAAAATTAGCTGAGCACCTCTATTTGAGATTTATTTTTTATTAATTTAGAAATATTTTTATAATTATAATTTTTTATTTTTAAATCTTTTATAAAATAAAATGATCTTTCAATTTATTTAGGGATAAAATTGTCATTTTGCTTAAATTATTTAGACAAAAGTTTAATTGATACAAATTTAAAAAGAAAGGTGATGCAAAAACATGTTAAAATTTTATGATAGTTGGATAAACATAAGACAAAAGAGAGGTGGGGTAATGATAATTTTTCAAAAATAAATAAAGAAAACTAGCCAAGCGAGAAGAGTTATGTTATCGATAAATTACTCTTTAGTCCCTTAAGTTTAGACTAATTACCCACTTAGCTTTTTTATTTTAAAAAATAATCCAAAATGAAGTTATTTGTTGTCACCATAACTTTTAGATCTAACTTTTGTAGCATAAAATAATATTTTTGTCTCATACAATTATAAAATTCAAAATAAATAAGAAACACAATAGGTAAAAGTAGAGAATGAAGTCGATTTAAATAAAAATAAATTTACAATGTGGAGGTTTTGTTAATTTTCAATAGAATAACACAGTTTAATGATATTTTGTTGTTTTGCTAGAAACTGCCCCAACATTTTTTTTTTTGAAAAGAGAAACTGCCTCAATATTAATTGTGAGACTTTTCTATTTTTTCTATTACTGAAATTACAGTGCAAAGAGGTTCATTACAAACGTTTAGATCATTTCACATTCAATCGATTACAGTAAATAAATTGGTTGAATTTTTTTAGGCTTACTGCCAAGCAGAAAGAAAAATAGTGGATCAAAATATTAGCAAAGGAAGAAATTAAAAATACATCATGGGTATAGGAAATGATATACCCACCCAAGTTTACAAAGTTAATATATTAGGTAGAGTGCTACCTTGAATAACCCTTAGGTCTTTGACTAACATTCCTCTATTATTGAGTCTACCAGCTAATAGCACAACAAATCTCCCACAAAAACTGATTTATGACCTGTTTTGGTATTGCAGTTGAGCATTTGTGCCTGGAAGTTATAGCATTAGATTGTTAGGTAAATACTAACTATTGTGGCAATGAAGTTAAATTCTTTTGATCCAACACTTGTATGATGAAAATCTTATGACATTTTTACTATTTCTGTCAAAATCATTTTTTTAATTATATTTATTACACAATATTAACTTTTATTTTATATTTTATAATTTTTTTATAGTAGATATAATTTAAAAGATACGATAGCTCAATATCAAACAGGACATGTATCTTGTAATTTTCTAAATTTGAAGCTTCAAACATCCATTAATTAATAGCATTAGAACCATGAAAAATATATTAATTTAGAAAATATTAATTGATTGATTAACTAAGGAATTATATTTTTATGAAGATATTAATTTAGAAAATATTAATTGATTGATTAACTAAGGAATTATATTTTTATGAAGATATTACTTATCTTGGAAATTGTGATCAAGTTTATAGTGTATATTATATTTTTTACGTATGTCTTATTTGTTTTATTTATTGTGTTTTATTAGAGTAGTAGTAATTATCTCAAATTGGTGGTAATAAGATTCCTACAGAATTTTATTTGTCTATGTTAAAAATAATCCTCAAAATGAAACTAACATTGAAATAACGACACTATTTACGTTTGGAACTTCTTTTCGCATCTCCATAGGGTCTGCCTCGCATTTCTTGTCATCATTTCTTAACCAAAAACAAAAAAAGTGTACAGCATTTACCCATGTTATGAATACTATTCCAAAGATACACGTATGGTGATGGCAACTTGAGATATTGATCGATCAATTAATTAATTAATTAGGTAAAGCCGGATATGAATTTGGCTGTAGAGCACAACAAAAACATTTTGAACCGACTGCTTGACCTGAGAGTGTTAGAAACGTTGACCGTTGCCATCAAGGCCGGTAAAAAGGTATTTATTAGAGACAATTAATTAATTAGAGATCAAAAAGATCATTAGTTGATGTCATCAGTGAACTCAATCAAAAACACCAATGAAGAAATCGGTCAAATAGATTATCAAAAACCTTTGACTGTACCTGCCCAATGCCCGTTTATGTTCATAAAAGCAACCCCAAGAACATGACCAATCGCGAATGGTGCTAGTTAGGAGAATAATTTTAATGAACAAGGTTTTGCATTTCATTTTCATCACTTTTTGCATTTCATTTCATTATCAACAGAAAAATATCCAATTTCAATTTCAAACACGCATAACCCGTTCTTTAATTACGTCCGAAACTCGATCGTCTCCAAAAGGTGATGCAGGAGGAACTCCTTTTTGTTACTACTAGGAGCTTAATTTTGACCTGCAGAGCAGATTTGTTTATATATAAATTGGCCCATGAAGCTTTAACTATTATGCATTTTACCCCTAAATCTACAATTTTTTTTTTTTTTAAGACTTGGCTCCCAGGAGCGTTTAACTGTTTTTTTTTTCGCCTAAGACATCAAATTCTCTAAGGCAACCCGTGCTTGGTTGACTATAATATAAGCAAGAGACATCATTTACCCAATCACAAAGGATTTAAACTCAGATTTTTGAAACAAATTGGATAGGAATTTCGTACATCTGATGCGTAACTTAAATATGACAAGCTGTCCTCGAAGGGGGGAAATATTAAGTGAATTGATTGGAAATTAGGAGATATAAATATATTAATAGGATCACGAAAATTTTGAGAATATATATAATTTATTTGTTAATTCTATTGATTGAATAAGTTTAGATATATTTATACCACATAAAACCTAATTCGTAATATTTGAGTAAAAACCTTATGTTGTGTTAATTTTATCACTATTAAACTTGTTATATTCATCTATAGAAACATCATTTTCTTTCCCCCTTTTTTTTTTGTGTCAACCAGTTACTAACATGATATCAAAAACAATTTTTCTATTTAACTACATTCTTGATTTAAGTTTTACTATATATATATATATATATATATATATATATATATAATGCTGATCTAGTCCAGGATTCTTAGACTTTTTAAAGTCTGAAAAAGTTATTAAATAATGTGTTAAATCATGCAATTTAATAATATAATGTCATTATATTATTAAACTGTACAATTTAATAACTTTCATGGTCATGATATTTTACACTGCATGATTTAATAACTTTTTCAGACAAATCCAAGATCCATAAATCTTATCAACATCATATGGTTTAATTTCTAAGAGAACATACTCATCAATCTCATCTCTAATGGCTTGCGTTGTTTTGCACTACCAACTAATCATCCATTTAGTGTTTCCTTTTTCTTAGACAAAACACACACTTCTCCTCTTTCTTAAGTACTATCAAAACTTTTAGAGATAAAATAATTAATCTATTATTATTTTTTCTTGTCTTCTTTAATCCTAATCTTTCTTCACTTACCATTCATTTAATTTGATTGCCGATTTCAATCGAATTACTTTTTGGATGCACGAGTGTGTAAAGGTGAATGACTCTCTAAGCCTCAATTATGGTCAATCAGTCAAGTCCTAATCAAAAGTTATTAATTTATTACATTTTATCATTCTCTGGCTCTCTCGTTAATCTAAGGGGCCTCGGGTAGGCAAAAATTGCATGCCATCATATTTAAAAGATCTCTATATGCTTGTTGCTGTGATACCAAGCAAAGCACAAAGATAGAATATTATTATTCTTATTTTCCTTTTAAATCGTTTCGTTTTGAAATAGATATGAATTTGATCTATCTATACATCATTGCCACAAGGATATACAACAAATAAGTCCAAAATCAGAATGAGAAAGAAAAAGATATCGTGATGTAAGTCTATTATTCCTTGCATCATAGGTGTTGCTGCGTCTTGAAATCCTAATTGCCACGGTTCCGCTGCATCACAAGGAGCAATTGTAAGGAATAACCATTCTAGTAAACGAACAATCATTTGCTTTGCTTCCAAAGAGCCCAAAGAGGGACTCAAGTATTTTACTTTATAGCATTCCACCTTGCATTCATGTCGAATGGGGGAACTCTCTAGGTGAACCCCTGCGATATGGGTTAGATAAGTCTTGCTTTTGGTCAATTTCAGTCTGGTCTTAGGTTGCCGTTTCATCCTTTCGTGAGGACGATGTTAGATTTCTACAAGCAAATAAGTCCATGTTCACTAGCTTCTTTTTTTAACACCTTTAAAGAATCTAAATATTATTATTAACACTTTTACTGTCAAACTTTAGATCAAGTATTCACATACCATACACCGCCGCTACCATCAACCTCGCCCAACACGACGTCAGTACCCAATTTTTTTTTAAATTAAGTTCGACACGGGCCTGACAAGACGAGCCCACCTGCATGCGCCCAAAAAGTCACCAATTTTATTTTTTCTTCTCTGCCTAATGTGCTCCAAATAAGGCTTAAAAGTTCTACGTGGTTTACAAGGCTTATTTAAGCCTCACGCCGCCTCAAGGCTTTATTTGTTCTCACGCTATTCCAAGCAAGGCTAGTCTTCATCAACAACTGTAAAATAAATAATAATAATAATAAACTACAATCATAATAATTTGCTGCAAGAGCAATTAATATTTTATCATCAGTTTATCACAATTTCACAACTATATATTTAATTTCAAAATAACCAATCATTCATAACAAAACAATACATAAATTTAATTAAATTTAATTCTATAGATCATAAATTCATAATAATGATTAATTAAAATTAAAAATACAATCCTCAAATAACAATTACAATAAGTCATAACTCATAACTCATAACTACGAGATATCATTTTTAATTTATCATAAATATATTTAATTCATAATAATTTTTTTTATAAATATGAAAAATATTTCATTCGAAACATATCTCTATTAAATATTAATTAAGTTATGATTTAATATTAATATGAAAAATATTTTGTATGAATAATTTTTTATTATTAAAATTGTAAAATTTTTTATTTATCATTTATAAATTTATGATATTTATAATTTTATTTATTAAAATTATGATATTTACTTATTAATTTAATACACTATAAATATAAAAAATTAATTAAATAAATATCATAAGTAAAATTAAATATTATAAATAAAAATTATTCATTTAATAAATATCATAAATAAAATTATGATTTTATTTATTAAAATCATGATATTTACTTATTCATTTAGTAAATTATAAATATAAAAAATTAAAATATTTATTTAAACTAAGATTTAAATTAATTTTTAAAAGTCTATGCTAAAAAATATATTAAAAATTTAATTTTAAGATATTTTACTTTAATTTTATAATATTTTATATTTTAAGATATTTTACCAATGAAGTCGCTTTTTACCAACGTAAGTCGCCATGACAAGCTTTTTCAGACGCTGGCTGTATTTATCTCTTAATCGCAGCTATTGAAAGTTCTGCTGAATTTTTTAGTTCAAAGATTTTACCGCACGCCACAGGCTCGAATACACAGGCCGCGTCAGGCGGACACGCGTTGCTGCGTCGCCGGGCCCAGCCTGGCCCAAGCTTCTGCTGGCTCAAAGTTCGGCCCCACGGGTGGGGCCCTGACATGGCCAGTAACTGTAGCGCCCATATACCGTGGGCCCACAAGTGTCAGAAAAAAACCCGACCCTGACCTTTAAGCCATTAATTTATAAATAAAATAAATTTAATTTAAATAAAAAGAAAAACTGAATTTTTTAATATTAGTATATATATTTATTAGTTTATATTACTAATAGCCATGATTCGAATTATTATTTTATTATATAATTAAATGGCTATCTTTAATTTAAATATTTTTTCTCAATTTAAAAATATTTTATAATTAATTTTGAAAGATTGCGCCTACTAGTTCGAGATAATACTGAATAGAAACATTTGAATGTTTTGGACAGGCAGTGGGATCTTTTGTGGGGTGGTACTAAAACTAATTGACCTGGCTGAAGTTCCAACCTGCTCCATAAATCGCGGCCTGGCGGGTATACAATATCAGGATGTGTCACGCGAATAGGAAGAAAAAAAAAAAGTTACATCCAAATCTTCTTTTACTGATTAAATCCATTTAGTTGAGTGCGTGACAGGGTGGGCGTTGGAGCCACTTTTCATGATTACGAAAAGACCCCTTCCAATTTGAGAGTAAATGGGTGCAAGAATTATAACGGAACGGCTGTCTAGCATCGAATTAAAATTTTCTTCTGATTTAAGATTTTCGTTTTTTAAAAAAAAAATCAGCATATGATTAGCCGTTAATATTTTTTCATTGCTATAAAAAAAAACACATGATACATAATTTTAAAAATTTCATAGTAAGAGAGAATCTAAAATCTCAATCCTCTTCCATAATGAGAAGAAAAACTCTTCCCAAACAGGAGTAAATAAGACCATTCATAGGCACATATGTTTAGATCATGTTATAAACTTATAATAAAATACATAAATGACACTTTTATCCCTCTTGGACTTTGCTTTTAATACATAAGTCCCTAATAAATTTTTTATAACTCATTTTAAAGTATTAAACTAGTGGTAAAAAATTACTGTTGAAGAGTAAATATTACATTTTTACGTACAAAATAATTATTTAAACCCTCTACAAATTGAAATTAGTAAATCCGTTCTTTGAAATTTTATATTTGCTATTCAACTGTATGTTTTTTCTGTGACATCTTTAACACGATGAATAGAATAAGATGTTAAAAATTAATCAAAAACCTAAATAATAAAAGATAATTTCTTAAGGAGTGAAGCATCATGCCCTCTCAAAAAAATTAATTAATGCCATGACACAGACCATTAAGCATTTATTTGGCAGAAAAGACAAAAAAAAAAAAAAAAAAAAAACGTATTCTCTGCCGGTAAAACAATCCATGTACCTATCGCTTTCAACGACTTCAATGATGACGTTGGCAAAATTTATCATATCTTCGTAAGTGGAACCAAGTTATATATACTGGCATTTTTTATGCTTACCAAATTAATGTTCAATATTCTATTTTTCTTATCATAACTTGTCTTTTTCATCTATTTTCATGAGTAAATTTAAACAGATTTTAATTTTAAAGAGCAAAAACAAAATACCCATCAACATTTAGAGGAAGACCGGCCGGCCGGCTAAGGGCAGCCGAGGTCACAAACTTGGATGACTTGACTTCATTTAGTTTTAGCATGCTTGCTTTTAACATTAACTAAGGCCGGCTTTGGTAATGTCATTTATTTTGTGTATTTGTGATGTATGTATGCGTGTGATCATATTAGGATTGTTAAAACTTATAAGACGATCCATTCTTATTTCGCTAATAAATTAATTGGCTACTGTTGAGGTGGTTTGGCCTAGGATGTTTAAATATCAAACACAAAAAATCAGCATATTGAGTGGAGTGATTTATCCTCTTTGTAAACACAAATATCTCGCTTTACTAGCCAATGTGAGACACAACTCAACAAACTCAAGTATCTCCCTTTTACTAGTCAATGTGGGACATAACTCAACAAATCCAAGTATTTTTCCTTTACTAGCCAATGTGGGACACAATTCAACAATCTCATCTTCGGACAAAATCACTATCGGACCCTAGTCCTTTTGTCCAATACACCTGAGTTGTTCTACCACCATGTTCTAGCTAATTAGGATCTAACTCTGACACCTATTGTTGGGAGGAGGGGCACTTGGCCTAGGATATTTAGGTATCTAACCCAAAAAAACTAGTCTATTGGGTCAAGTAACATATTCTACTTATAAACACAAGTACCTCTCTTTTACTAGCTTATGTGGGACACTACTCAAAAGATACATTATGCTTACCTTTCTTTGTTTTCTTGGAAAGCTGAGGAGTAGCCATTGGCAGGGAAACATAACTAGAAGCAATGAATGAGCCTAAACGAATGGATGAAAATTGGGCTAAAAGTCCAAGCTTTTCATAGGACTACGAACCAATCATCCCAATTTCTATTCTTTAATAAAAAAAAAGGGTAATAATACAATTTCATGCACCGTAGGGTTATAAAATTGACAAATTGTTGAAAGAGAACCAAATGTGGGCAATTAAGATAGGGAAATATAGATGGAAAGAGCATTATTGTTTCACACAATATGTGAATGTTCATTCTGGGCTTAAACCTGTACAATTTTACTTGTCGATCCACTCGAAAAATCTCATACTTCTTGAGAAGAAACCATCATTATAGCCCAGTATTCATTTTTTAATAAAGGATGTGAAATTATGATACCCTCCACTTAAGAGTGGAATAATAAATAAAATATTATTTTAAAAATATATCATTTCTAGAATTGTTAGCTTAAAGGGTTATACATATTATAATTTTGATGATAACAAACATATGTATTAAGTGTTTTAATAATTCTTGTATTTCACAAGCTACTAGTTTTTGAAGGATAATTTTTATACAAGTGAAATCAAGTTCAAGACACTCAAAGGACAACGGTAAAATCAAGAATAGAGATTAAAGCTCAACAGAAAAATTCAGTGCGATAATTTCTTGTAAAGCCAGTATGATTTATTTTATATTTACTTTAACATTTAAGAAGCTCAATAGATGGTTTAGTATATAATTATTTTGTGGATTTGAGAAATTTGGTTTAAAATGAAAAAGTTTTAAATCTTGGTGTTGGACTTATTTGTCAAGTTTTAAACCTTTTGGGCTACATTGTGACTTATAAAAGATTGAGGGTCTAAGTGAAAGATTTTGAGATTTATTAATTTTTATGATAATTGTGTTAAAACTTGAAAAGGATTTCTTTGAAAAGTTATACTATAGTTTGGGTCATACTGTAATTTCATAAAGTTTTAGGAATGATAAGTAAATTCCGAATTTGGATTTATTTGCGAATGTTTGAAATATTTTGGGTCATACTATAATTTATAAAAGTTTGAGGACCTATATGTAAATCCAAACATTGATATCCAGAATTGGACCTATTTGAAACATTTTATATTTGAAACATTTTATGAATTTATGGGTCATAGTATAATTACAGAAAGTTTTGGGATAAATTATAATTTTATGAACACTATTAGTGTAGCAAATTTCAAATCTAACTAGAACTTCAATCGTTACGAATGGATCCGGTTAATTTAGCGCCAGTCATTGATTTCGGGTTTTTGACTATAACGTCTAGTTTTCAAGCTTTAACTATAAAAACTCAACTCCAACTTCTTTTTAAAGACTAATGCAAGTATAAACAAGATCCTATAACATATATTAAGCTTCCAATTCACAAAATTATCATAGATTAAATCATTTTGTGCTATTATTTGTGAATCTGCTCTTATAGAGAGTTTCTTGTGTAATTTTCATTTCTTATCAATTTAAGTGTGTTCAAGTGAGGGAAACACTTGGGATAAAGAGATTAGGGTGATAATGTCTTCATTGTAGAGGTCTATTGACAACTTGAAGTCAAGTGTAAAGAACTTAAAGTCTTGGGAGGCTTGGATAGTGTAATCCTCAAGCTTGGTTGGCTTGGAGGCGTGAACGTAGGCAGAGATTGCCGAACCACATAAAAATTACTGTGTTTGCATTCTCTTCCCTTACACTTTTATTTTTAAACATTGTTTAATTTATTGTATTTGATTTAATTGTTGTAAAATTTATTATTTTTGTGTGTATTAAGGCATTAGATTAAATTGGTGGGCGATTTACTTAACATAAGCTTTAAAAACCCAATTCACCCCCCTCTTGGGTTGCATAACTTGTATTTCAATATCATATCCACACTTTCATTGTGAATGTCAAGGTGGGCATTTTTACATGGTAATTGTGTTTGTACAATGAGAAATCACTTGAATATATATTTGTCCTATTCTTGAATATATATGTTAGAGTGCAATTTATGCACTAATTTTGCATTGTTTACTTCCTTTAATATCAATGTTTTGCACTTAATAATAGTGATTTATTTGTGTTTTATTTTGTAGGTGCAATTCTATTGATTGATGCTAAAATTGAGATACAAGATGATGTTTGAGGATGATTGTTTTCTTAGAGACATTATGAATTTCAGAAGAACTTTATTGATAAGGCGTGGGCGCGTGCTGTCAACGAAGAACTTGCAGTTTTTATTTTAACGTGTTTTACCTTTTTGGGTTATTTTTGTAATTCTGAATTTAGAGAATATTTTAGATTTTAGTATTCTATTTTTAGAAAAACTCTACAATACAAAAGGGACTAAAACACAAAGAGAAGGAGGAAGGAATCCATAGAAACCCTAGATCTAAATTTTTTCTCTCTTCTCTTTATGAAGAACTAAAACAATTATTCTGGTTGGAGGTTAATGAAGCTTTGATTCATCATTACTGTGAGATCTTTCTTATACTTTAATTGTTTTATTACTTTTTGGGTATTTGTTTATTCTCTGAATTATTGTCATGATCATGTTTGTTAATTAGATAATTGGCCACTATTTAATTATCAACTTAACATAACATTGTCAATAAACAAAACAATCGCATTAAATTCGTCGATTTATTTCTCATATTGATTCGACTAATTCGATAAACGATTATCAATCGACAATCAGGGTTGTCTATTGATTGTTGTCATTGTGGATCAACTATTGTGAAAGAGAGGGGTCGAGCGAAGAGCGGATGATACGGGCATTCACAAGGGTGCTTGTGATAATTCCGATGACGGCCCAAGTTTGTTAAGTTCGTTATATGGTTTCCGGGAATCTTTCCGTAAACGTGACCGGTGTTCGCATCCGATATAAGAACTCTCTCTCTCTCATTTCTTAATGGATCGCGTGATTTTTCTTGTGAACAAATCTTGTAATCTCTTCTTCATCCGTAATCATTTTGTTCTCGGATGAACGAAAGAGCGTGTATTTTTTTCCTTCAAAAGTGTTGTCTCGTTCTGTTAAATTTAGTCCTGTCGTTCTTGTTCTTTTATTCAATCTTCATTAAACCTTACGTTGTTTTGATCCTGAGTGATTAAGGGTTAGAAACAATACTGGTTCTTTTTTTTACCACCGAATCGGCCCCAACAAGTGGTATCGAGCTTAGTTCTTGGGCATGTCTCTCCCAAAACCAGAGATCGAGAAATTCACCATTGGTGGAGATTTCTCACTCTGGAAGATGAAGATGAGAGCCATGCTCGTACATCAGGGTCTGGAGTCTACTTTGGAAGAAGAAGATCTCGATGGAGCCACAAGTTCCATGCCTGATGATAAGAAGATCCGTAATGAGCTCACAAGATTGATCTCGAGTCTCGACTCAATCTCGAGGAGATCTCTCAAGAAAGACTCTGTGGATATGGAATAAGGTGAGGCACTGCATGAAGAAGTCCTGCTCATAGGCTTTTCTCAAGAAAAGCTTTACACTTTCTCTATGAAAGAAGATGTGTCCATCCAAGAACACATTGATACTTTCAACAAGATCATCCTTGATCTTGAAGGGGTTGAAAATGTGAAAATTGGAGATGAAGACAAAGCTTTCTTCTTGCTCAGCTCACTGCCACAATCTTATGAAGGTTTCGTGGACACAATGTTGTATGGAAGAACAACATTGACCCTAGAAGATGTCAAAGCATCACTAAGCTCGAAAGAAATTCAGAGAAATAATGGGCATGGAGTCAGTAATGGAGAAGGGCTGATTGCTAGAGTTGGAAAGAAGAAAGAATAGAAGAATAAGAACCAAGAAAAAGGAAAATGAAGGGGCCAAGAAGCAGATAAGAAGAAAAAGAAAAGAAAGTGCTTCTTCTGTAGAAAAGAAGGTCACTATATCAAGGATTGTGCTGAGAAAAAGAAGTTGGAGAACCTAGGAAAGTCAGGAGATGTAGCAGTGGCTTCAGATGACTCAGATGATGGCTATCACAGTGCTGATCTGTTAATAGCATCAAAAGGCAACCTAGAAGGTCAGTGGGTGTTGGATTCTGGCTGTTCTTTTCACATTTGCCCTAATAAATCACTGTTTTATGAATATGAGTCTATAGATGGTGGTAGAGTTCTTATGGGAAACAACAATAAGTGTAAAATTGTTGGAATATGGTCTGTCAAGATTAGGATGTTTGATGGGATCACTAGAACTCTACATGGTGTAAGGCATGCCCCTGAATTAAAGAGAAACTTAATCTCTTTAGGCATGTTAGATAGCTCTGGATATTCATTTAAGTCTGATAGTGGGGGCATAAGAGTGACAAAAGGTGACTCTGTTGAAATGGAAGGTGAAAAGAGAAATGGGTTGTATGTGCTGGTGGGTTCTTCCATTTCTGCAAATGTTGCAATGTCAGCAGATCCTGGTACAGACAGAACAAAATTATGGCATTTTAGACTTGGCCATATGAGTATAAAAGGGTTACAGGAACTTGAAAAGCAAGGCCTACTGTGTGGAGACAAAATAACCTGCCTTGAGTTTTGTGAGAATTGTGTCTTTGGGAAGGCACACAGAGCCAAGTTTCAAAAGGGAATGCATATATCCAAGAGTGTTTTAGAATATATACACTCGGATCTATGGGGGCCAGCACAAGTACCATCAATGTCAGGGGGCAGATACTTCATGACTTTAATAGATGATTACTCAAGGAAGGTGTGGCTGTATGTTCTGAAATCCAAAAATCAGGCTTTAGAAAAGTTTAAAGTCTGGAAAACTTTGGTTGAGAATCAAAGTGGGAATAAAGTGAAGGCTTTAAGAACTGATAATGGCTTAGAATTCTGTAATAAGGAGTTTGAAGATTACTGCCAAAAACATGAAATTCTAAGGCATAAGACTGTCAGATTAACCCCCCAATAGAATGGCTTAGTAGAGAGAATGAATAGGACCCTTGTTGATAAAACCAGGTGTATGCTGATCAACTCAAAACTTCCAAGGAGTCTTTGGGCAGAGGCTGTGAGTACAGCCTGTTACCTGGTCAATAGGAGTCCCTCATCAGCCATTGGTTTTAAAACACCAGAAGAAATATGGTCAGGGAGGCCTGCAAAATATGACAACCTCAGAATCTTTGGATGTCCAGCATATGCACATGTGAATCAAGGCAAACTTGAAGCAAGAGCCTTGAAAGGTTTCTTTGTGGGCTACCCTAATGGTGTCAAAGGATACAGGATCTGGTGTGGGCAACCTGGAAGGTGCATTATCAGCAGAGATGTTGTTTTCAATGAAGCAGCCTTGATCAAAGCTGAAAAGGAAATGACAGAAACTGATATGCATATTGAAAGTAATGTGAGAAAACCAGCTGAGTCTCCTAAGCTTGAGGTGGAGTTCCCTGAAGCCAAGGATGAGGAATTAAGCAGAACAGATGTTGAAGCTGATCCACCTAATGAAAATGAAGTTGCTGAAGCACAAGACTCACAACAGACTGAACTGCAGAACTACCAACAAGCTAGGGACAGAAGAAGAAGGCAAACTAGGGCACCTGTGAAGTATGGTTATGCAGATTTGATTGCCTATGCACTTATGAGTGCAGAAGAAATGTCAATTGAAGAACCTGCCAGCTACTCAGAGGCCATTAAAAGTGAGAATTGTGACAAATGGATAGAAGCAATGCAAGAGGAGATGAGCTCTTTACATAGAAATCAGACCTGGACACTTATACCAAATCCAGGCAACAAAAAATTAGTCAGCTGTAAGTGGATTTTCAAGAAGAAATATGGCATCCCTGGAGTTGAACCTTCTAGATTCAAAGCAAGGTTGGTGGCTAGAGGTTTTATATAGAGAGAGGGTATAGATTTTAATGAAATCTTCTCCCCTGTGGTAAAACATAGCTCTATTAGAATTCTCTTGGCTATGACTGCATTGCTTGATATGGAGCTCGAACAAATGGATGTGAAAACTGCTTTCTTAAATGGAAAGCTTGAGGAGCAAATTCTGATGACACAGCCTGAAAGGTTTGCAGAAAGAGGGAAAGAAAACCATGTTTGCTTGTTACAAAAATCACTATATGGACTTAAGCAATCTCTTAGACAGTGGTATAGAAGATTTGATAAGTTTATGGTGGCAAATGGTTATCACATGAGCAGGTATGACAGTTGTGTCTACTATGGTGGCTCAGATCAAGGTGGAGTAATATATCTTCTGCTCTATGTAGATGATATATTCATTACAAGCAAACACAGAACTGAGATTGACAAGCTTAAGAAATTGCTGAACCAAGAATTTGAGATGAAAGACCTTGGATATTCTGCTCGAGTCAAGAGAAGTATATCGAAAAGGTGCTAGAAATGTTTGATATGCAACAATGCAAACCAGCTCGACCTCTGATCTCAATTTAAGTTGACTGCTCGCACTGACGGATCGATACGATAAGCTCAGAATGGAAGAAATACCATATGCACAGGCTGTTGGAAGCCTTATGTATGCAATGGTATGCACCAGACCTGACATAGCTTACTCAGTAGGTGTGGTTAATGATTCTGTCGCCCAAGTAAGGTTCATGGATGTCACAAATGGATTCTAAGGTATCTCAGAGGTACCTCAGATCATGGCTTGATATTTGGAAGATCAAAGCAGGCTGTAAATGAAGTAGTAGGGTATGTAGACTCTGACTTTACAGGAGACTTAGACAAAAGAAAGTCAACCACTGGATACTTGTTTTTGTTGAACAACTGTATGATCAGCTGGAAATCATCTCTACAGGCCGTGGTAGCTTTATCTTCTACAGAAGCAGAATTTGTAGCAGCCACTGAAGCAACAAAGGAGTCTATGTGGCTCAAAGGAGTTCTAAATGAGCTTTGGTTAAAACAAAAATCAGTTCAAATATTCTGTGATAACCAAAGTGCCATACACTTGGTGAAGAACCAAATGTATCATGAGAGAACGAAGCATATAGATGTGAAACTACAGCTCATCAGAGATGAAGTGGCAAAAGGAACAGTGGTGGTCTCCAAGATACATACAGATGTAAATCCAGCAGATATGCTTACTAAAATTCTTCCAACAACTAAGTTTGATTGTAAGTCAGGGCATTCGCCCAAACAAGAGTCGGGTTCATAAGTGAACCGCGTGTTCAAGGTTTTTCAAGCTTTCATGGTTGTGTGATCAACTGAATCAGAACTACAAGGTGGAGAATGTGGATATGTGATCAACTATTGTGGAGGTTCAAAGTGAAAACGAGTGACAGTTGTGTGGGTCGATATGCAGATTGCATTCAGTTGAAGGGTGCTTGTGATAATTTGCTGATGACGTGGCCCAAGTTTGTTAAGTTCGTTATATGGTTTCTGGGAATCTTTCCAGAAACGTGATGCTGGTGTTTGGCATCTGATATAAGAACTCTTTCTCTCTCATTTCTTAATGGATTGGTGTGATTTTTCTTTGTGAACAAATCTTGTAATCTCTTCTTCATCTATAATCATTTTGTTCTCAGTTGTGATGAATGAAAGAGCGTGTATTTTTTTCCTTCAAAAGTGTTGTCTCGTTCTGTTAAATTTAGTCCTGTCGTTCTTGTTCTTTTATTCAATCTTCATTAAACCTTACGTTGTTTTGATCCTGAGTGATTAAGGGTTAGAAACAATACTGGTTCTTTTTTTTACCAGCCAGTTCGAATCAGTTCCTAACAATAACCAATGGTCGTACCTTGGTTATCGACTAGTTAAGGAGAGATTGGCTATTAGAGGGTCTCAGTAGCTATAACCAGTCTATTCGTAAGTAGTAATGATTTATATTTAGATCAATGATCAGTAGTCAAATCAAGTTGAGTTAATTCCTTCAACCAGAGTTTTTCCTAATTTGAATTACAATTTTAATTTGTATTCTTGTTATTTTAATTTGAATTTTATTATTGTCAACAATCTCCCCATTTTGCATTTTACATTTTAAAAGGATTTAAATAATTACCAATCTTTGTAGATACGACCCTGCTCAATCACTATACACAATTTATTTGTAGAGGTATTTATTTTCACGGCTCGACAACCATCAATATACGATCAATTGAATCAATCATAGTACACAAACCTTTCATTATTCTTAATTTCTTCTCTGAATCTCACTTTTTCTTCTCTACTTCGGTGGTTTTCCTCTATTTCCCCTCAACATACTTTACCCAGAAGTGGCAAATCATATATTATTCATTTCATTTCTTTTCTTTTTTTTTTTTGTTTGATTTTTACTTAAAGTTCATATCAAATCTTTCCCATTTGTGTCATTATAAAGATAGAATCAGCTACTTTGAACCAAAAAATGAGATATTAGAGATAAACTAACTAATTAATAGATAATCCAGCTTACACAATATTGATGCAAGAACCCAAAAATCGCTATTGATGTCAGTTAGATTTGTTGAGTTTTAATGGCTAATTCAACAAGGAACTTAACCAACTAACTGACTGAAACAAAAATTAATCAAAGAAACAGAAAAGGTCAATGAGAATCAAGAATGAACAAGCACCAAAACACAAGCTTTAAGATTATCAAAAAAAAAAAAACTTAGATGCTTTTATTACTCAAAACTGACTACACAAAAATCAGATCTCTAGAGGGCATTTCAAAGAATCTTTTAAATAAGAATCAAACAATTATGTTAATAAATGAAAGAGAAAACGATGATCTATCAGGCACTACAAGCTAGCCTTTTTATTCTAGAAATTTTTCAGAACCTGCATAACAACCTTAACGATCTCTGGGCTATGTCAGCATAAATTTGCAAAATGATCATAAACTGAAGTCAATCTACACTTTCCACGACTCTCTCTCAATTGCACTTAGGTTCAGAAACCAGAATTCATGCTTCCACAGTTCTTTACCTTGCAGATATGATTCAATTTGACTCTTAAACATAAAAGCTCCGCTAAAAAACCTTCAAGCACATACCTAATTGCCAATTAAAACCACTTCATTACCAATTAAGTACATCGTCCTCTCATGATAAACCTGATTTTTGATAAGATGAATTACACTTTGATTATCACAAAAGATTTGAATTGTCCTTTGCTTCAACCAAAGTTTATTCAATAACCCTCTCAGCCACATTGACTCTTTTATAGCCTCTTTTATTACTGCAACAAATTCAACTTTAATAGATGATAAAGCCATTATGTGCTTCAGAGTTGCTTTCCAGCTTACAAGGTAGCTGCCCAGCATGAACGAATATACAAAAATAGACTTTCTTCTATCTAAGTCCCCTTTAAAATCAGAGTTCACATAACCTTTAACTTCACTAACTTCTTGCTTGGATTTATTATTCAGCAGACCATGATTAGAAGTACCTCTAGAATCCCTCATAATCCACTTCACAGCATCCCAATGTGCCTTACTAAGATTGCTCATGAATCTGCTAAATATATTTACTACGTAAGCTATGTTTGCTTTGGTGCATACTGTAGCATACATCAGGTGTCCAACAACTTGTGACTATTGTATTTGAACTATTTGAAGCTTCTTAACTTTTAATCTTAGAGACATTTCATCAGAAACCTTGAACTGAATCGAAGCTGGTTTTGAATTCAGTATCCCAAATACGTGAAGGGTTCAAAATCTGCATTGTGTAAAACGGCTGCAAGTTTGTAATTTGTGAGTGTGCTGCGCTGTGCGGTGACTAGAAAATTAGTATGTCAAATCATTCCGATTGCAAAGGTTTCAGGTGGCACAGCCTGTGCAACATCATACCTGGAAGAGAAAAGCTATAGAACTTCAGACGAGCTAGAGAGAATTGCTACTATATGTACCTTCATTTATGGAAATTTTAACGAGCTATACCCCCTTTATCGAAGAACAGATTGCTGCCACGTACTCTATGAAATGCTCTCCGTGTGGTATACTAGAAGATGAAAAGAGAACAAAGAATCTGCTTGGAATTGATCATGTTGATCGATATTCATATCTATTAAAGTACATACAGGGGATGAAACATATCAACCATCATAATTTCGTCATATTAAAGAGGGATATTGAAGTAGATTGTGATGAAGATACTTTCAAAAGAATGCTTGTTCTCTTACATGAACCTGCTTATGCTTTCAAGTGTCATCTGAGGAGATTCCTTGCAATTGATACTTGGGAAATCAAGGGCCATAGAGAAGTGTGATTATGGTGGCAGCAGGAATTGATGCAAATAATGGGATTCTGCCCATAGATTTCTGCGAAGTCCTGACAATGGACTTGGAATCGTGGAGATTGTTTCTAGACAATCTAATAAAGGCTTTGCATCTGGAAACCATCGAAGGTTCTTTTGTATTATTTTATGGCGAAATTGGAGTAGACTATGCCATGCAAGAATTCCTCTCTGGGGCGAAAGACAGACAATGCAGTTGAAATATTAAGTTCAAAATGGTAAATAAATTCCCTGGAGCACGGTACAACACTTATTCTAGGCTGTATGTCATAGTGCTTGTGCTTAATGATTCCAGAAGTACATGAAAATGATAAGGATGAAAGGCAGGAATGCCATGCCGGCTTAATGGTATGGTTGATATCACTGGGCTTGATATTGCATTCCTAACTGGGTGAAGTGCATCCATATAACACTTATGGTGACCGACTAACTTACTAACTTAGGATATTCTTCATGATACATTTGGGTAAGAGCATTGATAAAAGGTAAACTGGCATAACATAGGCTACAGCTTGCATTTGAACAACAAAGATTGGCAGGGTTAGATTTTCTTTACTACAAATTCTACCCATATGTTCAATAACTAATTAACAACGTCTGATAGCAGGTCGATGGCTGACTATGGGACAAAAAGGACACTTGAGAGTGATACAGTGCTTCTACCGTCTATGAGGAGAACATCGAAAGAAAAATATGAAATTGTAGATTATGGCAGAAGTTAGGACTGCTCTCATGTTTGCAAATGTGTTGAGTGTTAGAAAGTGTATATTTATAAAGGAGAAAATCGTCATTTTATATTTTAAGTCTCACTAACATCTCTATTTTTATGTATTTTTTTTTTTTTTTGTTTTTAAAAGGAAAGGGGGGGTGGGCAAGCCCAAATATATTTTTAACTCTTCCCCACCAAGAATCGAACCCGGATCAAGAGGCTGCAGAACCATCCCACCACGCCTCATGCCTATTTTTATGTATTTATTTCTCTTGTGATTTAATTATTTGTGTTCTGTTATAATTAAATATTTTAGGGGCATCATGATTGTTTCACAATGAACGAGTGATCAGACAGCAAAACGGACATCACTTTTGAACTCAGGACGGTCAAAAACCTTAAGAGGAGCATAAAAGGAAAAATGTCACTGTTCACATATATGGTAATCGCTCATACGCACGCATCGTTTCATGTTATCGTCACGATACTGTTCACATATACGGTCCGATGACGTGGCATTGACTGATGATGTGGCATCGACCGATGACGTGGCAGCACTTGATTGGAGAAAGATGTGGCATTTGGTTGCTTATGTGGTGTTGACTGATAATGTGGCATTGACTGATAATGTGGCATTCACCGATGATGTGTCACAATCCTATTGGACTAAAATTCTTATGTACTGTTGATGGATGACGTGGCAAAGATTTCGGGACCAAAAATCATGCGACGTTATATGCACATACATAGGATTATTTACTATTCAAACCGCTATCGCGGTAAACCGTGTTATCGTTGAAACCGTGGTGCAAACCGATATCGTGCAATGCGATCGTTGATCGATGACGTGGCACAATACTGAGCGTCCGAACTGTTTTTAATCTGATGGCTATAATTCACTCAATGTATCTATAAAAAGGGGGCTCTCCCCCCTAATTTGATACCCCTGAATCCATTTTTGAACTTAGTTTTCTGTAATTTTTTCTCCTTCTTGTATTTTCTACGTATTTTAAGAGATTTCCATTTTACCCCTAGTTCAAAAATGAGTACCTAATTTTCTTTCAAGCTTGGGGTGAAGGTGAAGTCTCAACATGTTCCATGGGCTTAATTTGGTAAATTTATTTTCTTTTCCCCCTCTAATATTTGTGGATGTTTTGACTTGTCGTCGACAAATAGTAATAATCTTGTCTAGATACCGCCTTGGTTAAACCGACACCCTAGTATAAGGTTATTATTATTTGGCACGATAAGCCTTTAGCACCATATTTATTTGAGCGTAGTTCATGAGGTGTGGAAACCCCCCTCACGATTTAATTGGTATTAATACGGAATATTTAGCCCATGGAGCATGTTGATACAGATCCAAATACCCAAGTGTTTTATTTCAATAGATTTCATTTCAATTCATTCTTGCCATTATAATTTAAATTCTACGATAGTTTAAATTAATTTCACCACAAATCCAACCAACCCATTTAAGAAAATTAATTCTGCACATAATTAAAATCAACCTCCTCGTGGGATCGACACTCGTCACAGTTAATCTATTCTACAATGATTCGCACTATGTAGTTCAATAAAATTTACACAACAAGTTTTTGGCGCCGTTACCGAGGAGGTAAGTATTTTAATTCATAGAATTAATTTTTTTTAATATTTATTTTTTTTAGTTGTTTTCTTGTAATTTTGTTTTTCTCAATTTAAAAAAAAAGTGAATCTACATTTTAAGGTTATAATTTCATTTCTTTTTCTTCTTTAAATTTGTGTAATTTAATTCTCATGTTATTTTTGTTTGTAATTTATTTTAATTTTAGTTAATATTTGTTTCACTTAATTTCTTTTCTTATAGCAATTGAGTGTGTTTTCATAGTAAGATTATAACAACGTGACAAGGTTAGTATCGTAATTTCTCCTTTTTCCTTATCTTTATTCATTTTGTTTTCATTCATTTTTTTTCTTTGCATGCATAGTCGAAGGTCATTAGCACATAATCTTGAGCCTTTAGACCTTTAATTGGAAAAAATACTTCGCACACACAAACACGTTGCATTTAAAAAGAAAATTGAAATGGATTTGTAAAATCAACCAGAATCACAGGAAAGGCCATTTAAGGATTATTTTAGTCCTTTAGCTAATTTGAGCACATCATGCATAAAGTACCCAAATGTAGCTAGAGTTTTGAATTAAAACCTAGTGTCAATTGTCTCCCACATTCTATGGCCTAGAAAATGAGGACCCATATAATCATTCAATGATTTTCATGCTATTTGTCAAACTTTAGATATGAGAATTTTTCGATGATGATGTTAAACTCATTATTCCTATTTTCTTTAAAGGATAGAGCCTGCTCATGGCTTAATACGCTCGCTAACAACATTTCATCATGGGAACAAATGATAATAAAATTTTAAATAAATATTTTCCAGCTTTATCGTAGGAAATTTCGAGTTTATCCAGAGATGATGAGCAGCTTTTTCGAGACATGGTAGAGGTTCAATGGTCTACTCCTGAATTGTCCACATCATGTAAACTAGAAATGGAACCAATGCAAATACTTTTTGGAGGGATTATTGCCATATGTGCATGAATGGCTAATGGCGACCAGTGGAGGAGAGCTAATGTCAAAGAGCGCATCAGAGATTTGGGATTTCTTCTAGCGCCAATCAGATAATTCTTAACAACGGAGTCGATCACTTAGAAATACTAGGAGAATTAAATGAGTAAATGAGGTTCACGTTGGCGAGTCAAGCTCGGGAATTAAAGAAGTCAAAGAGATGGTTGAAGGCCTTTCTTGACAAATAGCATCATTAACGACTGCCAACTTAACAGAACCACATGACCATGACTCATATTCAGATCAAGCCAATGCTATAGGAGTTATGAGAAAACCATCAAACTACAACCCTTACTCCAACACATATAACCCTGGATGGAGAGACCACCATAATTTTTCATGGTCTCAAGGATTCCAACAAAATGGACCAGCAGCTCTACCTCAACCAATGCAACCAATTCCTCAAATTTCTCAAGCCTCTTAGCCACCATTTTGACCATACAATCAAAGCCCAAACAACTCTCAACCCAGACCATGGGAGGATACGTTCCAGAATCTGAAGAATCTCAATAATTCCAGAATCGAGCAACAAAACCGCACCATTGATGAACTGCGAAATGAGATGAGAGCGGGCTTCAACTCACAAGCCCAATCAGTTTCAAACCTCGAGAAAATGGTGGGACAACTTGCTTTTTCAGTTCAAACCTTGGCAATGACCGTTGAAAAAGGCAAATTTCCAAGTCAACCCGTGCCTAATCTTAAAATAGAACATGAAGCAAGTACCACCACAACAACATGAAAAGCTCAAAGTCACATGACCTTACGAAAAGGAAAAAATGTCGACACAAAGTAGAGATGCCAGTGACAAAGTCAACTTAGATTGTACCTGTAAATGGTGAGGACTCATCATCAGAGGAGAAAGAAGAAACCAACTCAAAAGAGTACGTTCCTAAAGCTCAATTTCCTCAGAGATTAGCTAAAGGGAAGAAAGGAAAATCCATAGGTGAGATTTTTGAAATCTTCAAACAGGTAAGTGTTAACATCCATTTACTTAATGCTATAAAACAAGTGCCATCTTATGTCATGTTTCTTAAAGACCTTTACACTAAAAAGAGAAATATTCATGTTCAGAAAAAGGCATTTTTAACAGAAAATGTTAGTTCTATACTCCAACATAAGATGCCTCTAAAATATAAAGACCTAGGCTCCCCCACTATCTCATGGAGTATAGGAAACCACACAATTGAGAATGCTTTGATGGATTTAGGAGTTAGTGTAAATCTGTTGCCTTACTCTGTATTTGTGAAACTTGGACTGAGAGAATTACACCCAACTCCAGTGGTGTTACAGCTTACAGATCGGTCCACAAAAAATACCTCGCGGTATTGTAGAGGACGTGCTTATTCAAGTAGACAAGTTTTATTTTCTTGTTGATTTTATTGTAATTGACACTCAACCAGTGCAGGATTCAAAGAAGCACATTTCCGTTATTTTGGGCCGACCTTTCTTGGCAACTGTCGTGCTCACATTCAATGCAGGACTGGAAATATGCAGTTGTCATTTGACAATATGACCATGGAGCTCAATATCTTCAACATGGCCAAACAACCTCGCAATACAAATGATGGAATTGTTGATGTGGATTTAATAGAAACATCAGTTGATAATAATTTTCTTTCAAACCTTAATGATGACCCTTTATAAATATATTTAACTCACTTTGGTTTGAATTTTGATATTGACAGACCAGTCGATGAAGTCAACGCCCTACTTGACACAGCACCATCCTTGGACACAAATAAATGGAAGTCAAGAGTTAAACAGCTAGTGCCATCAGAAAAGAAACTCAGCCTATCATCAAAATCACCACCAAAACTCGAGCTCAAACCATTGCCCTTTATATCATTTCTTCCTCCCTCAATGACGAACAAAAAGGTAAGTTGTTGGAAGTTTTAAAAGAGCACAAAGGAGAGTTAGGATGGACCATAACAGACATAAAAGGTATAAACCCGAGATCAGATACATTAGATTCACCTTCGAAATGCAATGTCGGTTAAATCCTAACATCAAAGAGATTGTTAGAATCAAGTCCTTAAGCTATTAGATGTAGGTATCATTTACCCCATTTAGTGAATCGGTCATGCAAGTTGTCCCCAAAAGTCAAAAGTCACAAGAGTTACCAATGCTCATAATGAAGGCTCACTAGAGTAACTACGATGGCGTGTATGCATTGATTATAGGAAGTTAAATTCTGTCACATGTAAAGACCATTTTCCTTTACCATTTATCGATCAAATGCTTGATAGATTAGCAGGTCATGAATTTTATTGCTTTCTAGATGGCTACTCAGGATACAATTAGATTCCCATAGCACCAAAAGATCAAGAGAAGACCACATTCACTTGCCTTTTTGGCACTTTTGCATATAGGAGAATGCCATTTGGATTATGTAATGCACCTACTACATTTCAACGATGCATGTTGAGCATTTTTTCTGATATGGTTGAGATGTATCAAGAAGAATTTAGTCTTGAATTGGGAGAAATACTATTTTATGGCAAAACAAGGTATTGTTCTCGGTCACATCATTTCGAGTAAAGGCATTGAGGTTGATAAAGTCAAGGTGACCTCATTTCCAATCTTCCTCCACCCAAAACAAAATGTAGAAGAATTTGACTTATAATTCAAAGATAAGAAAAGAAAAGCAGTAAAATATTGTGGTGACCATCTTTCTCGCTCCATTTTGATACAACTATAACCATTACCTTTGAATGAGTCATTTTCATGAACAATTAATGAGTGGAAGTAGTACTATAGTATGCTAATATTGTTAATTATCTTGTTACGGGTCAACTTCAGAGCATCGGACTAAGGTGACAAGGCCAAATTCTTTTTTAAATAAAGAATTTCTTTTGGGATGATCCTTATCTATTCAAGTATCAGGCAGATCAAATTGTTAGGGATGTGCCCTAAAATGAATTTCAAAACATTCTTTCATTCTGCCATGAACAAGCTTGTGGAGGCCATTTCAGCGCTAAGAAAACAACCACTAAAATTTTACAATGTGGTTTCTATTGGCTAACTATATTTCGAGATACTTACACTTTTTGTTCTTCATGCGATAGGTGTCAACGAATGAGGAGCATAACACGAAGGAATATGATGCCACTAAACCCAATTTTAGTGGTTGAAATTTTTGATGAATGAGGTATCGATTTAATAGGACCCTTTCCCCCATCTTTTGGTCATCAATACACACGGGTTGCTGTTGACTATGTTTCAAAATGGGTAGAGGCAATTCCATGTATGACCAACGATCATAAGGTGGTAATAGGATTTTTGAAAAGCAACATAGTTTCACGCTTTGGATTTCCTCGAGCAATAATCAGTGATGGTGGTGCCCACTTTTGTAATAAATCCTTCAAAGCACTTTTGACAAAGTATTCCATCACCGACAGAAATAAAGCACATTTTAGAAAAGACGGTGAGGCCCGACAGAAAGATTGGTCCTCGAGGCTCGATGATGCTTATGGGCATATAGAATTTTCAAAACCCAATTGGGATGTCACCCACTGTGCTAGTGTATGGAAAAGCTTGCACACCTACCCGTGAACACGAGTATCGCGCATCGGGCCATCAAGAAATTCAATTTTGATATGTAGCAAGTCGGCTCTAAAAGAAGATTACACCGGCAGAACTTGAAGAAATTCGAATGACGCTGCATTTAAAATGCCAAGATTTACAAGCAAAGAATGAAAGTCTTTCACGACAAGCAAATTACGAGAAAATCTTTCACCCTGTGTCGAAAGTGTCATTATTCAATTCTCGTCAGACCTATTCCTGTGTAAGTTACGCTCACGGTCCGCCCATTTATTGTTCACATCGCTTTTTCCACATGGGGCAATTGAAATTAAGGATCCAAAGAACGGCCACTTTTAAAGTTAATGGTCAAAGATTAAAGCCATATCTATAGTACCAACCATGGAGAGGATATAAATAAACTGAGTGACCCACCAAGTTTAAATTGAAGCTTTTCTTTTCTTTTCTGATTTGATTTGATTTATTTCTTTTCTTTTATTATTCTTTTCTTGATTGAAATTATTTTTGCGTAAGTGTGTTTGTTTACCTATTACGCCTTCTCTATCTTTTAATCATGAGACAGTACCTCTTGTACATGCTTAGAACATTTCAACCTATCCGAACTCATCTCAGAAAGCAGATACAATTTTTTAAAACACATCATATTTGGGCTTTACAACCACCAGAGTTAGTCGCTCATGTTGAGGATTTAGAAAGCCAACTCAGAGATATTGAGAGAAGTATCTACAGCACCCAGTTGGAGCTAGAGGTAAATTCAATAAGAGGATGATTTTAGTTTGTTTTGTGTGTTTTAATTTGTTTCTCTGTTTGTGTGTTTTAGTTTTGCTTTGTGTGTTTAAGTTTGTCACCCATGTGAAGTGGCGAATAACGGTACTCCGTGACAATCTAGTCGGTTACTTCAGTTTCTCATATTTTATTAAAATATATATATATATATATATATTTTTGTTAACTTATCATCCTGACCCACTCCAATTTGGAGTATTACCCGATGATTTACAAGTTCCATCACCTGTTCATGTTTGAGAAAAAAAATAATAAAATAATTATTTTGTTCAGCAAAGTTGTGTCATGCCAAAAAAAAAAAAGAAATACAATAATAATAAATAAGCGAAATGCACCTTTTAATTTTTAAAAGATCTCTATTTTTTCTGAAACATGTATTTTTTGTTTTCTCTATTTCCCCATCTTTGTTAGTCATTTCCCTAGCCTACGTTACGTCCTAATAAAAGTCCTTCTTGATTTTAGGGAACTATAGTCTGAAGTAAAAGCTAGTTATATGGGCTATTAAGATGTAGTGATACATTAAAAAAAAAAAAGGAAAAGAAAAAAAAAGTAATAAATTGGGTTGACTAGTATTTTGTTTGAGATCGTATTATTTTTAAGCTGTGGGCATATTCATTTCATCTTAGTGAGAGTGTGTGGTATTTCTTTATTATTTTCTCTCAATTTACCATTCATTGTAGTGACAATTTTTATTGGGTTTAATTTCTTTGTGAGAGTGTCACTACTACTGGTGAGATTTTGGGGTTTGACATGTCATTCTTGAAAGTGGCCTGATTACTATAGTCTGCTGGACTGATGCATGTGGATGGTTGATGTGATTGTGATATTTCTTTAGATTGAAGATAATATTTATACTTTTATTTGATTGCTGTCATTAATCTGATTGAATAAACACAATTGTTTAAAAAAAAAATCATTTTTGGGTTTGAATTTTGCTTTCGCTTTATTTGCTAAAGACTATCAATAAACTGGTTGGAGGGTGTGTTGAATGGTAGAAAGTGTATATTTATAAAGGAGAAAATCATCATTTTATATTTTAAGTCTTACTAACATCTCTATTTTTATATATTTATTTCTCTTGTGATTTAATTATGTGTGTTTTGTTATAATTAAGTATTTTATGTATTTTTAGGGGCATCATGATTGTTTCACAATGAATGAGTGATCAGACATCAAAACGGACATTACTTTTGAACTCGACGGCCAAAAACCCAGTGAGGAGCATAAAAGGAAAATGTCATTGTTTTTTATGCTCATGTTAATCGCTCACGCATCGCTCACGACATCGCTTACATATATACGGTCCGATGACGTGAAATTGACCGATGATGTGGCATCGACCGATGACGTGGCATCGACCGATGACGTGGCAGCACTTGATATTATAATTTTGCAGGCCAATTATGGTGACTCTTGAAGAACAACCCAACCTCAAGGCTTAATATCTTCTACACCAACCAGGATAAAATGATGCAAGCCATGCCTTCTAATTGTTGAGATATTAATTTGTAATCTAGATAAATCTTCAATTATTAGTTTCTAGAAATATTTGGACATTTAATAGTTATCTTCAATTATAAGGCAATTTCTAAGTTACTGTTGATGTAACTTACAACCTTTGAAAATGATGTAAAAAATGGTAATAAGTTATGAAGCCCGCATGTGTTTTATTAAGGGCTGTAAGTTACATAAAGAGTAACTTATCAATACCCTAATTATAAATATCTACGTATCTAAAAAATATCTCCAAAAAAAACCGATAGATGTTAGAAATATCTAAGCATCTCGAAAATATCTTCAATAATAAATATGTATTACCGAAGTGTTAGAGTGCAATTTATGCACTAGTTTTGCATTGTTTACTTCCTTTAATATCAATGTTTTGCACTTAATAATAGTGATTTACTTGTGTTTTATTTTGAAGGTGCAATTCTATTGATTGTTACTAAAATTGAGCTACAAGACGATGTTTGAGGATGATTATTTTCTTGGAGAAATTATGAATTTCAGAAGAACTTTGTTGATAAGGCGTGGGCGCGTGCTGTCAACGAAGAACTTGCAGTTTTTATTTTAACATGTTTTATCTTTTTGGGTTATTTTTGTAATTCTGAATTTAGAGAATATTTTAGATATTAGTATTCTATTTTTAGAGAAACTCGAGAGGAGAAAAAGGATTGAAACACAAAAGACAAAGGGGAATCAAGTGGAAAACAAAACCCTAAATCTAAATTTTACTCTTCTCTCTATGAAGAACTAAACTTATTATTCTGGTTGAAGGTTAATGAAGCTTTGATTCATCATTACTGTGAGATCTTTTTTATGCTTTAATTATTTTATTACTTTTTGGATATTTGTTTATTTTCTGAATTGTTGTCATGATTATGTTTGTTAATTAGATAATTGGCCACTATTTAATTATCAACTTAATCTATTGTCAATTAAAAGATTCATCGTATGAAGATTTTAATGTTTGTGACAAATAGTATAGCAGTGCGCTGTGTTATGAGAATAAACAATCTAATTTAAATGAACCATCGTATGCTTTTGTTGATTAGATTGGGTCTTCCGGTTTTTCAGTCACAATTGATTAAATCCCATGATCGTATCTAGGGTTGTCTATTGATTAGGAAATAACCAATGGTCGCATTTTGCTATCGACTAGTTAAGGAGAGATTGGCTATTAAAGGGTCTCAGTAGCTATAACCAGTCTATTCGTAAGTAGTAATGATTTATATTTAGATCAATGATCAGTAGTCGAATCAAGCTGAGTTAATTCCTTCAACCAAAGTTTTTCCCAATTTGAATTATAATTTTAATTTGCATTCTTGTTATTTTAATTTGATTTTTATTATTGTCAACAATCTCCCCATTTTTCATTTTACATTTTAAAAGGATTTAAATAATTACCAATCTCTGTGGATACGACCCTACTCAATCACTATACATAATTTATTTAGAGTAGGTATTTATTTTTGCTGGCTTCGACAACCATCACGAAGCATCTAAAAACATCTAGGCAGAAGTTGTTATTAAAAATTCGCCATAGAAAAAAATCTAAATATGTGGTCAAGTGTTTATCATGAAGCAAAGAACTAAAACTTTCACTTGTAAACTATTTTCCACTTCACTTCATCTTTAAACAAATGTTCTCAATCAAAAATAATTTTCCTTTTAATTATTTTAGCCCACTATCTTCCTCTGTTTCAACAATTTTGGTATTAGAGCTTATGCCTTAACCTGTTTGACCTCCAATAGCCCCAACGCTACCTTTAATTATAACCAAAATCTTGTTCACAACTTTGATGAGGAGAATTGTGAATTTTAGAGCATTCAAAATGAAAACCATGTTTATCTCTAAGACCTTTGGGAAATAGTACAAGAAGGGACACAATGAAGCAAAAAAGAATGAAGAGAGTGTTAATTAACGTAATGTTTAAATTTACTTTGTTGAAGTCAATAAATTATTAGTTGTAGCCAACAATTGTACGGATGCAAAATCAAATTGCAGCTGGAAACAAAGAATAGAATTTGTCAATAAACTTGACAAATTGGCAAAGATTGGATAATTTGTCAATTAACTTGACAAATTGGCTAAAATAACAACTAACACCTTGACAAATTTCAAAGGGGTTGGTGCAATAGTGCCATTATTTTCCCATAAATGTATGGCACTCCTTCTATTCTAATCATCCCAAAAAATTTGTTAAGCTTATAAGTTTCTAAGCTTTTGAGAGAAGTGAGAGAAGTGCGTCTGGAGAATCTATATTTCCTGCAGTGTGTAAGAGTACTGGGTATATTTGGGTTCTGGAAAGTGAGATCTCACTTCAAGAAAGGTGAATGAGGTAAATATTTTTTCTATTGGCCAACGTTTAGATAAACTTACTTCGCTTGTAGAAAAGTTTGTTGTAGGTAATGTGCAACAGGTGAAGACTTGTGGCATTTGTTCCAATATGGGTCATTCAACTGATATGTGTCCTACACTTCAATAAGAACCCGTTGAACAAGCCAATACAGTTGGAGGATTCCCAGGCATGCCTCAGAGGAGGTATGATCCTTATGCACAAACATACAATCCGGGATAGAGGGATCATCCTAACTTCAGCTATGGAGTTAGGCCATTAGGATTCCCACAACAATACCCACCAAGACAACCAAATTTCTCCACAACCAAACTCCAAGTCAGGTATATCTCTTGAAGAAATTGTTAAATCACTTGCTAAAACACTCAACAATTTCAGTAGGCAACCACAGCGAGCATTCAGAATTTGGAGAGTCAAATAAGTCAATTGGCAACTACAATGAGCCGCCTGGAGTCTCAAGTATCAAGAAGATTGCTTTCACAATCTGAGGTGAATCCAAAGCAAAACGCTAGTGCTGTCACCCTTAGAAGTGTGAAGGAGTTGCAAGAGCCTAGTAAGAAAGTGACAAAGCAAGTAGAAGATGAGCTTGAGAATGATGAATTGATGCCTAATTCTCAAGATGCGCACCTACCAGAGTGAAACCCCTACCTATGGTGATACCTCCTCCTTTTCCAAGCCGGTTTGTAAAATCCAAGAAGGAGGAACAAGAGAAAGACATCCTTGAGATATTTCGTAAGGTTGGGGTAAATATTCCTTTAGTAGATGCTATAAAACAAATACCTCGATATGCTAAATTCCTTAAGGAACTATGCACCTCTAAGAGAAAATTAAGAGGAGATGAAAGAGTTCACATGGGGGAGAATATTTCAGCAGTTCTCCAAAAGAAATTACCTCCTAAGTGCAAGAATCCAGGTATGCTTACTATCCCTTGTAAAATTGGCAATGTTGGAGTTGAGAAGGCTATGTTAGATCTAGGAGCTTCTATTAACGTCATGCCTCGTTCTATTTATTCATCTTTGAATGTTGGTCCATTAAAAGAAACTGGCGTGATAATTCAACTAGCTGATAGGTCTAATGCATATCCTGATAGGGTTTTAGAAGATGTCTTAATACAAGTTAATGAGTTGGTTTTTCCTGTTGATTTTTATGCACTTGATACTAAGAGGATAACTCCTCTAATTCTGTCCCAAATTAGCTAAGAAGACATTTTCTTAAGACTGCTAGGACTAAAATTGATGTACATAAAGGGATTCTCACTATGGAATTTGATGGAGAAGTTATAGAGTTCAATATGAATGATGCCATGAAATATCCTAGTGAGGAACATTCAATATTTTCTGTGGATGTTATTAACCCTATAATGCAGGAAGTTTTTTATTTAGATCTTGAAGATTCATTGGTAGCTGCTTTGAACAATAGTTTGGGCCTCAAAGGATTGCAAAGGAATGAAAATGAGTTTGTTTTAAATTCTGTATTGCAAGAGACAATTTATGAATTAAATTCTTTGGAACTTTAACTCATTATGTATCTTATATTGAATTACCTTCAACTCATATAAAACTTCTTCCATCTATTTTGCAGGCACCGAAAATAGAGCTTAAACCATCGCTAAGTCATCTAAAGTACATATTTCTAGAAGATGGTGAGACACTTCCGGTGATCATCTCTTCAAAGATTAGTACTTTAGAGGAAGAAAAGCTTATTACAGTGCTCAAAGATTATAAAAAGGCTATTGGATGGACAATTGCTGATATCAAAGGGATAAGTTCATCCACGTGCATGCATAGAATACTGCTGGAGGAAGATGTCAAACCTTCGATTTAAGCTCAACGCCGTTTGAATCCACCCATGATGGAAGTAGTGAAGAAAGAAATTCTGAAACTTCTTGATTCAGGTATAATCTATCCAATTTCGAATAGCAAATGGGTAAATCCAATACAAGTGGTACCGAAGAAAACTGGTATAACGATTGTTGAGAATTTTTATGGTGAGTTAATACCCACTCGAGTTCAGAATGGGGGGAGGGTTTATATTGATTTTAGAAAGCTTAATTCACTCACTAAGAAGGATCATTTTCCTATTCCTTTTATTGATCAGATGCTTAAAAGGTTGACAGGAAAATCTCACTTTTGTTGTCTTGATGGCTATTCAGGTTTTCATCAGATACCAGTTGCGCCAGAGGATCAAGAGAAGACTACCTTCACATGCCCTTTTGGAACCTTTACGTACCGACGTATGCCATTTGGTCTTTGTAACGCTCCCGCCATTTTTCAGAGGTGCATGGCCAGTATTTTTTCAGACTATGTAGAGAACATTATAGAGGTATTTATGGATGATTTTACGGTCTATGTTGATTCTTTTGATGATTGTCTCTATAATCTGGAGAAAGTACTTGAAAGATGCATTGAAACAAACCTTGTCTTGAATTATGAAAAATGTCATTTTATGGTAGATCAAGGCATTATTTTGGGTCATGTAGTCTCTGCTAGAGGAATTGAGGTAGATAAAGCTAAGATAAATGTTATTACATCTTTACCTTATCCCACATGAGAAGTTCGTTCTTTCCTTGGTTACGCAGTTTCTATCGACGCTTTATTAAGGATTTTTCAAGATAGCTCATTTTACGCAGATCGCTTCGTAAAGATATGACGCTTGAATTTAATGAAGCATGTAAGGTAGCATTTGATAAGCTCAAGGAGTTATTGATTTCAGCTCCAATTATACAGCCACCTGACTGGAGCCTCCCTTTTAAGATAATGTGTGACGCCAAAGAACTATATCACAGGCCGTTTCTGACAAAGGGTTGGAAGAGTCATGTGATATATTACGCATCAAGGACACTTGATAGTGCTCAATGTAATTACTCAACAACGGAAAAGAACTTTTGGCTATTGTTTTGCTTTAGAAAACTTCCGCTCATATTTATCGATATTAAATGATTTT